>OY992886.1:12477973-12973235 GCA_963921405.1 Cepaea hortensis | reverse complement strand
ATAGTAATATCAGATTTGGGTATCTGTAACAGCACAAATTTTACCTTTCGCACATACAATATACATTTCACACATACAATATACCTTTCACACAATACAACATACCTTTCACTCAAACAACACATATTTTATGTGGATAATTTTCATCATTTAAATATTGTTGCCAGGGCAATTTCCATTGTGGCCTCTTATTTACGATCTCCAGCTGCCGAGGCATTTTCAGCATTCACTATGTGCCTACTAGACTTCCTGTTTGTTTCCCTTATGTAAGAAGTTTGGCATCCAATTCATTATCCAGCAATCATCATCATCATCATCATTTGCCAGATTTTTTGCAGAATGTCGTTACCTTGGCCAGGTGAAAAAATGTTCAATCCTGTGCCAGCTCTCCGGCCGTTGCGTTGTCATCATCTCCATAGTGTCTGCAATGTCCTGTGTCCTTCTTCATGTTGGCCAACCCATGCCTCATCTTCTAGGACTCATGGTCTCCATGGCTCCCTTGTTGTTCTCTCCTAGCCACTAGGACATTTAACATGGCCAAAATATTTTAGTCTCCCAGATTTGGCAATGTTTATGAGCCAGGTTTTTTCCATGCTCAGATCTTGTAGAATTTCAGTAATTTTCTTTTTCATGGTCTACAATTTTCTAAAAATGTGTCTGTAACATTTAAACTCATAAGGTCCAATGTTTTCTTTAATGATTGTGAAATGTCCATGATTCACATTCATAAATGGCCACAAGAAGGTTGCACGTTTTCAAAAGGGTATTACTTTAATTTCTTATCAAGAGAGAGTATAAATCATCAGATTCCTTCTTCAGGTGAGCGCTGTCTGTGGTGATACCATTTGGCAAGTTCTCAAGATGAACTCGACCATTTTTGGGTGTTCCTCTTTAGGGCTGTCTGGGGGTGTCTAGCTAGTCATGCATCGAAGTACACTTGTTCCTGTAGTGAGGCTTTGTCATCATTTGGAAGTGACAGGTTCGAATCCTGGTTGGTAACAATAGCTTTCAATTTGTATGTTTTATGTTGCGTCCTTTAATCCCTACTTCTTTCTTCTTATTTTAGGATTTATCTATTGAGGATTTATTAACTGGGGATTTATCTATTGGGGTGTATCTATTGGGGATTTATTTATTGGGTATTTATCTACTGGGTATTTATCTATTGGGGATTTATCTACTGAAGATTCATCTATTGGGGATTTTATCTACTGAAGATTTATCTATTTGGGATTTCTCTACTGCAGATTTATCTATTGGGGATTTATCTACTGAAGATTTATCTATTGGGGATTTATCTACTAGAGATTTATCTATTGGGGATTTATACACTGAAGATTTATCTATTGGGGATTTACCTACCAGGTACTTATGTATTGGGGATTCATCTTTTGAAGATTTATCTATTAGGGATTTATCTACTGAAGATTTATTTATTGGGGATTTATCAACTGAAGATTTATCAAACATGGGATTTATCAACTTGGGGATTTTGACTGGGGATTTATCAACTAAGTATTTATCTATTAGGATTTATCTACTGGGATTTATCACCTTGGGGACTCATCTAGTGGGGATTCATGTACTGAGGATTTATCTACTGGGGATTTATATACTGGAGATTTATCAATTTATTGAAGATCATCAATACTTAATAAATGAAATGGTCAGTTTATTACTCTTGCATCTATCTCTACTGGAGATTTATCAATTTATTTAAGACCATGAAAACTTAATAACTGATGTGGCCAGTTTGTTACGCCTGCATCTACTATGTCCTCTACCAAATTCCTTCCTGCTAATGCCAAACTGGACCCACAATTCAATCCATCGCTGCCACATGTGGTCATCAACTTATGTTTTCTCCTGCAACAGGTTATCATTCATAGACAGCTTATAAATAACACACTAATGCATGTGCTTAATACAAAAGCCAAACTTCTGTAAAGAAAGAAAAGTTTTGGCAGCAATTTATTTAAGAAACACATACAAGTTAAATATTAAAACAATATGAAGCGATATATAACTGTCACATCATGCAAGTTATAAAAAAAACATTTCTTAAAACACATATAAATTATAATTGCCTGAAAGGTGTATAATTTTCTGTATAAGAAATAAGAATTTTCTCGTCATAGAAATCTATAAACTGTCACTATCCCTCAATACAGATCAGCATATTTTGTAAAATAACTGCAAGGTTATTTGTTTTACACCCATTAAGGTTAAAATAAAAAAGTAAAGGACCCTTTTACACCCTTTAAGGTTAAAAAAGGACTGTTTTACTCACCTTAAGGTTTAAAAATGGACTGTTTTACTTACCTTATGGTTAAAAAAGGGACCCTTTTACTCCCCTAAGGTTAAAAAAGGACCTTGTTACTCCCTTCAAGGTTAAAAAAGGACTCTGTTACTCCCCTTAAGGTTAAAAAAGGACTGTTTTACTCACCTTAATGTTAAAAAAGGACCATTTTACTCCCCTTAAGGTTAAAAAAGGACCATTTTACTCCCCTTAAGGTTAAAAAAGGACCCTGATACTCCCTTTAAGGTAAAAAAAAGGGACCTTTTTACTTCCCTTAAGGTTAAAAAAAAGGAGCCTATTGCATGCCTTCAGGCACATTGGGTACATGGTGTTAGACCCCCCCCCCCCCCCCCTATGTTTATAGACCAATTGGAAATCGCTGGATGATGTGGTCAGTGTCACGCCGGCCATCTTGACCTCTCACATTTGACCTGAGCTTCCAGGTCCCAACTGAGCCTACAATGGGCGCCAGGAAATGTTCTCGGAAGCAAAGGCGGCCAATGAGAGACTGCCCACATCATTTCATCGAGTGCCGATTGGTCTATACAAATATGAGGCTACATGTACCCAATCCATCCATCATGTGCCATGCCGGTAAGCGTGGGCGGTCATGTTCTGCCATCTCACTCGATCAACAGAGTCGTGGATCAGTTCCGTGTTTTTGTCTCGACCATGCCACAAGGCCAAGCCATCCAGATACTTGTTTCTAGGTCTTCCCCTTGGTCTGTTCCCCTCGATCTTACCAGTTGTCACCAAGTTCTCCAAATCATTTCTTCTCATAACATGCCCAAAAAATTGTGACTGTCTACGTCTAATGTCTCTGATCAGTTTACGATCTTCATTTGTTTCTTGAAGGACTTGTTCATTGGTCTTTCTGGCTGTCCATGGTATTCTTTGCATTTTCCTCAGAAACCACATTTCTACAGCCATCAGATATTTTTCAGCCTGGCTGCTCATTGTCCAAGCTTCACATCCATATAAAAGTACAGGTTCTATGTAGCATCTCAACACTCTTTTTCTCGTTTCAATTGACATCTTTTTATTGGTCAGTATGTTTTTCATCTTGCTAAAGGCTACTTTTGCCATGACATGTACCCAATACCCAAGGCATTTGAAAGAGTCCGCTCAGCTTCAATCAGGCTACACTCATGGTTTGGAAACTTTCAGTGTGCTGCTTTCACATGGTATATTTCTTTCTACATTCATGTGCTTTCTTTCTGTCACTTTTAGAATAGCAGCTTTCTGTCACTTTTTAAATAGTATCTTTCTGTCACTTTTCAAATAGCATCTTTCTGCCAGTTTTCAAATAGCATCTTTCTGTCAGTTTTCAAAAAACATATTTCAGTTTGCCTTTAGGCTTTATAATTCAGTCTGTTTCAGTGTACTGTCTTTTAAGTCTGCTTTCATGTCTTATTATTCACAATACTTTCATATACTATGCTTCAGCTTGCTGTCATACTTAATGTCTTTCATCTTACTGTCACAGCTAGCCAGCGTCAATGTTATATCTTGACTGCCAGTCAGATTACTGTCATAACTGTTCTTCAGCCTAATTTCATGGCTGCCTTTAAATTTTATGTCTTAACTACCACTCAGTCTACTGACAAGTCTGTTCACGCCTATCTTTCATTCGAACTTTCAATCTAGTAACATAACTGTCTGTTAATCTAGTTTCACATGAGATGTCTTACAATCTACTGTCCTGCTTTTAAAAAACGTCTAAATTCATTAGCCTGTCAACCCACTGTCATAAGTTTTTCAATGTAATGTCACATCTCTTTACATCTACCATCATACTCTCTGATCTCTTTTAACAGTCAATTCATCTAACTTGAACATTGTCATTCAATCTAATATCAATTCTATTTTTAAGGTGAATTCTATGTATACAGGCCAGCCTAATTTCACGATTGATCTGATATAAACATGTTTGTCTCACTGTCTCCATTTGTAACTTCTTCAGCTTTCTTGGCCTTGGGTCTGCTGGGTATGGGGTCCAGTTTGAAATTCTGAGAAACACAATAAAGAAAGAGTTGTATGAGATACCATATCTCAGAAACATAAACACATTGGGAAATTCTGAGAAATACAATAAAGAAAGAACTGTATAAAATACCATGTCTTCGCGTTATGTTTCAGAAATGGAAACACATTGGGAAATTCTGAAGAATGCAATAAAGAAACAACTGTATGACATACATACCATGTTTGAGTTCACTTCTCGGAAACTGAAATAGATTGACCATACTAAACATCCCAGTGGTTCAATAAGAGCAGTCATGGAAAGCATGGTTCCAGGAAGGAAAGGCAGAAGTTGACTAGCAGGGTCACACATGACACTGAAGACATCTTGGACATGAATATTCATAAGGCAGGGGAACTGGCAAAAGATTGAGAATCTGTTTTAACCGGCTGTGATGAGGGCGATGATCTGCATCATGATGATGTATGAGATACTGTAATATTTTTTTTTGCGCCTGCTCGCATATACATATAAACTACTTCTCTTAGAGCTGGACTGAATTTTGCGCGTGGGTTAGCTTTCCCTATTAACAGTGTCCCTCGACATCAGGCGAACCCACTCTGATTTGAAAGGTATATTGTAATATGATAACAGAGTTGACCACGAGCAGCATGACCATGGAGGTGATGGCAGTGACACTGGCTTTCTAATTGCTGGAATCACATAATTATACCCATGTTTGTATCCTAAGTGATTCAATGAGCATGATCCAAAAGGTCAAGATGGATTCTGTACGCATACAGTGGATTGAATCGCTACAAAGGTCTGCTGTTCGTAGAGTTACCATCATCTTCATTCCGAGACATGTGGGAGTTGAGGGAAATGAATGAGCTGATAGACTTGCTGTCTCTGCACCCTTGCAGATGGCCAGTCTACGGATCGTGCTGATGTTATTATTGCCCTTAAAGAAATGTGGAGGGCAGAGTACTTTTGCATCAGTGAAGCCAAATCGTCATTTAGAATCAGAGACTTGGGAGTAAGAATTGGCACTGCCAGATACGAAAAACCCTTCAGGAGATGGAGGGCTCTCGTCAATCAACACACAACTGGCATTTTTAGCCACAGGAAGCTGCTGCACATGTTGGAGGGAGAATCTGACAACCTATGGATATGTCCGAAGTGCAAGGATGATACCCCAACAAATAACTAACTAACTGGGTAGAAATGTTACACAGACATAAAACATGTTACAATGTCACTGTTGCTTCATCATCTTCTTGCTCTTTTTACTTTTTCTTCTTTCTCTTTCCCCTTCCACATGAAAAAAACAAACAAAAAAACAAGCCCCCTATCAGGAACCTGCTGTGAGTGTGTAAAGTGTTAGGATCTTCACATTTAGCACGCTTGAGTACACAGGGAAATAAGCAGTCGGTCTTTCCTTCCCAGAGTGAACTTCGGGAGCTGACTTTGACCACTTGTCCAATCATGTTCTTTTTCTATCTCCTCCTAATTTTTCTCATTTTCTTCTTCTCCTTCTTCACGTCCTGCTTTTCCTTCTAAATGTTTCTTACTTTCTATTGATTCCTTTTCCCTTTTTTTTTGCATCTTGCAACCTTTTACTCTTCTTTCCATCTTTCTTTACCTTCTTTTTTTTTCCAGAAAACTGTCACTGTCATCTACTGCCTGTAGTACCTTGTAGTGTTGGGCAGGGGGGAGGGGTCTTGAGCCTGAGGAATTAAGTCCGCCTGGCTAGAGCAGTCGCCGCGAACTGTGCAGGTTAGGATTTTCTTTTTGCCCCCCGACAGAAAAAAACCCACACCTTACCGAGGAATCGAACCCAGGTCTCCCAGAGGAGAATCTGGAGTTCTAAGCCATTCAGCTAGCCGCTCCCCTTTCAGCAAACAACTTATTATTAAAATTACATAATCTAATAATATAGCATAATTGCACATCTTCTCATCACACATATCTCATTAAATGCCTCTCCTCACACAACCTCAGAAATAAACCCCCAAAAAATCTATATATAAACATACCTCTAACTCTCTCATAATTTCATCCATGAAATCTGTAGAATTATTTTTGTAAGCCACCGCAGCCCGTATGGCGTCTCGGAACAACTGGCAATACAAACAGAAAGCAAACACTTCAATTTTGGGACCATAAGGGAGGCAAAGAACAGCAACTCTGTAACTTAACAACACATGTTGTAAGAGAAGACTAATGAGGGATGGTCTGATACTGGCTACCCAGTCACGTGGATATCCTTAGCTATAAAATCCACCCAATTATGAACAAGTCTACAAAGGGCTTGGCGTGAGTTGTGCGAGGGCCTATGCGGTTTGTGTTATAAGATCAGTAAAGTTTGTGTTATAAGTTCAGTAAAGTTTGTGTTGTAAGTTCAGTAAAGTTTGTGTTATAAGTTCAGTAAAGTTTGTGCTGTAAGTTCAGTAAAGTTTGTGTTATAAGCTCAGTAAAGTTTGTGTTATACGTTCAGTAAAGTTTGTGTTGTAAGTTCAGTAAAGTTTGTGTTATAAGTTCAGTAAAGTTTGTGCTGTAAGTTCAGTAAAGTTTGTGTTATAAGCTCAGTAAAGTTTGTGTTATAGGTTCAGTAAAGTTTGTATTATAAGCTCAGTAAAGTTTGTGTTATAGGTTCAGTAAAGTTTGTGTTATATGTTCAGTAAAGTTTGTGTTATAAGCTCAGTAAAGTTTGTGTTATAGGTTCAGTAAAGTTTGTGTTATAAGCTCAGTAAAGTTTGTGTTATAAGCTCAGTAAAGTTTGTGTTATAAGCTCAGTAAAGTTTGTGTTATAAGCTCAGTAAAGTTTGTGTTATAAGCTCAGTAAAGTTTGTGTTATATGTTCAGTAAAGTTTGTGTTATATGTTCAGTAAAGTTTGTGTTATAAGCTCAGTAAAGTTTGTGTTATAAGCTCAGTAAAGTTTGTGTTATAAGCTCAGTAAAGTTTGTGTTATAAGTTCAGTAAAGTTTGTGTTATAAGCTCAGTAAAGTTTGTGTTATAGGTTCAGTAAAGTTTGCGTTATAGGTTCAGTAAAGTTTGTGTTATATGTTCAGTAAAGTTTGTGTTATAAGTTCAGTAAAGTTTGTGTTATAGGTTCAGTAAAATTTGTGTTATATGTTCAGTAAAGTTTGTGTTATAAGCTCAGTAAAGTTTGTGTTATAAGCTCAGTAAAGTTTGTGTTATAAGTTCAGTAAAGTTTGTGTTATAAGTTCAGTAAAGTTTGTGTTATAGGTTCAGTAAAGTTTGTGTTATATGTTCAGTAAAGTTTGTGTTATAAGCTCAGTAAAGTTTGTGTTATAAGCTCAGTAAAGTTTGTGTTATAAGCTCAGTAAAGTTTGTGTTATAGGATCAGTAAAGTTTGTGTTATAAGCTCAGTAAAGTTTGTATTATAAGTTCAGTAAAGTTTGTGTTATAAGAACAGTAAAGTTTGTGTTATAAGTTCAGTAAAGTTTGTGTTATAAGTTCAGTAAAGTTTGTGTTATAAGTTCAGTAAAGGTTGTGTTATAAGTTCAGTAAAGTTTGTGTTATAAGCTCAGTAAAGTTTGTGTTATAAGTTCAGTAAAGTTTGTGTTATAAGTTCAGTATTTTTATAGACATATTTTATATAAGTATAGTTTTTAAAATGTTTATATCAGATCTCGGTGGGTGATTCAGTCAGTGTCACGCCGGCTGCTTTTACTTCCCAAGACATTCTAGGGACCCATTTTAAACTAGGTCAACCTGTGAGCACAGGTCATTTCTTTTAAATCTGAATTTAAATCCAGCTGTGGATCGAACCCATGACCCAGGTGAGTAGACGAGCATCTAGCCAGTATGTTACCGGAGCCCGCCTATGTTTGGAATATGTTATAATAATATATGCTAGGGGGGTTAAAACATCATGTACGGGACATACAACTAACTTTAACTTTAAAGTATGAGGGGGCTTCAAATCAAAACCTTAAAAGTGTGATAGAAGTTACAATAACCATGCTATTGTCTTGTAACCTGGCAATATTGTTGTTAAGGAAGTCTAGAAAGTTAAGCACATGACATCACGGTGCAGACAAACACAGTGACATCATAAGACAGTTTAAAGATGGCCGTCCACTTCTGACATGCACCAAAGAGGAACAGCGTTTTGTTATCCGTTTTTGATCAGTGAAGGGGTGAATCCTATAGAAATTAATCGGCAAATGAAGGTCCAGTATGGTGAATGCCTGTCAGTCCAGCAAACATATGAGTGGAGTAGGAAGTTTCAAAACTTTTCGGTCCAAGAGAATTTGTTTCAACAACAATTTCAAGTACTTTATCGGCGCTGGAGGACTTGCATTGTATGTAGTGGTGACTACATCGAAAAATGATGCATTTGTTCTTTACTTTTTCAGAATATATTCACACACACAAAACATTTAAGGTTTTCATTTGAATCCCCTTCGTATTTTAATCTAATTGAGATAAACATAAAACAAACTATGTTGCACTGTTTTATCAAGCATGTAGCCCACAGCAACCAATTTCCACTAGCATTTCTTTCGTGGTGTGCTTTCCCTAACCTTTGACCATCCCCCATATCCATCCACCCAATGCCTTGTCCTGGTCAGAATCTGCCCCCCCCCCCTCCCCATTACAATCTTCCTCCATAATTTCTCTGGCTGCTGCAGTCTTCTAGGCATTGTAAACAAGGCAGTCTGCCATAGCTTGCCTTCATGGCAGTGATCATACTGGTTAGTGACCGCAGCCATTGTTTCTAGTAGATTCTCTGCCTACTGTCATGAACTTGAGACCATAACCAACAACTACCCGCAAGTAGCTCTGAAGTTAAATCCGCCAACTGCTCACATGGTTTCACTTTATCGTGCTTGTTACCCTAGACAGTCAGCAAGGCATGATGATGATGACTAATAATATAATAGAAAGTTCTTCCTCTGGAACCCACATGGTAAAATAAATATCATCACCATCAGTGCCTTGCCAGCTGGCGTGGGCTATCATGCTTCTCCACAATCAATTCATGTGTTGACTCCCTTTATTGCCATGACACAAGACTGTCAAGAACTTTCTCTCACTGTCTAACTTTATCTCTCTTTTCACAAATTTTTTAAGTTGTCACAATATGTTCCAGTTTTTTGTATTCTCATAATGCGGTCAAAACATAAAGACTGCCTCTTTCTGATGTTTGTGATAAGTTGTTTTTGCCTCCTTCAAAATATCCAGATTGCTCAATTTGGCTGTCCAAGGAATTTTCAGCATTCTTCTATAAAACCACATCTCTAAGCTTCTAGGGATTTTTTCACCTGTTTACTAATTGTCCAGCATTCGCAGCCGCATGTTAATGTTAAAATAAATAAATATAAAGAAACCCCCCCAAAAATAAGGATAAGAGAATCAGAGACAGGAATTGTCATCTGTGAAAGGCATCGAAGGGACTTCAAAAGGGCTTGACAAGAGTTGGTTAGAACTTATGCTCCAATGGAAGATAAAAGACAGAAACAAGATTCTTCTTCTTCTTCTTCTGCATTCATCCGGATTTTTTTTCTCGGATGTGACTGCGTTGTGCCTGTTTACAGCAGAGCTGCGTTCTTGCGCCGTTAGGCCGACACATCCGACTTCTGCGGGAATTTGTTGACCGGGTTAACCTTTCCAGGGAGAAACAAGATTGATAAATAAGGTTTACAAAAAAATTTAATTAGCAGACTTTGACAGGCAGACAAATAGTGCAACAACATATCAGCCTGACAATCTAAACTGTGAGCAAGTATGGACTCATTTACATACTTTGAGTTGTGTAAGGCTATATGATGCTAGTTCAGTATTTTTATAAACCAACTGGCAATCAATGGTGGATGTGGTCAATAGCACCAATAGCACACCAGCCATCTTTACTTCTCATGACATTGCCAGATACCCAATTTAGGCTTGGAACCCAGGTCAATTTCTAAAATCTGCCTCAACGAGGATTCAAGTATATTGCCATCTGGCCAGTTGGCAAATGTGCTAGCCGCTGTGCTGTCATGGCTCCTACATTCTTAACTGGCAATACACACTAAAAAAATACTCACCCTGACCACATTTGTCCCGTCTGCTGCAGAAACATAGTAGAAGGGCATGTTGTGCTTTTTCGCAAAGGCAAAAGTTTTCTTTGTCATGTCCATATCCTCTGGAAACATTCATTAAAACATGATGGTTACCCATCACAAACGTGTTTTTTTTTTATTGAACAAATAAAATAATACTTCTTCTTCTTCTTCCCTCAATTAAACCACATAAATCTATGTCCTCCCAATATTAATCATTTCTGTAATTCTCTTCTCCCTGTGTTTTTAGGTCTCCTAATATTTTGTTCACCTGATGGGTTCCAGACAAGAGAGTGTGTAGTTACATTGTTTTCACTGTGTGTCCTATGCAGCGTTATCATCTTTTCCCCACCTCTTGGTTCACTGTGATTTGTCTAGTTCTCTCCATGAGCTCACACTGGTGATTCTGTCATTACATTTTAGTCCCAATATTCTCCGCAGACACCAATTATTGAATGTTTGTGGTTAATAGTAATTCTTTTAGTCATTCTCCATGTTTCTGACCCATTCAGTAGTACCCATTTAACACAGGAGTTAAACATTCGAAGTCTGGTGCCAAGTTTAACTTTCTCAGACGTCCACAAATGTCCTAGTACTAAGAAAGCTCTTCATGCCTCTTGTGTTCTTAAATTAATGCTTCAATATATAAATATTTCTTAGTATACCCACAAGCCATCTGTGTGTGACCAGGTTCCACAAGGGAAGCAACGTACAGTAACACTGTACCTTATCATGTACCACCATATCACATTACTTTGTGTTATTTTATACTGTTTACCCTATCATGCACGTTGTAAGAGGTGACTAGCGAGGATTGGCAAGGGACTGGCTGCCTCATCATATAAAAAAATTTTTTGCATATCCTTTACAGGACATCGCTGTCAACATCAGAATCTTTCAGCTGATTGTTGATTTCTTTACAAGATTACGCTCAGTAGTTTGCCATTGCTTTCTGAGCGGCCGGCTCACATACCCCGTAAGTTATCGACGCGATTCGAACCACTGCTGATTCTCACAGTCGTCACGTTACTTGCGAGAGTATACAAGATTACGGAGAAAAGTCGTTAACCTCTAGGCCAGGAAGCCGGCGCCTCATCATATAGAAAGAAAATATTAGCTGCAAACACCAACCAATCATGCATGACAGGAGCCTAGTGAGCTCGTGTCAGTTTGGAGCATATAACATGCATTGAATGAGATCGCATTCATCGACTAAACGGAAGAGTTGAAACAACTCTTTAAAGGGTCACTCGAGCACAGACTTACACAGGAACAGGATGGATTTAAAGCTGAGCTGGCGATGGCAAATCAGATTACCACCATGCAAATTTTGAGAGAGATAGAGATATTATTTTAGAATATTATTTTAACGAGAAATAATATGACTGTGAATTGCATTTCTGATTTGATGAGAGATTACAGGATGTGAAACGTTTCATTTTCTGTTAAGTGTTTTCATAAGTCAGTGTGTTGTTGGTGGTTTCAGAATGAGGAGGAAGAAGTTAAAGGTCCGTAAGGTATTTTGGCAGTAACAACATTAACGAGCAAGAAATAGTAACAACCACTACCAAAATGACTAACAAATACTAGCACAAACCCCAGGACACCATCGAATACATAAGCTTGGAAAGCTCCATGCTGGTGGGAGGATTGTATCTCCAGAAGATAGCAGGTCAGCAAAGCTAAAGAGTGATCCTACTGACCTCTTGACACGATCCCAAGAATAAACCATAATCGTGTCCTACTTCAAAAACAGCACAGGCCCACATCTGGAGAGGCTGAGTCAGCGAGGAGTAAAAAGTGGGTGTAGATGACACTCAATGTGTAGAAACAAATGCAGGCAGACCTTCAATCAGGCCGCCACTGGTACTAACAGCACGGGAACTCTTTGTTGCCTACAGAAGAAGGGACAAGAGAATTTGTGGGAACGGGGGCATTTGTGGGAACGGGGGCATTTGTGGGAATGTCCCAAGTACAAAGATGTTGAATTTTTATTTCATATTTCCATTCATATTAGTTTTAAGAACAAAAACAACAAAGAAGTCATAATTACTTCCAATCTCTCCTGACTAACCATCTATTTTATTTGCCACACACAAATATGGTATTTCTGTGGGAATGTCCCAAGTGCAAAGATGTTGATTTTTGATTTCATATTTCCATTCATATTAGTTTTAAGAAAAAAAAAAAAAAAAAAAGAAGTCATAATTAATTCCGATCTCTCCTGACTTACCATCTATTTTATTTGCCACACACAAACAGGGTATTTCTGGTCTGTACTGTCGCAAATCTCGCAGCCACTCTGGCAAATTTTTGTAAGTTATTTTACGTGTGCAGTCAAAAACCTGGCAAAGATATTCACTTATTAAACAAATGAAGTGATCATTAATATTTATAAATGACCATGAAAGAACAAAGATGCAATAATGTATAATATTAAGTTATTTTACATGTGCAGTAAATAAGCTGGCAAAGATATTCAGTTATTAAACAAACCAAGCTAGCATTATTAATTGTAAGTGACCAGTGACAGGAACCAAGTCAATTCATGTCAGAGCTGAGCATAACCAATGCTTTCAAGCAGATTGCACACATTGATTGAATGGAAGAATTTAAAACACTCTTGAAAAGAGTCAGTTGACTGGAGTCCATGACAGGAACAGCACGGATGGAAAGTTCAGGAGGCAATGGCAATGGCAAGTGTCATTCTGCCACGGCGAATGTTGAGTGATAGGTTATTTTGAGTGACAGATTTTTTTTCAAAATATGATTTCAGATAAGATATTTATACGATGAGCAACCTGTTGATCTCCTGTGGTTTTCTTTTTAAATAAGTGTGTTGTTACAGGTTTCAGAATGTGGAGGAAGAAATTAGGGATGTGTAATGTCTCCAGATCTTTTTCCCTATACAGTGAAAATATTTTCAGAAATGTAGAAGATATAAATGGAATCATCATTGGAGGACAAACAATAACATTAGATATACAGATGATACAGTATTGATTGCAGACAATGAGCAGGATCTGCAACAATTAGTAGATGCGGTTGTTGCACACAGTGAACAACTGGAGTTAGAATTAAATTGTAAAAAGACACAGAATATGGTCGTCACTAGGAAGAAAGAAATACCACAATGTAATATACAAGTAAATGGGAATATTCTTCAACAAGTGAATCGGTACAATTATCTTGGAACAGTCATAAAATCTGATAGGAGATGCCTTGAAGAGATTAGAACAAGAATCGCCATGGCGAAAGTAGCCTTTAGCAAGATGAAAAACATTCTGATCAATAAAAAGATGTTAATTGAAACGAGAAAAAGAGTGTTGAGGTGCTACATAGAGCCTGTACTTTTGTATGGATATGAAACTTGGACAATGAGCAGTCAAGCTAAAAAACATCTGATGGCTGTAGAAATGTGGTTTCCAAGGAGAATGCAAAGAATTCCATGGACAGACAGAAAAACAAATGATCAAGTACTACAGGAAACAAAAATCGTAAACTGATTAGAGAAATTAGACATTGACAGTCAAAATTTTTTGGACATGTTATGAGAAGAAATAAATTGGAGAACTTGGTGACAACTGGTAAGATCGAAGGGAAGAGACCAAGAGGAAGACCGGGAAGTAAATACCTAGAAGGCTTGGCCACATGGCATGGACGAGACAGGAACACTGAGCTGATCCACGACTCTGGTGATCGAGTTAAATGGCGAGTCATGACCGACCACGCTTTCCGGCATGGCTCATGATGGATGGACATGGCATTTGAATAACAAATACAATTATAACTACAACAGTAACAAACTACTATAATGACAAGCAGAGAATACCCTGGACAACATCTATAATGATGAGCAGAGAATACCCTGGACAACATATATAATGACAAGCTGAGAATACCCTGGACATCTATAAAGATGAGCAGAGAATACTCTGGACAACATCTACTGACCTCGAGATACGATGCCAAGAGTAAACCATAATCATGTCCTCAAGAGTTTAACAGCGAGGATGCAAAAGGTCAAGATGCTAATGCAGGAGGTGGCCCCTGTCCTACTAACTGTTATCATGTGCACACGATACAAGCTTCACCAGAGGTCAAAATGACTCCAACTATAACCATGTCCTAATTACCATCAATCAAATCAATATCCTACAGCCACCTGACTCCAGATTCCATGTTAATTCAACAGCAGTAAATCGAGGTTGAAATCCGAGTCCTGACGTCAAACCACTGGACGATAGTAATGAGTCATGATGTCAACCTAAAATGAGGTCATGACCCAACCTCTAACACGACATTAAGAATGAACCATATACAAGTGCTAAAGAAACTTATCTGAGTCCAACCAACCCGTGAATATCTAAGCAGAGGGCAAGATGAGACCTCTAACACAATGTTAAGAATGAACCGAATACAAGTGCTAACTAAATTTATCAGAGGTCCAACCAACCCCTGAATACCTAAGCAGAGGTCAAGACCCGACCTCTAAAACAATGTTAAGAATGAACCAAATACAAGTGTTAACTAAACTTATCGGAGGTCCAACCAACCCCTGAATATGTGGAGGCTCATCCAGGAATTGAACACGGGACCTCTCATAAACAATATAGCTTAAAGAACAAAGATACAGCTTTGTTTTATATATAGCCTGCCAATAGCTCAAAAACTGCTACACAATACTGGTTTTCAGCCTAATTCTATGAATGATTTTCTATAAACAAGCTTGTGTCATAGAAAGTCTATCACATGAAAACATAGCAATAATGAAACAAAGCAATGGGGAAAACACTACAACAAACTATAGATACTTGCCAATATACAACAGTGCGCCTGGTGGTAATATGAAGGATGCATGCTGTTAAACCTCTCTTGACCAGCAGTGTCCCAAAAATCTGCACACAAACATATGCATACATCTTTACTGTTTCAACAAAAATAAATATGCATGGGAAACAAACAAGTCAAATAATGTATTCAACAATACAGAGAGTCAAAACAATGTTTTCCCGTAGTGAATTTGAATAATGATCCATCTGCACAAGCCTATTTTGTGCAAACAGAAAGACATGATAGTCAATTTAAAATTACCGTGGTAAACAACTGATTGTAACAGTGAGGGAACTAGGTTAGGAGTAAAGAGTTAAGGAATGATGCGCATTCCTTGACTAGGGGGAAAATCATAGTGAACGTGTGTGCACGAATGAAGAAGTGTATCTAGGAGAACACACACGTCACTTAGGGGGGATTAAAAAAGGACATGTCAACACCGGGCAGGGAGTCTACCATCATGTGTGCTATAGTATAACTATTCGGCCAATAAAGTATGTTTATAACAACGCGGAGACTTGGTGTCCTATACGATCACGTGCTTAACCTGTCTTGACCACACTATGACAGCAGGTTGATTTGGTGCCGTGAAAGTCTGAAACATGGGAGGTCGCAGAGAGAGTACCGCTATAGAAAATTGTTGTGTCTGGGCGTCTAGAGAAGGAAGTTTGTAAATATTGAGAAACGCAACAGATGAAAGCCGCCTGTTGATAGTTATTGTATACCTGTTTAACAAGGAGTTCCATTTTCAAGGACAGCGCTCAAAAAGGTTTGATTGATAAACTTATTTTTTTGAAAGACTGATGTTATTACATATTTAATCCTATAAATTAACTGGAGAATTGACCAACGCTAATTGTATAATTGATCAAGTAATGCCGTTCTGCATCAAAAATCAGTACAAATTATGAATTTTAACCCGTGGGACTGTTGAAGGTGAAGTCAAGGTTATGGTGCAAATTTCATAATTATGAAATCAAGATCTGCAATACTTTCTACAGTCACTTCACATTTAGAAGGCATTGATGAAATTTGTCTCAACTTATAAGATAAAGCACTTTAAACTGACCATGGCGAGAGTCCCACATGAAAATAAGAGATTGGATAGCGTCAGCTTTAAATCAAATTGTTGTTGACTGGATTACGTTTGCGCTGAAATATATATATGAAAAACCCAGATGGCTGTTGGAAACTGAGTTTTTTTTGCTGAAGTCGTGAGCAGTTGTCGTTTGCGTGAAGGTGACCTTACTTGAAGGGAATCTACAGTTAATCGAGCAAGTAAGCAAGCAGTTTTGTTGCGAGCCTGGTATCGAGCATAATCTTCGTCAGGAATTAATTGGAAAGAACTGACTTCGACTTCGATTAAATTATTACGGAAAGAAATCCAGAGGCTCTTCTTTGTTCTGCTCATTTCAACGAGGTTGATTAGAGTCCTTTGTTAATGTGGTGTAGGTAATTCTGAATCAGTAGCTCATTTAAATTCTCTTTTATCAAAATTCAGGATTGAAACAGGAATATTCTTCGTCAGGATCTTCGATTGGAGGCTTTAGTTAAGTTAATTAGATAATATTAGAGTAATTAACAGATTATGTATTGTTGCTGAATTTGAAATTAACATTGTTTGAAATATTTGTATATTGCTTGATAATTATAGATTTTAGGATGGAATCCCAAGATTTTTCACAGGTACTGACTGGAGTTGGCGGGGCAATATCAAGGTTGGATGCAGTGTTAAGACAACAAAATGTAAACAGTGATGTTGAAAGATTTAGTGGTCAAGCAAATCAGTTTAAGAAATGGATCATTTCTATTGAGAAACATGCATATTTAATAAACGCTACAGATGGGGAGAAAAAGAATTTGGCATACAGAACAAGTACAAGTCCAGTTTCTGACCATATAAGAAGAAAATTAGAGGCAGCAGGAGGTGAAACCTGGGAAGAATTTAAAGATGATCTCGCAAGAAAATATGCTGAAATTACTGATCCACAACACGCATTCTCAGTATTGCGACAGACTAGACAAAGCAGCACAGAAAGTGTCCAGTTATACAGTGACAGGTTAATCAATTTAGCTGAAGAGTCATTTTTAGGACAGAATGTACGAGCTGAAGAAGTGGAACGGATGTTAGTAGGGATTTTTGTTGATGGGATTAGGTCAGATGGATTGAAATTTAAATTATTAAGAGAGAATCCTGCAAGATTGTCACAAGCGGTAGATATCGCTATACAAGAGGAAAGCTTGAGGAGGAGGTTTAGGTTAAGAGTAGGACGAGAGTTAGGTAGTAGTTCAGAAGATAGAATTGAAGAACCTATGGAAATAGGACAGTATAGACATGGATGGAGAGGAAGACGAGGAGAAATACAGATGGTACAAAGAAACAAGAACGTATATAATCAAGATAGAAGAGGACAAGTGAGAAATACTGTAAGAAACATGGAAGGAAACACAAATAACTCGAATGTGGTTTGTTGGGGGTGTTACAAACGGGGGCACATTTTTCGCTTTTGTGGTAACAGAAGTGGCCCATCGAATACGCAAAATAGTAGAGGTGTTCAGTCGAGTATACAGAATAGAATTGCAAATGGCAGACCAGCAAATTGGAATTCTGGAGAAATACAGAGAAATTTTAGAAGGTCAGGAAATCAGGAAAATTGGCATCCCGCTTACTGAATAGGGTCGGCAGTAGGAGGGAAGATAGTAAGATCCAAAAAGGGCATCAATATATTAAAAACCCAAAGGATGAGTATAATAGAACATTTAGAAATAAAAAACAAGACGAGGTAAAACAATTGTCATTAAATATGGTAGATCCTAGCTCATGTATAGTACAGATAGGAAAATATAAAGTTAGAACATTAGTGGATTCGGGAGCACAAGTTAGCGTGATTAAAGAAGCATTTTTATATCGAATGTTAAAAAATTGTAAAATATTTAGAATTCAGGAGAATCTTCATTCGGTAACGGGACAAAAGTTAGAAGTGCTAGGACAAACGATGATAAATTTGAAATTAGGAGGGATAAATGTTAGGCATATGTTTCATGTGGTTAAAGATTTAAATAGAAATATGATATTGGGACGAGATTTTTTATTGAAAAATGGGGTGAGACTTTTATTTGATTTGCATAAATTAAAATTCCAAGATGTTTACGTAGATCTAGAAGAAGATATGCATGTGTCGACACTAGTTAGAGTCAAAACGACCATGAATTTAAAACCACAGTCAGTTAATTTGATACAAGCAAGACTGAAGAGAAACCCGTATTATGTAGCAGGAAACATAGTCAGAATCACGGAATTGCAAAATGAAATAATTGATGAGCCAGGTTTAGAAGTTCCGGATGGAATAATAGAATTAGATAAAAGTTTAACATTTCCAGTAATGGTTATTAATAACACAGGTAGAGAAATTAAATTATACAGAGGATGTGTAATAGCCAAGCTAGAACATAACGTTAGTGACATATTGGCAACAGATAGAGTAAATATGGCAGGTATAAGTTATTCAGAAACCTCTAGTGAAAGAATTAATAATAGACGCGGATGCAGAAGAAAAGGGAACGTAAGAATGGATGAATTGATCCATCCATATAGAAGAAATACAGCACAAATACATTCACTAGACAAAGTAACAAGAGAAAAAGAATTGTTAGCACAATTAAAAACTTCGCCAGAAAATAAGGAAGTGTTAGAAAAACTTATAAAGCAAAATCAAGATGTGTTTGCGATAAATGATTTAGAATTGGGTAAGACACAAACAGTTACGATGGAAATAGACACGGGAGATCATCCACCAATTAGTTTAAAACCATACAGAACTCCATTAAGAAATAGAGAAGTCGTAGAAAAGGCAATAGAAGATATGTTGAAAGCAGGCATAATAACAAGGTCAAAATCAGAATGGTCATCTCCGGTCGTCATAGTAGCCAAATCTGATGGTTCGAACAGGTTCTGCTGCGACTATAGGGCGTTAAATAAAATTACTAAGAATGTAGCGTACCCATTGCCGGTGATTGATGATATTTTGGGGTTACTTAATGGCTCTACATATTTCACAACGCTGGATGCAAGGGCAGGATTTTGGTGTATTCCGATGTCGAAGGACGTGCAAAAGAAAAGTGCCTTTTGTACTCATATGGGTTCTTACGAATTCTTACGTATGCCATTCGGTCTCAAAAATGCACCATCTCACTATATGTTCTTAATAAATGAAGTACTAGACGGTATGCAAAGTTTTGCCCTAGCATATATTGATGACGTATTGATTTTTACGAAAGGAGATGTAGAGAATCATTTGAAACATGTTAGACTAGTATTTGACAGATTAAGAAAGCATGACGTTAAATTAAAGCTTAGTAAGTGCCAGTTTTTAAAGACAGAAACAAAATATTTAGGTTATATAATAAATAGAGAAGGTATTAAACCAGACCAGGAAAAGATAAAGGTTATTAAAGAGTTACCTCCTCCCACTAACGTTAAGGAAGTGCGTGCTTTTATAGGAACGTGTGCGTATTATAGGCGGTTTGTACCAGCCTTTTCAAGGATAGCAATACCTATTACGAATTTAACGGGAAAATACGCTAGGTTTAAGTGGGATGATGAGTGTCAAAAAGCGTTCGAACTTTTAAAAGATAGCTTAACAGTGGTACCATTATTGACACATCCAGACTTGAATAAACAGCTAATATTATACACAGATGCTTCAGACAACGCAATAGGAGCATGTTTGGTTCAACCATATGAAGGAGAAGAATCTGGAATACCAGGGGTTAAAAATGAAAGACCAATCTATTTCTTGTCTCATAAACTCAGCAAGACTCAAAAGAAATGGCCAATTATTGAGAAAGAAGCATATGCTATACACTACGCTCTTCAAAAATTAAATTACTATTTACATAACGCCAATTTCATTATTAGAACTGACCACATGCCATTAAAGTCGATATTAGAAGCACCAATACAAAATAGGAAAATACAAACCTGGGCATTGAATTTACAAGGGTACAATGCTAAGGTTGAATATGTGTCAGGGAAACATAATACGTGCGCCGATCTTTTGTCTAGAATCCCGTACCCACAGTCATCAGGAAACACGGAAGATGAAATTGAACCAGACATAGACGATCGAAACTGGCAAGTAAATATATTAGATTCTGCCATAATAAATAGGGAAGAATTTGAGAGTTTACCATCGGATCAAGAGTCTGAACCTAGAACAGAAGACCCACATTTAGAACAGTTTGATATGAAAACAGAACAAGAATTAGATCCAAAAATAGTACAGATAAAAAGAAAACTGAAAGAAACAGGGGAAAATAGTTTTAAAAGAAAGTTTGTAGAGTTACAAGAAGACAATCAATTATATTATATCAGTGAAAAAAGTGAAGGAGTAAGAAAATATTTTCCGAAACATTTAGAACAAGAAGTCTTAAAGGCATATCACGATAATAATGGTCATTTTGGACGAGATAAGTTAGTGAAGGCTATTAGCAGTAAATATTACTGGCCGAATTTATTCAAAAGTGTATATGAATATGTTGAAGCGTGTGAAAAGTGTAGGTTAAGAAACATGAAGATAATCAAATGTCCTTTACAAGATACCGATATTCCTCAATTTCCAATGCAGAAAGTAAGTTTGGATATTTCAGGTCCTCATCCAAAAACATTATCGGGAAATGTATACCTACTACATATAGTTGATTCATATAGTCTCTGGCCAGAAGTTTATCCAATTCCAGACAAGAGTGCTGATTCAGTTATAAATATGCTTTTACAAGAATTTATACCAAGGTTTGGGTGTCCACAAATAATACTTACAGATAATGGGAAAGAATTTGTAAATAAAAAGTTTGAGAAATTGGTAAAAGATTGGAATATAAAACACATTAGGACTTCATATTACAGACCAACTTCTAATGCTAAAAATGAGAGACAACACAGAACACTATACAATATTCTAGCGAAAAATGTAGAAGAACACGATATGGATTGGGATCTTTATTTGGGGATAGCATTAGCGGCGATACGTACACACGAAAATGAAGGAACAGGTTTCTCACCATTTTACTTAGTACATGGAAGAGAACCAATATTGCCAATTGATAATTTATTAAAGCCTAGGAGAAAATATCTGGGGGAAGATTTTCAAGAAACAAGGTTGCAAGAGATGCATAAAGCACATGTACGTTTAAGAAATAATATAATTAAGGCTAGAGAAAGACAGAAGAAATACGCAAATAAAAATGCACACTTACAAGAGTTTAACGTAGGTGATAGAGTATATTATAAAAAACATAGAAAAAACTCTAAGTTTGATGCTCATTGGGTCCCGGGATACTATATTCTAGAAAAAAAAGGTCCAGTGTCATATACTATTAAGAATCAAATTTCAGGGCATGTTGCACGTTCACATGTAGAGCACTTAAGGCGGGATAATGAAGAAAGGAATGCAGAGAATAATAATAATAATTATTGTTCCGAAGAAATATTGTCAGGTGGACAGTTTGTCAGACAAACGGTATATCCAATACCTATAGAGAGTGGAAAACAAGTAACAACAGCTGAACAAGAAGAAACGGTACCAAAAACAGTCATGACAGAGGAAAATAACATGTATGACGATTATATTAGTGAAGAGTCGGTCAGGGAAAATATCGAACCTCCATTTATGAATACAAGACAGGCAGTAAAAAGAAAGTTGGATAGACAGAAAGAAAAAGAAATTAAGAGGCAAAGGAAACTTAGAGTGAGTTCTTCAAGTGGTGAAGATATGCCAGTATTTGAAAATTTGTTGAGACGGCAAGACAGGAAAATTAGATTGGATTTAGAAAGGAAGAAATTAGCGGTTGCTAGTAATGGATATACAGACGGGGAAGAAGAAATGGATGAAAAGTCAGAAACTGATGACGAAGCTGATATGAAAGAAGATAGCTCTCCTCGGGAGGATAGCGACATTGATGTAGATATTGCAATTATAGAAAAAAATTTGAAGTTATTAAGAAAATGGAGAAGAGATAGATAAATAGCTTGGTAGAATATTCTGCAGATGGCAGATAGAAGAAGAAGTTAGACACGATATTTTTGTGTTTACAAAGAAGGTACTTGGTGGAGTTTTTTCTAAAACGGAAAATTATTATTGGGTACTCATAATATGGTCTTGAAATTCATAATGTATGTGTAAATTGATTAATGTGTGGGGATAAATATGATGAGGGGATTAATATGGTTTGCTCAATTGTTGGGACTGCAATTGTGTTTTATGAAATGTGAAAAATAAGTTAACTTAGATGGTTATTTTTACAATGTTTTGGTTTTATTGAGTGTGTTTAAAATGATTATTACTTGAAGTTCAGTTAGAAGATGAATTAAAGTGGTGGTTAGTGAAGTGACTCAATATGTAGTAATGGAGGGGTATGTTGTTATTACATGTGGGGTATGCAATGTATATACAAGGTTTATAATAGGAGCTGGGTTGAACAGCGTTTAATGGGAGAATATGGGGGGAATGCCAGGTTGAGTTTTGGCATTTAAATAACTGGATATTGGAAGAAGAAGACTGTACTTAACAGTATAATAATAGTTAGGAGGTTTTTTTTGTTGAAGGAATGGTAAACGGGAAATTGATGACCTGAATAGTACAAAGGCTGGCAGTTTTGGATTAACATATTTTTTTTGATAATAACAATTATTATTGACGGAAACTGAAGATAAATTTAGAAACTTTATTTTTTGATAAAGTTTTGAGAATGTATGGGAAGAGAAAGGTGATTACTTCTTACTTTTTCCTTACTTTTTCTTTCTTATTTTTTTTTGGTGCGCACCAACCCAAATCTAATCTAACTATATTTTTTCTGTCTATCCTAGAATACTGAGAGTGTGAGAATGTGAATAAGGGGGAAATAAAGGATAAGGGAATATCTTCAGTTTTGTCAATCATAATTTGGATGGACATTTTAAAGTAAAAGCGGTTCGCTTATGGAGACTTTTGTATTGTGGGGAATTTTATGGAGAGTTTTGTAGAGAGTTTTCTAGAGAACTTTATAACGAGTTTTGTAGAGAGTTTCGATATTATTGTCTCTGGTTAGCAATTGGCTATGAGGAGATAGGAGAATTGAGTTAGGAAATAATGGAATTGTTGTTATTGTAGGATAGAGATGTAAAGTTAAATAATTAAAAGTGGGGGTTGAGATTTTTTCAAGGAAAAATTCTCTTTTAAGAAGGGGAGGCAATGTAACAGTGAGGGAACTAGGTTAGGAGTAAAGAGTTAAGGAATGATGCGCATTCCTTGACTAGGGGGAAAATCATAGTGAACGTGTGTGCACGAATGAAGAAGTGTATCTAGGAGAACACACACGTCACTTAGGGGGGATTAAAAAAGGACATGTCAACACCGGGCAGGGAGTCTACCATCATGTGTGCTATAGTATAACTATTCGGCCAATAAAGTATGTTTATAACAACGCGGAGACTTGGTGTCCTATACGATCACGTGCTTAACCTGTCTTGACCACACTATGACATGATATTAGTGTGCGAACATGTGTATAATTCAGCTCGAACGATGAATCTAATTATTTTACTCTATGTTGTGTGACGAGATGCAGCGAAATGTGCCAGGCAATAAATCGTACTATATATGGTTTGAAATTCATTATTCAAATACAGAGAGTGATATGTAAAGATTGCGCACAACCTACTACTGGCAACGCCGATTGTATTCCGGTACGAACCTTGGGCCTTGTCCACGTCAGATTGGAAGCACTAGACTCGAGTTTCACTCTCATTTGAGCTCGTCAGTAGTGCATATCCCTAACTGGACCCGGGACCGAACTCCGGATCACTGGCTTGTGAGAAAAAAGTCTCAAAAGTCAAGAGGATTGACTTCATTGCCCCAAGTTTTATCCCATATGGCTCGGTCTCTTTTCGCAGGACGACCTGCAGAAAGCATCGCACAAAGCACGATCTCCGTAGCTCCGGCGACGACCACCAAAAGTCTCCGAGAAAAATGTACCCGTGAACCTAAAGACATAGCCCAGAATCTAACCCACAACCTTCAGAGCGTGAGGCCTTGACCACTTCACCACGGAGACTCACAGAGACTGGCGTGTCAGAGAGAGATATGTATTAATTTTCACTCAAAACGGCTATATGGTGCCTGGCCTCGTCACCTGTAAGTGAGGACAAGATTGGCCACCTATCCCTCTATGCATTAAGGCCTACAACATGTGATGGTGCTATCACATCACAGACTTATAGCAGGAAACTATTTCAGGGCAAATTTAGAGAGCTGCGGTTGCATAGTGGCTAGATACTCACCTGCTAGTGTTTGTAGTGTGAACTGCATGTTCGGAACGATGGCCGCTAGATGTTGCTGAATTGACTGGTTTGCCTTTTCGGTTCACGAGTGCATTTTCTCAAGAGCCTCCTGGGAGTCATCGCTGGAGCTATGGAGTTTGTGCTTTTTGCTGCACTTTCGGTGGGTCGCCCTGCAGAAACAGACTGAGCCATGTGGGATAAAACCCGGTCAATGAAGTCTTTCTGGTGACTGCTGCTTCCATCGACAATGAACTGTATTTTCCGTGGAGGATTTTTGTGTTGGCAATTTCTGACGGCGGCATTATGCACAGTGTACCTGTGTGGGCTGTTGGCTTGCTGAGGCTCCTGTCTTTTCCACTTTTCACATAGGGCAGTGAGGAACATTTTGTGTGATATTCACTGGCACAGAAACAGAGCATAATGGGGACAACCTGTTGCCGTGAAGTTGGAACTGCGACTAGCTAACTGACTAACTAACTCACCTGCTAACCCGGTGGTCACAGATTCAATCTGCATCGAGGCGATTCAGATTTTTAAAACTGACCTAGGCTTCCAGGCTGACCCAGCCTAAAATGAGTACCAATAAATGTTTTGAGAAGTAAAGGCAGTTGGTGTTCTCTTTCTTCTTTCATTCACTTCATATTTGTCTTAACTGCAATGTTGTCTCTTGTATGAACTTCAGTGTCTTTTTTAGTTCACTCAGTGGCCCATATAGTTTATCGTTCCACTGTTGTGTCTCCAGGCCAGAAAGTTTGCCTAGATATGTTGTATTTTGGGCAGTTTTGGGGTGTGTGTGATCTGCTGTCTGCGACACCAATCCACGTGTGCACATGGCTGGTTCGCCAATCTTGAATTTTGTATAAATATGGTTGTGTAATTTAATATGTCATGTTCTGAGGTGCAGATTAATGAATTGTTCTGGTCTGTTCATAAGGTGGCAGTCGTCTTGAGCAGGTTTTGGTGGCTTTCTGATGGATTTGATCATTCTTTTCATTTGGTGGTATGTAACAGGTATATCAGGTTGTTCTTCTATTGCTCCTTCCTTAGCCAATCGATCAGCTCTCTCATTTCCAGGTACTCCACAGTGGGATGGTATTCACCGTATGTTGACCTTACACTGACTGCCAAGTTCAGAAAGTAGTGTCCATAGTACTGGCAATTTCCCAGACAGGAGCGCCTCAAGTGCTGATTTTGCATCTGTCAATAGCACCACAAGCTGTGTACCATGGTTGGTATTTAGTAGTTTCGCTGTTGCTATTTTGATTGCCTGGATTTCAGCATCATAGTTATGGCAGTACTTTCCTGTTGGTACTATGAACGTGTCCCTAGTATTGTTTGGATATTCTATGTACGCTCCCGCTCCTCAATTTTGAACAGCATTTTGTGCTGACTCATCTGTGTAGACGTGGATCCAGAGGTCCTGTGGGTATTCTTCATCAAGGAAGGTGAGGGAAGTTAGTGTGTAACTGACCACATCACCCACAGAGTGCCGACTATTCTATACAAATATGAGTCTAGTGTTGTATTCCCGATGTACCTGAAGGTGTGTGCAAGGGCCCTTTATGTACATACTTCAAAACTATATGGTGCAGAAGAGTGGACAATGAATAAGCAATTAGAACACTGAATCAAGGCCTTGGAAATCTAGATACACACACAGTAGAATAGATAATACTTCATGGTAACAAAAACAGTATAGAAATCTTAGAGAAACTGGAAATATTTACTTCCACTTACCAACAGAAACTGGTTGACCATCTATCTGTTCTCGGTGGTTGAACAAAGTCAGAGCATAGGTAGACAACTGCTGTGGTTTGCTGATTTCTATGAAGGAAAACTTGTGGATTTATGAAAGTATTTACAATACAAATTACTGTTTCCAAACTACAGATACTTGATTTTCTGGTAAAATATGTTGGTGGATTGTGTTTATCTTCATACTTAACTACTAATATATTCACCTAAAGGCCGGATATTTTCATCTTCTGGGTGTAGATACTTGTGCCAGCATGTAGACTTTCAAGATTTTCAATGGTGCTGCAGAGTTTGTGCTGAAAAATTTCTTGTTTTTTCACGATATCAAATGAAATGGGGTGGAGCCGGAGAGGGGTGCTAAACAGAGGATCAAAGAAGAATAGTCAACCAACACACAACTGGTGTTGTTGACCACTAACGCTGAGAAAGATACTGAAGAGAGGATCCAAGCATTTATGGACTGAATGGCGCCATCTACAGTTAGGATAATCTGATGAATAGCTAGATATTTTTAGTTTATTTTCTCAAGTTAAGCAGAACCAATTTTAACATGCAGCTGTGAACCACTACATGAAATTCTCAGAAAAGCATGTATGTAGAAGAAAAGAAACATTAATACTCTACAAGATCTAAAAATTAAAGAAGACTAGCTCATAGACAGTATGATGTCTCAGAAACTAAAGTACTTGCAATCAATCAATCAATCAGGTGCCATCTCCATTCTAAAAGTTAGCTGCATGGGATCTTCAACATTCTCTGTCTCTTGTTCTTATTGTACACACTGACAGACAGATGTTTGTCCAACCCTCTTATACGTGAACTTTCAACTCTTCACTCCAGTATGGCTTTTATAAGAGTGCTATGTCTTTTAATCTTGCCAAAATATTTAACTTGTCTCCATTTTCTTTATTTCATTAACTCTCTTTTCATCCCCAGCTTTCCTAGACCATCATTTTTTTTTATTTGAATGATTTTGTTTCCATTAAATGCAACCTATTCTTTAAGCACTCTGACCACATCAAACGCCACAGTGGTTTAGTGAGAACAATGATGGGTTTGTAAGTTAGTTGCTGGTTTCTGGTGTATTTCCTTTGCTGATGTTTCTTTTGTTCAAATGTTTTTCAAGTGATGGTCCTGAAAAAAGATAATCTATAGCTTGATCGTCTTTGATTGGAGACACTCAGAGATTCTCCATGGTGAAGTGGTTACACTGCCTAGCTCATACTCCAAAGGCTATAGGTTCAAATTTCCGGCCACGTCATGGAGTTCATGATTGCAATTTTCTCTGAGACTCCTGGGGGTCATTGCTGGAGCTACGGAGTTCGTACTTTGTACACCGGTTTCGGCTGGAAGCCCTGCTGAAAGAGACCAAGCCGTATGGGATAAAACCCAGTGCAATGAGTTGATCCTCTTGACGTTTTACCCCTTTTTTATTGTTGGCACACAGTGGAAGTTAACAGAGCTTCAATTATCACAAGATTTCTTAACCATTTTTGTGTTATTGCTCAATAAATTCATTGCAGGGAGTTGCATCTATGGAATTTTTAATTTTATAACTTCTAATTATGAATCTTCTAGTGAAGATAGAAACTGTTCTCAAGCATTTTATTTCCGATGAAATGAATTTTCTCTCTTGAGATTTAGACAGCATCCATGTTTGGCACTGGCAGCAGAGTGTGGGTAGAAACGTAATAACTTAAAGGCTGTATGTAACATATAAGAATACCTTTTATAACATCTAAGGTTTGACAATACCACACATGAAAAAAGACATAACACAGAAAAGGATACTATCCATCCATGAGAAATCTTTCAACTAGTCTGTGGAATAAAAGAAATGACAACCTTATAATTAGTGATGCCATTCAAGTGGTTCTCAAAATATGAAGTTGGGGATCATGAGATTTTATTGTCAGCATGGCCAAATTGATAAGTGCTCTCATTCTTAAACATCTGGTGTGCTGATGCCGAGGTAGCAGTTTCAACCCCTACACCAGCCAGTTGAACTAAAATGTTGACTTCTCATTTATTTGGGGATGTAAATTACAAGCACCTCAGAAGTCAGAGTCGGTTCGTCTGATGAGGAGGGACACTGGTAAAAGGGAAAGCTAATCCACATGCAAGAATTAGTCCAGTGCTCTAGAAGCACAGCGTGAGTATGGACTACGCTTGTGTTAAAAAGCAAGAGAATGCAAAAACAAAAAATGAGATTTTATGACAAGATCCTTAAGAAGAAATGTACGGGAACTCTTCACATGTCTTGAGGAGTTATTGGGTGTAAGGTGCAAGTCTCATATTTTTATAGATCAACTGGTCATTCGATGGGTGATGTTATTAATGACATGCCAGCTGCTTTTACCTCCCTAGGCATTTCCTGGTATCCATTTAATGCTGGACCTACTTCTGACTCTTTTTGCTAGGTCATCAAAATATTATCTTTTTTTTGTTGTTATCTGCTTCCTTGTTACTATAGTACATATCGACCCAGAGAGAAAAACTCTGGGGGGATCAGTGAAGACCTAGAGTAAACTGTCCTCTTTGTGACCCATGCAGAAATAAATTCATTGCAAACGTTGACCGGTGAAGAAGAACAAAAGTGTCCGTAATCCAGATAGGGGTTTATTATGAGTTAAAGATGAGACCTAAAGAGTTAAGACAGTTAAACAAAAGTTTAACTGAAACAGACTATCAATCAATCAATCAGGTTGGCTGCAATGGATCTCCAACACTGTCTGTCTCTCGCCTTGACTGTAAATTCTGTCAGACTGATGTTCATCCATCTCTTGATGTTATCATCCCACTTGTATCATTGTCTATCTCTTGCTCGCTTGCCCTCCAGGATGGTTTATATAAGAGTGTTATGTCATATGTGTACTGTCCCCAAGCCTCTTCAACCTATACATAGAAATAATTTTTAAATAAGTTAAAATGCCTGGACTTAACATCAATGGAAGAATCATAAACAATCTTAGATATGCTGACGATAACGTGTTACTAGCAGAAAGTGAGCAAGAGTTGCAAGACCTAGTGGAAGAAGTAAACACGCACAGTGCAGAATGTGGCTTAGATATTAACATCCAAAAAACAAAAACTATGATAATTAGCAGTGAAAAGGAAAGATCATCAATGAAAATCACAATAAACGGGCAGATACTAGAACAAGTAACAAGTTTCTCTTATCTTGGACATATAATAACAGATGATGGCAGAAGTGAAATGGAAATCAAAAAGAGAATAGGAATGGCCAAAAATGCTTTCAATGGCATGAAATCAGTATTAACATCTAGAGAGATTAATAACAATTTAAAAACGAGAATTGTCAAATGCTACGTATATTCAACGCTACTGTATGGCGTGGAATCCTGGACATTGAATAAGCAACTAGAAAGTCGCATAGAAGCCCTGGAGATGTGGATATACAGACGAATAGGTCGTATTTCATGGAAACAAAAACAATCAAATGCAGAGGTCCTAGAAAAACTGGGAATGAAGAGAGAGTTGATGAAAGAAATAAAGAGGAGACAAGTGAAATATTTTGGCCACATTAAAAGACATGATACTCTTATAAAAACCATACTGGAAGGCAAGGTTGAGGGCAAGCGAGCAAGAGGTAGACAACGATACAAGTGGGAGGATAACATCAAGAGATGGACGAACATCAGCCTGACAGAATGTACAGTCAAGGCGAGAGACAGATAGTGTTGGAGATCCATTGCAGCCAACCTTCATTGCGGAGACGCCACCTGATTGATTGATTGATTATGTCTTTTAGCAAGGCCAAAATATTTCACTTGCCTCTTTTTTATTTCTTTCATCAACTCTCTTTTCATTCCCAGTTCTTCTAGAACAGTGGTTCTCAACCGGTGGGGAATTCCCCCCCCCCCCAGGGGGGAATTTTAGGGTTTCCAGGGGGGGGGGGGGGGAATGAAAACCATTTCAAGATCGCGTTATTACAAGAACCGATTACTTGATATTGTTTTTCCCTTCATACTTTACAGTTATGAACGTCTCATCCTTCTAAAATTCATTTTATAAAGTAAGTAGACCCACAAATCATGTTTTATGTGGATGTCTAGACTTGTTTTAGTATATGCTATTAAATCTACCTTCCATTTTTACGTATACTGTGTAGGGGTGGGGGGATTTTTAGATAGGAAATATGAAAGGGGGGGGGGGGGAATTACGTTCTGAAAATATGGTGAAGGGGGGCTCGGGCCAAAAAAGGTTGAAAACCACTGTTCTAGAACCTCTGTATTTGATTTTTTGTTTCCATGAAATACAACATATTGGACTTTCTAGTTGCTTGTTCAATGTCCAGGCTTCCGTGCCATATAATAGTGTTGAATATATGTAACGTGAAGTCCCATCAGGCGGCGATAGTGCCGGGCCCCCTGCCTCGAGGGGGTCCACCCATGACTACTGGTGGTCACCTTCCCCTGTGCTGTGGAGTCAAGGCACAGAGGAGTAGGTTAAGAGCTATTGACCAAATACCCCGGACACTCAACATACTACAGTGGAATGCCGAAGGAGTTTACAAGAAGAAAGACTCCCTAACACAGCGTCTTCATAAAGATAAAATAGATGTGGCATGCATTCAAGAGACACACCTCAACGCCAATCACAAATTCTCAGTCAGAGGATATCAGGCCACACGTTTCGACCGCGAAGGACACAAAGGAGGAGTTCTAATACTTACACGAAATACAATACCTTGCAGCGAAGTATCTGTGATCTCTGACAACCAAACGGAAATTATAGGTGTTGATATAATGATAAAGGACATGAAAATAAGAATCTACAATCTGTATAGCCCAGCAGATAAGGACCTTACACTCTCAAACATGAAAATAACTGACACAAACTGCATTATTGTCGGAGACTTTAATAGCCGTTCAGAAAGATGGGGATACCCAGATACTGACAAAAGAGGAGATGAATTGGAGGACTGGGAAATAGACTCAAATCTCCATCTACTCAACAAAGCGGATGACACACCGAGCTTCTACTCCAGAAGATGGCTTACCACTTCTACTCCAGACTTTGCTTTCTGCACAGGAGACATCCTCCACAAAATCGATCGCCATGTGCTGGACCAATTAGCAGGTAGTGACCACAGACCAATCAAGCTTGTAATGAATATGGAGTATGTTCCACAGGAGCAAAAGCCCGTGCCCCGCTGGAATTACAAACGAGCAGATTGGGACAGATTTGCCATACTAACAGACAAATATTGTGAAAACATAAATACACGATATGGCAACAAAAAGCAAATGGTGGAAAGTCTAAACAGAGCGATAATACAGGCAGCCACTGAGTCCATTCCTAGAGGAGCGAGGAAAAATTACAAACCATACTGGACTGAAGAACTACAAAGTTTGGAGGACAAAGTTGAAGATGCCAGGAAGACAGCAGAGAGAGAACAAACAATTGAAGCGAACATCTCTCTCAAAGCCATCTCAGCAAAATATAAAAGAACAGTAAATCAAACAACAAGAGATTGTTGGAGGGAAAAAACAGAAAACCTGAATTTCGACAGGGATGGAAACAAACTATGGAAACTAGTGAAAGCCATGAACAATGAAGGACCTAGAAACAAACAAATAACAATTAAACAAGGAAATGCCTTGCTTACAGGAAAAAAGGCTGCAAATGCACTAATGGAACACTATGCAAATGCAAACCACATTGATATTACAACCGAACAGAAGAAAGCAATCAAAGACAAACAGATACATCATAAAAATACAGAGACAGCAGCAGAATATATGATGGCAAATCTAACAATGGAAGAAATGGAACAGGCAATGAATACCCTAAAAAAGAAGAAATCACCAGGAAAGGATGGAATCACAAATGAAATGCTAATAGGACTAGGCACCAAGGCAAAGAAGAAACTACTAGCAGTCCTAAATAACAGCTGGAAGAGAGGAATAGTCCCACAGGCATGGAAGGAAGCTATACTAATACCAGTCCCAAAGAAAGGAAAAGACCTGGAAGAGCCAAATGGCTATCGACCTATCAGTCTACTTAGCTGTGTAGGAAAATTAATGGAACGCATTATCAATGGCAGGCTAACATGGCATCTGGAAGAAAACAAACTCTTAACACCACACCAAGCAGGATTCAGAAAGTACAGATCCACTGAAGATCAAATAACCTATATAGCTCAGGAAATAGAGGATGCCTTCCAAGAGAAAAAGCACACACTAGCAGTCTGGATAGATTTAGAAAAAGCATTTGATAAAGTATGGAAGGAAGGACTGAAAGTAAAACTGCAAAACATGCATGTTTGTGGAAAAATGTATAAATGGATCAGCCACTACCTTGAGAACAGAACTGCCAGGACAAAAGTACAAGGACAAACAAGCAAAATGATGCTGTTGGAGCAAAGTGTCCCCCAAGGAGGAGTTCTTTCACCAACATTATTCCTAGCATATATGAATGATATCACAGAAAATTTTCCAGCCAGAGTACACACATCCTCCTTTGCAGATGACCTAGCCATATGGACATCTGAAGAATATATTAGTACAGCTAACAGCAGAATACAGCAAGCCTTATTAGCGCTAGAGGACTGGTCAAAATCATGGCTAGTGAAGATAAGTGAGGAGAAAACAACATGCACAGTGTTCTCCCTCTCAAATAAAACTCAGCAACCTAAGCTGGTATTGAATGGAAAAATATTGTGCCATGAAGAAAATCCAAACTATCTAGGAGTCACCTTTGATCGTCGCCTGACATGGAAGACACAGGTTGAGAAAAATCGAACAAGAGCAAGGCAGAGAATGGCAATCATGAAAAAGCTTGCTGGTACAACATGGGGAGCAGATGAGAAAGTTCTCAAGAAGTTATATACTGGACGGGTGAGGCCAGTACTGGAATATGGCATTGCAGCTTGGGCAACAGCAGCTAAGTCAAACTTTAACAAAATAAGTAGAGTCCAAAACCAAGGAATGCGAATCATAACTGGAAGCCTGAAGACAACGCCTATTAATGAACTAGAAAAGATCACTTGTTTACAACCAATGCAGGATAGAAGAGATAGCAGAGCCCAGCAACAAGCAGAAAAATTTAGAAGATTGACAGACCACCCTATGTACAACAGATTTAATGGTTTTGGAAAGGGAAGACTGAAGCGTAGCAACTTTGTAGAAACTGCAAATCGAAGGATTAGGGCAGATCCTATACTTAACATATCAACAGTCAAGCCCATTTACAATGCACACAAGTTCCCAGCTTGGAGACAGCAGCAACTGCCTGAGATGATAGAAAACATTCCTGGTATTGAGAAAAAGAACACTCAGCATGAAACCGAAAGAAGAGAAATAACCCTAAACTACATAAAAGAACATTACCCAAGCAGGAATTGGACCCATGCATATACAGATGGATCAGCCAAAAATTCAATAGAGAATGGAGGAGGGGGAATTCTCCTAAATTTAAAAAATGGAGTGAAAAAAACACATTCAATGGCAACTGGAAAATTTTCAAGTAACTTCAAAGCGGAGGTAGAGGCTCTGAAAACTGCAGCAGAAATGCTCCTGATGGAGGAAAATAAAGAGAAGCAAATAGCTATCTTCACAGATGCAAAGTCAGCTGTCTCAATACTGAAGAGCAATAACAGCAAAGAACTAACTGACCTAAGAGCAACACTCCATGGTCTATGCCAGAAATCCAAAAAAGTTGTAATACAGTGGATCCCATCACATTGCAGTATACCTGGAAACGAAGAGGCTGACAGACTGGCAAAAGAGGGCGGACGACTACCACAGCCTGACATAGACATAACCTATAATGAGGCAAAGAGGTTGATAAAAAGCACTTATAGAACCAAATGGGAATCAGAGCATCCAGGCCATCAGAAGGATGATGCATATTACAAACTTGACCGAAGAGAACAAGTAGCAATCTACAGACTCCGCACAGGACATAACAGGCTGAAATACCACTTGTTCAATAAACTAAAGATAGGAGATACCGATGAATGTAATTGTAGAACTGGAAAAATGACAGCAAAACATTTGCTGCAGGATTGCCCAACGTATGCAGAACAGAGAAAGATATTTTGGCCCACACCTGCTTCATTTGAGGACAAGCTCTATGGAGATATCAACAAGCTCAAGTTGACCGCAGCTTACTTTAACTACATACAGGTTGACATTTAAAGGTGCATGAAGACCCAGAGGCATGAAATGGAATATTGCTTGGATAGCAAATCCATTATGTGGAAAGTCCAAATCGAAAGCTTGCTGTGTGGGCTTCATAAAAGGTGGAAAAGTGTCCTAATGGCATGAAATGGAATATTGCTTGGATAGCAAATCCATTACGTGGAAAGTCTGAATCAAAAGCCCACTGTGTGGACTTCATAAAAGGTGGAAAAGTGTCTTAGTGGCACAAAATGGAATATTGCTTGGATAGCAAATCCATTACATGGAAAGTCCGAATCGAAAGCTCACTGTGTGGATGTCATCTGCAGACTGCATACTTCTGGTTTCCGGAAGAACAGCCTCTGGTGAACGGAAGGCCCAATATACGGAAGTGAGGCTAAGCAGCCATGTGCAGGACGTGACGATTCCTTGGGTGAGCCCAGTACCAGAGCGCTATGTATCGGCTCTGCAAGTATGGAAGCCTCCTTGGATGGCGGGGAATGACCATGGTCTGCCCCTGCCTTCCCTTGAGGGCTGACCAGGATCTTTGGCTGTTCTATATGGGCCAGCTGGGATGGGGGATAACACCACAACAGTGAGAGTCAAACGTCCTAAGAAACCCCCGGGAAGGTTAACCCGGTCAACAAATGCCTGCAGAAGTCGGATGTGTCGGCCTAACGGCGCAAGAATGCAGCTCTGCTGTAAACAGGCACAACGCAATCACATCCGAAAAAAAAAACTCCGGATGATCGCAGAAGAAGAAGAAGAATATACGTAACATTTGACAATTCTCATTTTTAATGCATTGTTAATCTCTCTAAATGTTAATACTGATTTCATGCTGTTGAAAGCATTTGTGGCCATTCCTATTCTCTTTTTTATTTCAATTTCACTTCTGCCATCATCTGTTATTACATGCCCAGATAGGAGAAACTTGTTCCTTGTTCTAGTATCTCCTCATTTACTGTGATGTTCAATAATGACCTTTCCTTTCCATTGCTAATTATCATAGTTTTTGTTCTTAGGATGTTAATATCTAAACCACATTCTGCACTATGCCTGTTTACTTGTTCCATTAGGGTTTGTAACTCTTGCTCGCTTTCGGCTAGTAACACGATATCGTCAGCATATCTAAGATTGTTCATGATTCTTCCATTGATGTTAAGTCCAGGCATTTCAACTTGTTTAAAAATTCTTTCTGGTATAAGCTGAAGAGGCTTGGGGACAATACGCATCCCTGGTGTACTCCTCTTTTTATCTCTATGGGCGATGAGGCTAATCAGTGAACACCGGTTACATGCACCCAAGTTTCTATGAGTGAAGCTCACAAAGTTGATGAGCTAAATTGAGGAAAGATGGTCTCTCATTCAGGCATGAGGTAGCTTCAAGGCAGGTCAAACACTGGCCACACACCACAAGAACATTAGACCAGCAGTATAAGGATGTGTGTGTGTAAAGAGAACCCAGTTGGAGTGATGGAAAAGAAAGTTCCAATAAGTGACGTGAATGAAGATCATTGATCATCAGCAGCTGTGCACATATAATTAATCTGTCTCCATTGTTTACTGCATTGTTAATTAACCGCTGGGCTGCACCAGGTTGTAACAGAAAGAGAATGTCAATGCATTGTGACAAAAACATGCCACAAATCGGGCTGTATATTGCAGGCTGCAATGTTATTGAAGGCCACTACATACTCGAACCATAGTAGATAGGTGGATGAGCATATGATGACACCTGCTAAATTTTAAACGTCCACACAAGCACCTTGGCAACAAATAAAATAGAGAAATGGCCATCATGCAGTCAAAAATCAAACTGAAATACATGTCCTTTCAGTGTCTTCAGTCAATCAACATTTCTGACTGCTTCAAACTGATGTAGTGACAGGAATGAGGTACCACTAGATGGTAATTTACCAATTTTATCTGGCCATATTGATTTCACTCTTTTAAAATGTTTACTGTGGAAAATTTATTAAAACTACCTAGATTACTGTAATCATTACAATGCGATGTAAATGTGGGATGCAAGCATTGAGCAATCAATTGAATGACCATGCCCTACATTGTAGGCTACAACTGGTGGAGAAAAATGCTAAATAATGCACATCTCTTCCAAAACTAATCAACAACCTGGCTTCATAACACATCTTTCATCTACCCACTTGGACTTTCCTACAGCGCTGTCGCCAAGACAAATGACTTTAACCCTTTCTTCGCCTTTATCTCCAGGCTTGTCGTAGTCTGGATGTGTCGCCGCCGCCATTGTGTTGCTAAAGAATGCGATTGGAGAATCATGGGTAACTATGGGCCAACTTCGTGATCCGAGTTTTTTATGTCACCGTGACGTCATCGCGGGCAGATAACCGTTAGTTTCCCAGCAGAAGTCAACGGTTGTTCCACGGGCTCCAGCTCTAGAACTTTACCAGGTGGGTTCGAATCTCGAACTCGATGGCTTTAATTTTTTTTAAGGTTAAAGTGTCTGCAATAGGTTCCAAGAAGTTCTGTCATAATTATACTTCCTCTTCTTTCGTTCGCCGAGTCATACTTATACATTCGTGTCATTAGGGATGTAAAAAAGAAAAAGATAAATTAAAATACATAAACTAACAAAACATAAAATAAATAGGCACTCTTCCGATTGACGGGTCTAAATAGTTCCGCAGTGAATAAGTTAGGGTTAAGGGTTAGGGTCAGTGTTAGTTTAACACTAACCCTAACCCTTAACCCCTGACTTATTCACTGCGGAACTATTTAGACCCGTCAATCGGAAGAGTGCCCATAAAATATATAATAATAATATATATATTATTAATTATTTTATATATCCAACTTGACTTGTTGTTAGTAAGAAGTGAAATAGAATAGAAATACGATACGAGAAAACTCTTGTTCTGAATGCTTCTCAAATAATATAAAAAGTAATTAACACACTAGTGAAATTCAAAACAGCAGCAAATAAAAACTATTAAAAAGAGTTAGATGAAAACAGACACAGTATTATAGTATTTCATACTCTTTCTTGCTATATTAAGCCATTAAGCAAGTCACTAATGACACTATAATGTTAGACTGCTGGATCGTGCGATTACCCGAAATTAAAACGGAAGTGATGTCGGAGCCATTCCGCGATGATCCATCTTGTCACGCAAAATGCTATCTATTTATTTACCATGCATTCTTTCTACGTCATTCATTCATTCAATAACAATAACACACGACATCTTGGGTTTTCCAGGAAAGGTTTGCCTAATATTCTGTGCACGGCGATTGGTTGAAATCATGGTGACCTTTTATATAAATAAAGATATATTTTATACTTACCGTAATAAATTTTGTTTTTGGCGCTGTTAATAGGCATACATAAATTTTAGATGGATTTTCGAATTCTCCATCCAAATTTACATACATTTGGAAAGATTCATCGCAAAATATGCTTTATTTGTGGATGAAAACAAACTTTTCTGCGAAGATGTGTTTTTGTTCTTTGGGCATATCGATCCGACTGGCATGTACACTTTGTAACACTATTCTGACGCTGTTAATAGACATACATAAATTTTATATGGATTTTCAAATTCTCCATCCAAATTTACATACATTTGGAAAGTTTCATCGCAAAATATGCTTCATTTGTGGATGAAAACAAACTTTTCTGCGAAGACGTGCCTTTGTGAATGGGAAAACACGTGGTCATGGGCCATGGCGACTGCGCATATCGATCGGAATGGCATGTACACTTTCACTTCGTAACACTCAAAACACACAAACGTGCAATTTGAACTACTAAAGTTAATGAAAATACAAGTTCAAAGATTAATAATTTATTTGTATACATGTACTATTTTTCAATCATTTAAAATGAGGGAACATATTTTTGAAGTCAGTTTTCATAATCCGCTTATGACCCGTTGGTTGAGACTTCGCGTGCGGAGAAAAATGGAAATGCCAAAATGGACACACTGAACCGTAATTAATTTGTTTTCAATAGAAAACCATCAATTGTATATAATTGTTATTGTAATAATATATATAATATTATAATTGATAGATTTTCGACTTCTGCATCCAATTGTAAAGTTTCTACAATGATGTTACGACCATGAGTGCCTTTGTGAATGGGAAACGCAAATTGGCGGCCAGTGTTTCTTCTGCGTTCATCCAGACTTTTTTTTCGGACGTGATTGCGTTGTGCCTGTTTACAGCAGAGCTGCGTTCTTGCGCCGTTAGGCAGACACATCCGACTTCTGCGGGCATTTGTTGACCAGGTTAACCTTCCCGGTGGCGGCCGGTGTTTGACTATATTACAAATCTTTGTGGAGTAATTATTGTATTCTCGTTAGCATAGTTGTAAGTGTCCCGCCTGTCACGTGGGAGACCAGGGTTCTGTTCCCCGGTGGGTATTTTTTTTTTTTTAATTTTCAGAAATTTATTAGATGCTATAATAGAATTGATGGATCCAGTAGATGTCTTTGTTTAATGTGAATTTTAATTGCCATATAAAATAACACTCCTGAATCAGCATAGTTGCATCGCTAAACTTGCTCGAATTGTGGTTGACAAACAGATTTTCTGCGAAGATGTGAATTTGTGAATTGGAAACCCACGGGTCACGGCAGCCGCGCATATCATCGGACTACACTTTTGTAGCACTCAAAACATGCAATTTGAACTACTAAAGATAAAGCGAATACAATTTTAAAGATTAATAATAATATATTTGTATACTTGTACTATATTTTAATCATTTAACATGACGGGACATATTTTTGAAGTCGGTTTTCATATGACTGTTTGAGATAATCTCGCACGCACAGACATGCACAGACCACTGGTGGAGGTAATGGACACACTGGAGAGGTTGAAAACCGTATGAGGAGCCTGAGAAATCGCAACTCGTGTCACCTTCACAAAAATGTTAATATCTTCACTTAGAATTGACATACAGGCATCACTGAGGTACCATTAGATTTTGATATTCAAGGCCTATCTACTATGATGGTCTCTTGAGTAAATACTCAAATTTAAAATCGTGATGGGGCTGTCTAATAATGTGCTGTTAGGTAGTTTGATAAAGATTAAGATCCTATTTGGAAAGTCTCTAATTATCGTAAACGAATTTATACTAGAGGTTGTTCGTTCTGGCCATGTAACAACAGGCTTTTAGTCCAAGTGTATGTCTAAAGACAAGTCATTACTGTACTGTTTTACATAATTACATGCCCACATGATAGTAATTCTTGCGTGCTGAAATGTACCATATCAGCTACTCATGTGATACAGCAGGTGTAGCTTCTGACACAAGTTGACCAACCATCATCATCATTTATTCCTCCATTCATCATTTGCATAAATTGACATCGTCAATTTTTCCCTCATTCACTTGCTTTGAACTCAAACATAGTCCATGCTGGACTATTCTGTGTGTGTGGGCCTTTTTTATTTTACATATCCTTTACAGGACATCGCTGTCAACATCAGCATCTTTCAGCTGATTGTTGATTTCTTGGCAAGATTTTAGATCAGATCAGTAGTTTGTCATTACTTTCTGAGCAACCAGCTCACATACCCTGTAAGTTACCAATGTGGCGAGAACCGCTACCGATTCTCGCGCAGGTTATGTTCCTCACATGGATATACGGGATTACAGAGAAAGACATTAACCCCTGGGCCAGGGAGACTAGCCATTGCCAGTGTCACTTGCCAACCACAGGCGAATCTACTCTGACTTCTGAGGTTCTTGTAATTTACTTCCCCAAGTCAAGGACAGGAAGTCAACATTCTTGTCCTTAATATACCTAATAGGGCACCTTTGGATTTCATTTTGTCAGCTCTATGCATCTCTTTTAATTTTATTTTTGTTTTCCATAATTTTGAAAAATTAAGAGGAATTTTATCAAACTAGCAAGGAATAGCTACTCCACACACTGTATATGAGTTAAGCCCAAACAAGGATGTTCAGCTGATTAAATCATGGGAAATATTAACTGGATCTTTTCACCAGGACATACTGGTGTGGTGGGAAACAAGCAGGCAGAGATAGGCTGTGTCTGCGATGCTAGGTGGAGTATTGGTGCTTGATAAGGCAGACATGGTCAGGGCCCTATGGGATGATATTATAATCTGGAAGAACAGATAAATCATCATAGTCTATAATAAAGAGCATTGCAGCAGGAAGTAACCAGAGGGTCTGGCCCACACTCGGTACTCTAAGGAAAGGCCAGACACATAATCAGACTGCAGCTGGTACCTTTTGTATTGGAATTTGTTGCTGGCTGTTGAAGCTGAGGGCGTATTATGTATGGGAATGTGCAGAGATCTGTAATGTCAGTTTTTGACGCAACTGACTAAATCAACATAAACAGAATTCATATATTCAGATTGAAGATCAGTGTTGCCAGAAAACTGAAACCATCAAACAGTTATTTTTTTTTTTTTTTTTGCGTTTACTCGCTTTGAACTCAAGCGTAGTCCATCCACACTATTTATAGTAGTGATGGACTGAATTTTGCGTGTGGATTAACTTTCCATATTAACAGTGTCCCTCGCCATCAGGCGAACCCACTCCGACTTCAGAGGTACTTGTAATTAAGTCCCCAAGTCAAGGACGACAGGTCAACATTTTAGTCGAGCTGTCCGGTGTAGGGGTTGAACCACTTACCTCAGCATCAGCACAACGAAGTTTAAGAACACACGTTCTTACCCATTCAACCATGCTGACCTGCAAACAGTTTAAAGGACTCAATCAGTTAATTAGTTTCAAAAGACTTAGTTGGTTACTGCATGCTGCTGAAGTTTTATTATAAAGATTTAAGCATGTATGGACACATCCAAAGTGCAATTATGATAATCCCAAATGAATTTAGCATACTTTTCTCTGCCTGAGAATTTTCCCATACACGTGCTACCACTTCTACTGTACACTGAGCTGATTTTTGTGTGTGCATTAGCTTTCTCAATTACCAGTGTCCCTTGCCATCAGACGAACCCACTCTGAATTCAGGGGTACTTGTAATTTACATCTCCAAGTCAAGGACGAGAAGTCAACATTTTAGTCCAAGTGACCAGTGTAGGGGTTCTTCTTCTTCTTCTTCATTCATCCGGAGTTTTTTTTTCGGATGTGATTGCGTTGTGCCTGTTTACAGCAGAGCTGCGTTCTTGCGCCGTTAGGCCGACACATCCGACTTCTGCGGGCATTTGTTGACCGGGTTAACATTCCCGGGGGTTTCTTAGGACGTTTGACTCTCACTGTTGTGGTGTTATCCCCCATCCCAGCTGGTCCATATAGAACAGCCAAAGATCCTGGTCAGCCCTCAAGGGAAGGCAGGGGCAGACCATGGGCATTCCCCGCCATCCAAGGAGGCTTCCATACTTGCAGAGCCGATACACAGCGCTCTGATACTGGGCTCACCCAAGGAATCGTCACGTCCTGCACATGGCTGCTTAGCCTCACTTCCGTATATTGGGCCTTCCGTTCACCAAAGGCTGTTCTTCCGGAAACCAGAAGTATGCAGTCTGCAGATGACATCCACACAGTGAGCTTTCGATTCGGACTTTCCATGTAATGGATTTGCTATCCAAGCAATATTCCATTTTGTGCCACTAGGACACTTTTCCACCTTTTATGAAGCCCACACAGTGGGCTTTTGGTTCGGACTTTCCACGTAATGGATTTGCTATCCAAGCAATATTCCATTTCATGCCACTAGGACACTTTTCCACCTTTTATGAAGCCCACACAATGGGCTTTTGATTCGGACTTTCCACGTAATGGATTTGCTATCCAAGCAATATTCCATTTTGTGCCACTAGGACACTTTTCCACCTTTTATGAAGCCCACACAGCGAGCTTTCGATTTGGACTTTCCACATAATGGATTTGCTATCCAAGCAATATTCCATTTCATGCCTCTGGGTCTTCATGCACCTTTAAATGTCAACCTGTATGTAGTTTAAGTAAGCTGCGGTCAACTTTAGCTTGTTGATATCTCCATAGAGCTTGTCCTCAAATGAAGCAGGTGTGGGCCAAAATATCTTTCTCTGTTCTGCATACGTTGGGCAATCCTGCAGCAAATGTTTTGCTGTCATTTTTCCAGTTCCACAATTACATTCATCGGTATCTCCTATCTTTAGTTTATTGAACAAGTGGTATTTCAGCCTGTTATGTCCTGTGCGGAGTCTGAAGATTGCTACTTGTTCTCTTCGGTCGAGTTTGTAATATGCATCATCCTTCTGATGGCCTAGATGCTCTGATTCCCATTTGGTTCTATAAGTGTTTTTTATCAACCTCTTTGCCTCATTATAGGTTATGTCTATGTCAGGCTGTGGTAGTCGTCCGCCTTCTTTTGCCAGTCTGTCAGCCTCTTCGTTTCCAGGTATACTGCAATGTGATGGGATCCACTGTATTACAACTTTTTTGGATTTCTGGCATAGACCATGGAGTGCTGCTCTTAGGTCAGTTAGTTCTGTGCTGTTATTGCTCTTCAGTATTGAGACAGCTGACTTTGCATCTGTGAAGATAGCTATTTGCTTCTCTTTATTTTCCTCCATCAGGAGCATTTCTGCTGCAGTTTTCAGAGCCTCTACCTCCGCTTTGAAGTTACTTGAAAATTTTCCAGTTGCCATTGAATGTGTTTTTTTCACTCCATTTTTTAAATTTAGGAGAATTCCTCCTCCTCCATTCTCTATTGAATTTTTGGCTGATCCATCTGTATATGCATGGGTCCAATTCCTGCTTGGGTAATGTTCTTTTATGTAGTTTAGGGTTATTTCTCTTCTTTCGGTTTCATGCTGAGTGTTCTTTTTCTCAATACCAGGAATGTTTTCTATCATCTCAGGCAGTTGCTGCTGTCTCCAAGCTGGGAACTTATGTGCATTGTGTATGGGCTTGTCTGTTGATATGTTAAGTATATGATCTGCCCTAATCCTTCGTTTTGTAGTTTCTACAAAGTTGCTATGCTTCAGTCTTCCCTTTCCAAAACCATTAAATCTGTTGTACATAGGGTGGTCTGTCAATCTTCTAAATTTTTCTGCTTGTTGCTGGGCTCTGCTATCTCTTCTATCCTGCATTGGTTGTAAACAAGTGATCTTTTCTAGTTCATTAATAGGCGTTGTCTTCAGGCTTCCAGTTATGATTCGCATTCCTTGGTTTTGGACTCTACTTATTTTGTTAAAGTTTGACTTAGCTGCTGTTGCCCAAGCTGCAATGCCATATTCCAGTACTGGCCTCACCCGTCCAGTATATAACTTCTTGAGAACTTTCTCATCTGCTCCCCACGTTGTACCAGCAAGCTTTTTCATGATTGCCATTCTCTGCCTTGCTCTTGTTCGATTTTTCTCAACCTGTGTCTTCCATGTCAGGCGACGATCAAAGGTGACTCCTAGATAGTTTGGATTTTCTTCATGGCGCAATATTTTTCCATTCAATACCAGCTTAGGTTGCTGAGTTTTATTTGAGAGGGAGAACACTGTGCATGTTGTTTTCTCCTCACTTATCTTCACTAGCCATGATTTTGACCAGTCCTCTAGCGCTAATAAGGCTTGCTGTATTCTGCTGTTAGCTGTACTAATATATTCTTCAGATGTCCATATGGATAGGTCATCTGCAAAGGAGGATGTGTGTACTCTGGCTGGAAAAATTTTCTGTGATGTCATTTATATATGCTAGGAATAATGTTGGTGAAAGAACTCCACCTTGGGGGACACCTTGCTCCACCAGCATCATTTTGCTTGTTTGTCCTTGTACTTTTGTCCTGGCAGTTCTGTTCTCAAGGTAGTGGCTGATCCATTTATACATTTTTCCACAAACATGCATGTTTTGCAGTTTTACTTTCAGTCCTTCCTTCCATACTTTATCAAATGCCTTTTCTAAATCTATCCAGACTGCAAGTGTGTGCTTTTTCTCTTGGAAGGCATCCTCTATTTCCTGAGCTATATAGGTTATTTGATCTTCAGTGGATCTGTACTTTCTGAATCCTGCTTGGTGTGGTGTTAAGAGTTTGTTTTCTTCCAGATGCCATGTTAGCCTACAATTGATAATGCGTTCCATTAATTTTCCTACACAGCTAAGTAGACTGATAGGTCGATAGCCATTTGGTTCTTCCAGGTCTTTTCCTTTCTTTGGGACTGGTATTAGTATAGCTTCCTTCCATGCCTGTGGGACTATTCCTCTCTTCCAGCTGTTATTTAGGACTGCTAGTAGTTTCTTCTTTGCCTTGGTGCCTAGTCCTATTAGCATTTCATTTGTGATTCCATCCTTTCCTGGTGATTTCTTCTTTTTTAGGGTATTCATTGCCTGTTCCATTTCTTCCATTGTTAGATTTGCCATCATATATTCTGCTGCTGTCTCTGTATTTCTATGATGTATCTGTTTGTCTTTGATTGCTTTCTTCTGTTCGGTTGTAATATCAATGTGGTTTGCATTTGCATAGTGTTCCATTAGTGCATTTGCAGCCTTTTTTCCTGTAAGCAAGGCATTTCCTTGTTTAATTGTTATTTGTTTGTTTCTAGGTCCTTCATTGTTCATGGCTTTCACTAGTTTCCATAGTTTGTTTCCATCCCTGTCGAAATTCAGGTTTTCTGTTTTTTCCCTCCAACAATCTCTTGTTGTTTGATTTACTGTTCTTTTATATTTTGCTGAGATGGCTTTGAGAGAGATGTTCGCTTCAATGGTTTGTTCTCTCTCTGCTGTCTTCCTGGTATCTTCAACTTTGTCCTCCAAACTTTGTAGTTCTTCAGTCCAGTATGGTTTATAATTTTTCCTCGCTCCTCTTGGAATGGACTCAGTGGCTGCCTGTATTATCGCTCTGTTTAGACTCTCCACCATTTGCTTTATGTTGCCATATCATGTATTTATGTTTTCACAATATTTGTCTGTTAGTATGGCAAATCTGTCCCAATCTGCTCGTTTGTAATTCCAGCGGGGCAAGGGCTTTTGCTCCTGTGGAACATACTCCATATTCATTACAAGCTTGATTGGTCTGTGGTCACTACCTGCTAATTGGTCCAGCACATGGCGATCAATTTTGTGGAGGATGTCTCCTGTGCAGAAAGCTAAGTCTGGAGTAGAAGTGGTAAGCCATCTTCTGGAGTAGAAGCTTGGTGTGTGATCCGCTTTGTTGAGTAGATGGAGATTTGAGTCTATTTCCCAGTCCTCCAATTCATCTCCTATTTTGTCAGTATCTGGGTATCCCCATCTTTCTGAACGGCTATTAAAGTCTCCGACAATAATGCAGTTTGTGTCAGTTATTTTCATGTTTGAGAGTGTAAGGTCCTTATCTGCTGGGCTATACAGATTGTAGATTCTTATTTTCACGTCCTTTATCATTATATCAACACCTATAATTTCCGTTTGGTTGTCAGAGATCACAGATACTTCGCTGCAAGGTATTGTATTTCGTGTAAGTATTAGAACTCCTCCTTTGTGTCCTTCGCGGTCGAAACATGTGGCCTGATATCCTCTGACTGAGAATTTGTGATTGGCGTTGAGGTGTGTCTCTTGAATGCATGCCACATCTATTCTATCTTTATGAAGACGCTGTGTTAGGGAGTCTTTCTTCTTGTAAACTCCTTCGGCATTCCACTGTAGTATGTTGAGTGTCCGGGGTATTTGGTCAATAGCTCTTAACCTACTCCTCTGTGCCTTGACTCCACAGCACAGGGGAAGGTGACCACCAGTAGTCATGGGTGGACCCCCTCGAGGCAGGGGGCCCGGCACTATCGCCGCCTGATGGGACTTCACGGGATTAGCACCATAACGATTAATTTTGATTTGTGACATCATGAATTAAGTTACGTTGCATTGCTTTGTCAAGCCTGTGGCTCAGTACATCCGATTTCGACAAGCATTTATTTGGGATGCTTTCCCTAGCCTTTGACTGTCCCCAGTCTACCTACAAGGTAGCAGGTTTTACGTTGCACTACTTTGTCAAGCCTGTGGCTCAGTACATCCGATTTTGACAAGCATGTATTCGGGGTGCTTTCCCTAGCCTTTGACTGTCCCCAGTCTACCTACAAGGCAGCAGGTTTGTGTGTCTCTTCGTCTGGTCCCTCTCCCTTGACCTGTCCGACATGGGTGGCCCTACCAGTAGCTGTGCTACCGTCAGCATAGCTCTTGGGGTCATTGGGACGCACAAGCCCCTCTACCTCGTCACGGTGGACACACAGCAGAGGGGAGTGTAGGGGTTGAACATGCTACCTCGGCATCAGCACACCGCATGTTTCAGAACAAGTGCACTTATCCATTCAGCCATTCTGACCTCTGTATATCATTTGATGCTATAACTGGAATGATTTATGATACCTGAGAAATCAGCAGCCACAAAATGTACATTTGCAAATATTGTAAGAAAAGTAAGTTAAGGACCCATTTATGCCTTAAACTGCATCAGGCATATAGTGCTAGATGCTTATTTTGTATAGCCCAGTCAGCACTAGATGGATGGTGTGGTTTGTATCACACCGGCCACCTTTACTTCCCAAGACATATTTGGTACCCATTTTAGGCTGGATTGACCTGGTATCCCAGGTAAACAAACATTTTAATCAGATTCTGCCCTAATATCATGCCTAAGGGATAATAAAGTATTACACACAGGGTGTATTTTTAATGACTGTGCAATGTTTGAAAATATTGCCGGTCCAAGTTTTCTATTCACCCTCAGTAAAGTTCATGCAACATAATAGGTAAATACAAAACTTGGAACGGCAATATTCTCTAACATTGGACAGTCATTAAAAATACACCCTGTATTATATATCAAGTTAAAAAGAATTAGTTGGCATTGCAGATCTATTCACTATTTTGGTTTGGTGTCGAGAGGTAGGAGAAGTGCCTGGGGGTTCATAGCAAAAGCTAATGGCCGACGTTTGGTGCAGGAGAGCCTGGCATATGATACCACAACATCTAGCTTAAGATTGGAGATGGAGGCGGTCACTGCAGCTTTCCGCTGGATTGAGAATACCACACATGCACACACATACACACACCCCACCCCCACACACCCCCATGATTGTAACTGACTCAGAAAGCATGCTGAGGAAGGTGAGGACAGGCATGCTTCATGCAGAGTGGCTTGCTTCGCTTCGGACGTCACGGGTGGCAAGCATCGCCTGGGTCTTTTTTCTGGGGCATGCCGGTGTGCTGGGGAATAAACAGGCGGACAGATTGGCTGCCTCTGCAAAAGTTGGTGGAGTGTTGATGCATGACTAGACAGGCGTGGTTGTGGCCTTGTGGGAGCACGTGTACACCTCGGAGGAGCAAATGGATCACCATGGTCTGGTAAGAATGAGACAGCAAGGAGTAACAAGGGGATCTGGCTGATGCTCGATGCTCAGAGGAAAGGCGAGACGGACATATAATCAGATTGCTACTGGTACTATTGGTGTTGGAACTCTTCGCTGGCTGCTGAGGATCGGGATGGAGCGCCTATGGAAATGCCCCGAATGCTGTGATGTCGGTTCCTAGATCAGTCAATCAATCACTATTTTGTAATAGCTTATATTTAGTTAGTGCATCTTTCAGAATTTCGTTCATGTTTAAAAAATATTTTGGAAATCTGGAAACAAATGTTCCCACTTACCCAATTAGACAAAGACAACCAGCATTTTGTGGACAAGCTATGAGGAGAAATAAACTTTAAAACTTGGTGACAGCTGAAAGAATTGATGGTAAAGAGCAAGAGAAATGCAAAGAGAGAAATACTTGGATGGTTTGGCCACATAGGTTAATCAGGTGGAAGACCTGATTCAAAACTCCAGTGATCACATGCGATGATGAACCGTGACCGCCCATGATACATGATAATGATGACTTATCCAACACCTTTGACAAAATGTGTGTATTTTAGTACTATCTGACTGCAATATTTTTGTAAAAAATGCATTTCTAAATGCAGAAAATGGCTATAAACTGACAAATAATAGCATTAATATCATGCACAATTCCTGTAAATAAATTACTTAGTAATGTAAATGTGATTCTTTCTAATATGTATTATTTATTGCTACTTTATTAGTATGTTTACCACTAAACCACTTCACCTTTGTAGAATAATGTATGCACATATTGTGTCTATCATAATAGTGTGCTATGTAACGAGTCAGATTGTCTATATCCAGTCAAATGCTGCCTATTCTATTATTATTTATGTGTTAAAATGATATTGAATAAGTAATTTCAAACATTTCATTTCAGACTGGCGAACTAATAACAGTTTCAGAATGTCTGGATTTTTAGATAACTGTCAGTGGCCGAAATGTGAGTGCATTGAACTTGGAGAGAAGCGCAATCTTATTGTGTCAATAATATCAGGTGTACTGGTAAGTGTAGAAGTGTATAGTGATTAATATCAGGTGAACTGGCAGATGTAGAGAATTCCAGCAGTAAAATCACATAAATTGTCAATGTTGTGGTGAATTGTGATAGTAATATCAGATATACTGGTCAGAGTGGTGGTGAATTGTTATAGTATAAGGTAAAACCAGATATATGGTAAGTGTAGTAGAGAATTTTTATAGTAATATCAGGTTCTGAGGGAAGCTAAGTCGTAAAGATAACTTATCACAAACATCAGACACAAGCAATCATATTTTGGTCACATTATGAGAAGACAATAACTGGAACATGTCATGACAACCGGAAAATTTTGTGGAAACAGAGATGGAGGAAGACGGCAAGAGTAGAAATTTCTTGACAGTCTTGTGTCATGGCACTGAAGAGAGTCAACAGACAAATTGATCCATACCGTTGGAGATCGTAATGTGTGTAGGGGCATGATTGTCCATGCTGTCCTGTAAGGCAATGGATGGTGATGATGAATATCAGGTATAGTGGTCACAGTGGTGGTGAATTGTGATAATAATATTGGGTATACTGGTTGTGAATTGTGATAGTAATATTAAGTAAAATGAGATATGTGGTATGTATAATAGAGAATTGTGATAGTAATATCAGGTATAATAGTAAATGTGACTTCCTACAGATTTTACTGGCTCGTTCACCTTTTCATTTCCAGGGATACCACAGTGGGCTGTTCTTGTATACATCATTCTGTATTTTGTATTTCATGGATGTCATTGTCGCAGAAACATCCTGTATGTTGGTAAATGTGGTAAAGTTCCCTATGGGTAGATAAAGCCCATTACCTGGGATGGAATCTGTCTAGATGAAACAAATCTTGCACAAATGCATGCTGATGTCGGATACATTGACCGTTGGGGTGCATAACTAGATGTAACACATTTCCCTAAAAAGAACGAAGAAATATTGTGACAGTAATATCCAGTTAGGTCCACATGGCCGAATGGGTAAGAACGCGTGTTCTTAAACATCCGTTGTGCTGATGCTGAGGTAAATGGTTCAACCCCTACACTGGACAGTTGGACTAAAATGTTGACTTCTTGTCCTTGACATGGGGACATAAATTACAAATACCTCTGAAGTCAGAGTGAGTTCGCCTGATGGCGAGGCACACTGTTAATATGGAAAGCTAATCCACACGCAAAATTCAGTCTACCACTACTAGAAGTAGGGTGTGTGGACTACGCGTGAGTTCAAAGCTAGCGAGCGAAAAAAGAAAAAACCATATCCAGTTGAGTGGTAAATGTTGTAGTGATTTTTAACAGTAATTCCGATCTACTGAGACTAGTAGTATGAGGTTTGGGTCCAAACTGGCAGGGTGTGCAATTTCACATCTGCAGAAGGGCATGTTAGGATGTCATTATTCAGCACAGAACATACGGACTGGCTGAGATGAAGCGTAGGTTTCTTCCCTGGGTTTTAGGTGTTTCACTGTCAGTAGATTACAACCTCATGGTGGGGATTAAGACAAAAAAACAAGTCTACTAGTAGAAGATGCTGTGGGTATGTGAAGTGTGAGGACCATCAGATTTGTGAAGGCATGAGTGCATGGAGGTATAGGTGATCATTGTTTCCCTCCTGCAGTGAGTGAAGAGAGCTGGTATTGAACCCTTGTCTGATTGTGCTCGTGCCATTGTCAGCATAACATCCTAACCATTATATCTAGTCATCTGCTGGGTAGGGATGTAACGGCATAAAGCAGAGCATCCCATGTTCACAGTGTGAAATACCTGCACGGTTGTAAATAGTAAATACATGCCATACATGCTCAGATACAATTTTGAAATTATAAATCCAGCCCACAAAAGATTATAGCATGTGTTGATTTAGTTATAAAATTCAACCTACAACAGATTGTAGCATGTGTTGATTTAGGTATAAAATCCAACCCACAACAGATTATAGCATGTGCTGATTTAGGTATACACACAGTAGAAACCTCACTGGTTCTATAAAGTGTTCATTGAGCTGATATCCTTTTAGTGTGATCTGCAGAAGGAGACTGAAGCAATGAAGCCTTGAATCAAACATTCACAAGGACTTCTATTTTGTTTTGATAACAATGTTTTCTTCTATGTTTGCAGTTTTTCACAGGGTGGTGGTTTGTGATTGATGCTGCAGCCTTGTACCCAGACAATGGCCAGTTCAACCACGCTTTCCAGACACCAGGGGTTATAGCCACTGTGGCATTTTTCATGTATGTCCATCTTCTTGTTTTCTTTTTGTCAGAGCTATAACTGTTGCTTGCTGGAGTAATTCCAGTCTAAATGCTGTAACTGTTGGTGGTAGTTAGTTGCATATCCTTTACATGATCTCACAATCAACCCCAGCACTTATTCATGGTTTCTGATTTTGTAATGCAATTTTACGTTCAGTAGTTTGTTATTAACTACTGAACATAAAACTTGCCAAGTCAATCAGCAGTAAAATGCTGGTGTTGACAGCGATGTCCTGTAAATAGGATATGCAAAAAAAGAAAAAAGTTTGCCTTGCATTCTCCGGTATGTCAGAATTACAAAACTCCATCTACTACTCCACAGACACTGACATTACTATTGCTGGATGACATAATACCAATATTGAAAAGCTATAACTATATGCTGTTATAATACCACTCTGGAAAGCTATAACTATGGCTGACATACTACCAATCTGAAAAGCTATAACTTTGGTGGTCATGATAACACTCTGGAAAGCTATGGTTTACATAATACCAATCTGCAAAGCTATAGAAGTAGCTGACATACCAATCTAGAAAGCTGTGGCTAATACTGACATAATACCAATCTGGAAATCTTTAGCTATGGCTGACATAATACCAAACTAGAAAGTTATAGCTATGACTGACATGATACCAATCTGGAAAGCTATAGCTATGGCTGACATAATATCATTGTGGAAAGCTATAGACATGGCTGACATAATGCCAGTCTGGACAGTTATAGAAAAGGCTGGCATAATACCAATCTGGAAAGTTATGATTGACATAATAGCAATCTAGAAATATATGGCTGATGTACTACCAGTCTACAGCACTATAGCTATCTATTTTGCGTTAGCTGCTAAACGCTGCGGGATTTGCTGAGGGGATCCGAGCACTTATGGACTGAGTGGTTCGATGTGCAATGAGGATGATCTGTCGACTAACTAACTAACTATAGCTATCGCTGACATAATACCAATCTGGAAACTATAGCTATGGCTGACATGATACCAATCTGTTTAGCTGTAGCGATGGCTGACAATACCAATCTGGAAAGCAATGGCTCACATAATACCAATCAGGAAAGCTATAGCCATAGCTGACATGATAACAATCTGGAAAGCTATAGCTATGGCTGACATGTTACTAAACTGAAAAATTGTAGCTATTTCTGACATAATACTAATGTGGAACGCTAAAGCAATGGCTGACATAATACCAATCTGGAAAGTTATAGCTATGGCTGACATGATACCAATCTGGAAAGCAAAAGCTATGGCTGACATGATACCAATCTGGAAAGCTATAGTTTTGGCTTACATAAAACCAATCTGGAAAGCAAAAGCTATGGCTGACATGATACCTATCTGGAAAGTTATTGCTATGACTGACATAATACCAGTCTGGAAAGCTATAGCTGTGGCTGACATAATGCCTATCTGGAAAGGTATGGCTGAAATAATAGCAATCTAGAAAGCTATTGCTGACACTATGCCAACATGGAAAGCTATGGCTGACATAATACCAATCTGGAAGGGTATGGCTATGGCTGACATGATACCAAACTGGAAAGCTATGGCTGTAAAGCTCTCTTTTTCTTTCTTCTCCTTTTGTTCTCCCCTTATCCCTCTCACCCTCTCCCTACTCTGATGATAAAGAGAAAATGACCATTTACAAACCATAAAGCATAATGAGAATAAACCATAGCCAGTAAAACCTCACTTCTAGAGATGGATTTATACCCCTGTTTAAATAGCAATGTAGACAAAGATGGGGAGCAAGTAGAGATATTCAAATAAGAATACCAAAGGCGATAGGAGCTTTTATAACACTAGGAAATGTATGGAAATTACAAGAAATTAAACTTAGCACTTAGAATAGTCAATTCTAACAGTAAATCAGTCCTACTGTATGGATTAGAAACATGGGTTATGACTACAACAATTACAAATAAACTACAAACATTATTTAATTGATTCCTGTGAAGAAAGAATGACTAAATTGGTATGGCAGAATAGAAGGACCAAATTGATCTGGCAGAATCACTAGTGTTGAAACCTGGAGAGAACTAATCAAATATCAGTGAAGAAAGAGGAGAAGACAAGAACTGACACTGGAAAGGACATACACATACACGCTAAATAGGCAGTTATCTGGAATCCACAGGGCAAATGAAATAGAGAAAGACCTAAAACATGTGGAGAAGACGAGTACAGACAGAAATGAATCATACTGGGAAGACATGGGAGCTGCGTGATATAGCTACAGATAGGGCAGCTTGGGGTGAGATGGTTGAAGGAATATGCCCAAGTGGAGGATCAAGGGCAGAAGGTGAAGAAGGCATATTGGTGCTGATGTGATTGACCCATTTTGTCCATATTTGACTCCATTTTCTGACCAAATGTTGACATGCATGTCTTATTGGTGTGTTTGGTTTCTTGTTCACAGGATAAATTCTGTATCCAATGGGCAGATAAGAGGGGATGTATACACAACTGGGTGTATTGGACAAACAGGTTTGTAGTGTAGTGTATCAAAGTTTGTTTTCATTTGTACAACCAGACATATTTCACAATGAAATTATTGTTTTCATGTTTACATACAACTGTGCACATTTAATATAAAAGGTAACACCAATACATCTGGAACAAGACAAGCTGCAGAAACTGCTGGATCAGCAGTTGGATATTCAATTTTAGACCATTGCCAACCAAGGCTTAGGGCCTGGTCTGCCCTGCCATGACATTTAGTCTTTAGGTTGCATTTCCTCACACCAGGATAAGGCTTGTACCCTCCCAGTTGCACTCCACCGCCAGAAGTGAAGCCATTGGCACAATGTAGAGTGTCAGATTTGTTAAGCGCCACCCAACATTCAGCACTAACAGAAAGAAGATAGTACCGTCTACTGTCATACGGTAGCTCAGTCATATCTAAGACCTGACACTATACAGACATAGATACACGTACGTGTGCACTCACAGACAGTGGCACAAGCATCAGTTTTAAACAGATACATGCACAAGGACTGAGACACCAACAAAGAAGGCACAGAATATAAAATACACAATCTGACATTTAGGTATTTCACTTCCAGCAGACTCCAGCCTAATGCCCAGAGTGATTCATTGGAGATTGATCTATAGATCTGCATGGTGGAGGCATTGATGGGTGCCATGTAGAGGCATGTTATTCTGGTCAGGATTTGCATGGATCTATTGGGTCTTTCATCTGGAACCCACAGGGCAAATGAAACAGTGGGAGACATAAAAACACACAGACAGATGAGTAATATGGGGAGGACATGGACACAGCTGCATTAGGTAGCAATAGGTAGGACGGCATTGTGCGAGTTGGTTGAGGTCATAAGAAGGAGACTGGGTCACATTGGAATGCGAGGCACGACGCAAGCGGGTCTGTTGATCTCGAGAGCACGATGGTGGGAATGCTGGACAATGGAGATATTTTGTGGTGAACAACTGACTGCTGAGTGTGTACACTGACTGGCACCTGGCCGTCTTGACAGATGATAGTTTTTAAAATGGAGTTCTCCATAACACAAAGCCTGGGCTGAATTTAGAAACCATGTGTTGCCCATGCAGCATGATCCCTCTCTCAGCCTACCTACTTTACTCTAGAGGAAAGGTAACACCAAAACGTATGGAACAAGACAAGCCGTAGAAGCTGCCATATCAGCAAAGCAATACTCTAACTGTCCACCCGTCGGAGCTTCCATGCTAGACCAGTTGCTGACCAAGGCTTAGGGCCTGGTCTACCCTGTCATGATATTTAGTCTTTAGGTTGCATTTCCTTGCACTAGTGTAAGGTTTGTACCCTCCCAGTTGCACTCCACCGCCCGAAGCTGTTGGACAATGTGGGGTGTCGGGTTTGGTGAGCGCCGCCCAACATTCGACGCTAACAGAAAGCAGATGGTACCATCTACTGTCATACGGTAGCTCAGTCATGGGCACAATAGCAGATCAAATAACTAACTTAAGGATGCTTTATTTTGGATTTAATTATGGTTCCAGAATAGAGAAACTTTTTACAACCACTGTTACTAGAAAGATCAGTATCTACACACTGCAGCATTTGTTGATTGAGAGGGAGCATTTACGGATTTGCTCAGAATGCTGTGGTTCTGTATTGACCCGTAACCACTTGTTATATATGCTACAGTCTCGCCACAGACATCTCAGAAAGAATACTTACTTGTATATAAACTTGTAACTTGTTTCCTAACTCTAGGTGCCCGTGTTTGGCTGTTCATTGGATTCTTATTTTCATTTGGGTCTCTGATTGCCGCAAGCTGGATTCTGTTTGGTTTCTATGTTGTTGGCAGTGAGTATATTTGATTCTGCTTAGATTGTCATGTCAGGTCATAATCAAGGTAATCATGGATCAAATGTTTGCTAAAGGGTGTGGAATGTTAGACTTTCGTTATACTAAATTAGAGGATTAGATTAGAGGATAGGGTGAGCAGTTCCCTTCCTTGTTAATTTTCATCACAGAAAATTGTGAAAAATATCCAGAATCCATTTGACAAAGGTTGAGTCCAACCCAGAAGCTCAACAGGTCTCGAAGGTAATCTAGTTTTCTAATACTGTGACACACAGACCACTGAGTAGGTGAGTGATTGCTCTATACACTGTGTCATCATGGGTCACGCCCATGGTTCCAGACTCTGCAAGGGAAAAGAAGAGGATTCTAAGGATGGTTGGGCTTGGGGCTGGCTTCCCCATCCCATAGAAAACTTTAGCCACAAAATCCAGCCAACCTTTAATAAGTCTGAAGATACAGAAAGAATAACACGTCAGCAAACCAAGAGGAATCGTGACTCTTCTAAAAAAAGGTATGAAGTGATGCGAAGAAAGCCGCAAGGAGTCTGAATCACTGATGAACTTCCTTCCACCTTTGAAGATCTCTGGAGCATGAACTCAGAAGAAGAAGATCTCAGGAACTGCCATAGAAGCTGCATCAGATAGACAAGATAGGACAGCTGGGAGTGAGTTGTTTGAGAACCTCTACTCACATGAAGAATAAAGGGCTACAAAAGATCCTGAATCCACTGTTAGTGTAAACAACATTTTTATGGCTTCTTCTTTAGAGTTACATTAACATTCTTACTTTAGACAATAGCAAATGCAGTCACATTTGTGTTGCTGATGCTGTATGTTAACAAATGTTAACAAATACTGGCAAACTACAATATTTGCTGCAGTGGCATTTTGTTCAGTAATACCAAACACCCAACAAACAGTTGTAAACATGAAGAAGATGGAAATAAAGGTGTATTCTTCATTAACGAAGCTTAACATAAAATATTAGTAAATAATATATAAATACAATTTGAAATGTTTAATTATAACACCAGTGAAAATGCAGTTAAGATATACACTCGTATTTATCACCATTATAATCAGGCAGCAAGTCTTTTGCAGAATTGTGCAGTCATCACAGATTGCTGAAATGACACTTTATGTGGCCAGGTGTTTTAGTTTTAGAGACATGACACTTTATGTGGCCAGGTGTTTTAGTTTTAGAGACATGACACATATATGGCCAGGTGTTTTAGTTTTAGAGACATGTCACTTTATGTGGCCAGGTGTTTTAGTTTTAGAGTTATGACGCTTTATCTGGCCAGGTGTTTTAGCTTTAGAGACATGACACTTTATGTGGCAAGATGTTTTAGTGTTAGAGACATGACACATATATGGCCAGGTGTTTTAGAGACATGGCACTTTATGTGGCCAGGTGTTTTAGTTTTAGAGACATGACACATATGTGGCCAGGTGTTTTAGTTTCGGAGACATGTCACTTTATGAGGCCAGGTGTTTTAGTTTTAGAGACATTACATTTTATGTGGCCAGGTGTTTTAGTTTTAGAGACATGACGCTTTATGTGGCCAGGTGTTTTAGTTTTAGAGACATGACGCTTTATGTGGCCAGGTGTTTTAGCTTTAGAGACATGACACTTTATGTGGCAAGATGTTTTAGTGTTAGAGACATGACACATATATGGCCAGGTGTTTTAGAGACATGGCACTTTATGTGGCCAGGTGTTTTAGTTTTAGAGACATGTCACTTTATGTGGCCAGGTGTTTTAGTTTTAGAGACATTACATTTTATGTGGCCAGGTGTTTTAGTTTTAGAGATATGATGCTTTATGTGACCAGGTGTTTTAGTTTTAGAGATATGACACTTTATGTGGCCAGGTGTTTTAGATTTAGCCACATGACACTTTATGTGGCAAGATGTTTTAGTTTTAGAGACATGACACTTTATGTGGCCAAGTGTTTTAGTTTTAGAGACATGACACTCTGTGGCCAGATGTTTTAGTTTTAGAGACATGACACTTTATGTGGCCAGGTGTTTTAGTTTTAGAGACATGACACATATATGGCCAGGTGTTTTAGTTTTAGAGACATGTCACTTTATGTGGCCAGGTGTTTTAGTTTTAGAGTTATGACGCTTTATCTGGCCAGGTGTTTTAGCTTTAGAGACATGACACTTTATGTGGCAAGATGTTTTAGTGTTAGAGACATGACACATATATGGCCAGGTGTTTTAGAGACATGGCACTTTATGTGGCCAGGTGTTTTAGTTTTAGAGACATGACACATATGTGGCCAGGTGTTTTAGTTTCGGAGACATGTCACTTTATGAGGCCAGGTGTTTTAGTTTTAGAGACATTACATTTTATGTGGCCAAGTGTTTTAGTTTTAGAGACATGACGCTTTATGTGGCCAGGTGTTTTAGTTTTAGAGACATGACGCTTTATGTGGCCAGGTGTTTTAGCTTTAGAGACATGACACTTTATGTGGCAAGATGTTTTAGTGTTAGAGACATGACACATATATGGCCAGGTGTTTTAGAGACATGGCACTTTATGTGGCCAGGTGTTTTAGTTTTAGAGACATGTCACTTTATGTGGCCAGGTGTTTTAGTTTTAGAGACATTACATTTTATGTGGCCAGGTGTTTTAGTTTTAGAGATATGATGCTTTATGTGACCAGGTGTTTTAGTTTTAGAGATATGACACTTTATGTGGCCAGGTGTTTTAGATTTAGCCACATGACACTTTATGTGGCAAGATGTTTTAGTTTTAGAGACATGACACTTTATGTGGCCAAGTGTTTTAGTTTTAGAGACATGACACTCTGTGGCCAGGTGTTTTAGTTTTAGAGACGTGACACTTTATGTGGCCAGATGTTTTAGTTTGAGAGACGTAACACTGTTTACAAGCCAGTTTTTTTCAGTGTTCACATCTTGTAAAATGTCAGTTCTTTTTCTATTTGATTCAGTGTATTCTAAGAATTTGTCTGTATTATTCTTTTTTATTTTTTTTTTCGTGTTCACTCAATGTGAACTTAAGCTTAGTACACACATGTGCAGTGGACTGATTTTTGCTTGTGGGTTTCCCTATTACCAGTGTCCCTCACCATCAGGTGAACCCACTCTGACTTCTGAGGTACTTGTAATTTACATCACCAAGTCAAGGACGAGAAGTCAACATTTTAGTCCAACTGACCAGTGTAGGGGTTGAACCTGCAACCTTGACATCAGCACACCGGAAGTTTGAGAGCGAGTACTCTTTCTTATCCATTCGACCTTGCTGACTTCCATATAGTTAATATATAGGGTGTATTTCTAATGACTGTGCAGTGTTTGAAAATATTGCCGGTCCAAGTTTTGTATTCACCCTCTGTAATGTTCATGCAACATAATAGGTAAATACAAAACTTGGACCAGCAATATTTTCAAACACTGCAGTCATTAAAAATACACCCTATATATTAAATATATCTGTGTGTGTATGAACAAGAAATGAATATACAGCATATGAAATCAGAGTTGTAATATACAAGAAAGAAGAACTTGAATACTTGAGGTAATAAATAAAACAAAAAAATATAATCAAATGTGGGACAAGCACCATATACCCAATATGTCCCGAAGCTGAGAGAATACGATTGGACACGGGTTCGACACCTGGGCTGGGAGATCTGAGAAAGTGAGGGACAGACCGGTCATCTGTTCCTCCGTGCATTCAGGCCTGCAACATGTGGTGGGGTGTCAGGTCACAGGCCCATAGTGGCAAACTGCTTCGATACAAGTTGTTTCATTTGCTGTATGAAATGTAAGGTGATAAATCAAGATGATCAGATTAGTTGTCTTCTTCACAGTAATGGATGGCCACTGTTGATCTCCAGCACTTCCTGTCTTGCCATCATGATACTAAGATCATGTTCTCCGTCCATATCTTCATGTTACCCTGCAGTAGAAACTGTTGTCCTTCCTCCCACTGCTCTAGTTCCACCACTTCCTGTCTCGCCATGATGATACTAAGATCATGTTCTCCGTCCATATCTTCATGTTACCCTGTAGTAGAAACTGTTGTCCTTCCTCCCACTGCTCTAGTTCCAGCATTCCCTGTCTCGCCATCATGATACTAAGATCATGTTCTCCGTCCATATCTTCATGTTACCCTGTAGTAGAAACTGTTGTCCTTCCTCCCACTGCTCTAGTTCCAGCTTTCCCTGTCTCGCCATCATGATACTAAGATCATGTTCTCCGTCCATATCTTCATGTTACCCTGTAGTAGAAACTGTTGTCCTTCCTCCCACTGCTCTAGTTCCAGCTTTCCCTGTCTCGCCATCATGATACTAAGATCATGTTCTCCGTCCATATCTTCATGTTACCCTGTAGTAGAAACTGTTGTCCTTCCTCCCACTGCTCTAGTTCCAGCATTCCCTGTCTCGCCATCATGATACTAAGATCATGTTCTCCGTCCATATCTTCATGTTACCCTGTAGTAGAAACTGTTGTCCTTCCTCCCACTGCTCTAGTTCCAGCATTCCCTGTCTCGCCATCATGATACTAAGATCATGTTCTCCGTCCATATCTTCATGTTATCCTGTAGTAGAAACTTTTGTCCTTCCTCTTGCTGCTCTAGTTCCAGCAGGGTGTGTTTCGTTTTATGTGCTCAAAAGATTTTATTTGTCGAACCTTAATCTCATTTAATCATTCTCTCCTCATACTTAGTTTGTTTAAGACTGTTTAGTTAGTTAGTTAATTAGCCGCGGTTCCAACATCACAGCAAAGGGTCGTCCTCATTATGCTCCATTCCGTGCCAGTGAATATCACATAAAATGTTCCCCACTGCCCCATGTGAAAAGTGGAAAAGACAGGAGTCTCGACAAACAACTGCCCGCTCAGGCATACTGTGCAAAATGCCACCGCCAGAATGTCACCACAAAAGTCCTCTACGAACAATACAGTTCATCCTTGATAGAAATGGCAGTCACTTTCCCAACCAAATGTTCCCTACAAAGTCTTAATGTTTCTAGATATTGGTTTTCCGTTTCTAGATATTGGTTTTCCGTTTCTAGATGTTTCTAGACTGTTTACTTTGTTATATTGTCTTTCCATGTTATACAGATCATAGAATATTTTTTGGATAAATTTTAAATGGTATGATCTCATTTTCCTCTGTCTCTTGTTTATTTGTTTGCATAACCTTTTTTTTTGGTTTGCTGAACAGTGATAACTTGTAATTGTTATTCCATAGGTAATTTGACATAATAATGATTCTTTTCATTGTAATGGTCATTTCTTATAGTAAGTAAACAATGCATCCTTTGTTCCAGATGTGAATCCTGACTGGCCTGGGATTGCAGTTTTCTTGCAGAATGCTCTCATCTTCTTTAGGTGAGTTTCACATTACAATTTTTTCCGGGTGAGTTTTCACATCTCTGTTTTTATACTTCATACAACTCATTTTGTTCTTATTTTTCATGCAACTCTTTGTTCAAATTTCCCACGCTTAGTTATATCTCACCTCCTAAGCTGGCCTTACCCTCTTCTCCCTTTGATCTTATTCTCCACTGACTTTGTGTTATTATTTATCCATCAGCCTTTTTACTCAATATAAAGTATGGAAAATAAAGGACATTGGAGTGACAAGTCTTCATCAGCAAAGAAACACAAGAATTACAACCACATCTAAACCATGGCGATGTATATATGGTTATGTTTTATATGTGGTTTTCTTTTGTTTGTTTGCTGATGAAGCTTGTTCCTACAACATCCTTTGCTCTTCATATTCATGTTTTTTTAACCTGCCCTATAATTTGTGTTCATATATTGTTTACTTGTCCATAGCTTTACCACAATTTAACCATTTTCATTCATATTGTAGTCATTACTCTAATCCTCCATTCATTGATATTCTTTCTTTCTTTGTTATGGTTTTGCATTTAAAGACTACTTCATGTTGAGATGAAAACAGTTGATGATTCACAATCTTGAATCTTACAGATGTAGTACATTGTGTTAAAATTTGGTGGAGCTGTGGTAAGATATATAACTACATTAACTACATGTATGTTGTTATGTCACAATCTTGGATCCTACAAATGTTGTACATTGTTACATCACAATCTTGGATCTTGCATATGTTTACATTGTCTGTGTTGTGTCACATTGTTGTGCAAGTGTTGTACATTGTATAACATCACAATCTTGGATCTTACTAGTGTTTTGCATTGTCTGTATTGCGTCACAATCTTGGATCTTACATTTGTTGTACATTGTTACATCACAATCTTGGATCCTACATATGTTGTACATTGTGTGTGTTACATCACAATCCTGGTTCTTGCTGCATTTGTTGTACATTGTTAGATCACAATCCTGGATCTTACATATGTTGTACATTGTGTGTGTTACATCACAATCTTGGATCTTACATATGTTGCACATTGTGTGTGTTACATCACAATCCTGGATCTTGCATTTGTTGTACATTGTTACGTCATAATCCTGGATCTTACATATGTTGTACATTGTGTGTACAACATCACAAACTTGAATCTTACATTTGTTGTACACTGTGCATTACATCACAAAACTTGGATCTTACAAACGGTGTACATTGTTTGTGTTAAATACAATCTTGAATCTCCCAAATGTTGTACACCTCACAAATGTACATTATATATGTTGTCACAATCATAAATCTCACAAGTGCTGTACATTATTACATCACAATTTTGAATCTTACAGATGTTGTACACCTCACAAATGTTGTACATTATCTGTTTTATGTCACAATCTTGAATTTTACCACTGTTTTGCATTGTTAGTATTATATCGAAATCTTTGATCATGAAAGTGTTGTATGTTGTCTCAGTGTTAATCTTTTCATTTCACCTACGTGAATGCTGTTAAGTATACTGCTGGCACCTGGCCGTCTTGACAGGCGACAGTTTGTTACGTTGTGCTTTTAAAAAAAGGCATAATAACTACAACCCATGGCAGTAGCGAATGTGACTGAACAGACCAATTCACGTGGTAATTGTTCGTCCACAATGGATGTATGTGCTTGCTTGTGTTCGTTGGCTTGAGCTCCAACGCGAAGTCCTGTATGTTGGTTGAAAGCATCCTGTTGTCCAACATCAGTGTGATGTCATACAGGACCTGAGCTTTGCGTGAGTATCCGTTGTCCCATGTCTGGCTTATTGGTGTGCAGACTGGTGGTTCCTCGCCGTACAGGCAGACACTCTCCGACTTCGGAGGAATGGATGTATGTGAACACATGATCATTTTCACCATCACGCACCATATGACGTCTCACACACTCAGTGTGTGACCTATTGGCAATTATTTTCTCCTTTGTCTCCTGGCTTTTTGCCTCTGTGCAACGTGATCAGTGGCAATTTGCTCCCAAGGTACAATATCAATGTCTGTATCAGTCATGCCTCGCTTACACACATCTTTGTATTGTAGTAGAGGCCAACCACAAGATGTTTTGCCCATCTGTAATTCACCAAAGAAGATGTCCTTTGGTATTCTACCATCAGCCAACCTCCTAACGTATGCACCATATTTTAGTATCCAAGCCTGTATTACAATGAGGGTCAAAGATCAAAAGAAACAATATGAACAGTAGAACACCAGTCTGTGATTTGGTCCCCCGATGACACATCATGCTGACCAATGCCTGGAAAATCAAGACAGTAGTTATAGCATGAGAAAAATACTGCCAGCTATTTCTACCCCACAGTCCAGAGTCATTGAGACAATGCTAAGAAACGGTTCACTATTTTTATTTTCAGTGCATTTTTGTACAAGTTCGGCCGAACAGAGGATCTCTGGGGATGAGGATGTCGGAAAGAATGTTGCTATGACAGTTTGGTCCAGATACACACATAGATGCCTTTGTTGTTTGAAGCTGAATTTGTTGAAAGCATATTACATTGTTCTCTGTAGGCTTAGTTGTTGAATGTCAAATTAGTGACATTTTGTGGGGCAGACTTTTCTTGTTTTATAATCAGCCAAATAGATCGATCACGACAACTCTTTCCCAGCTTCTTCATTCTGCACAGTTCTTGCCAAGATATCATTCACTTTCATTAACTGTCATAATTTTATATAAAATGCAAGGATGGACTCATTTTATATGAAATATAAAGGATGGACTGTCCTTATTTTATATAAAATGTAAAGGATGGACTCATAATTTTATATAAAATCTACAGGATGGACTCATAATTTTAGATAAAATGTAAAGGATGGACTGTAATAATTTTATATAAAATGCAAAGGATTGACTGCACAATTTTATAAAATAATGTAAAGTAGGCATGCTGATGTCACAGATTGATATTATGATTTGTGTGTCTAATGGTAATAGTCAACGTCAGGTTAAGACTAATTGAGCAGCCTTGAAAGAGCGATTGTTTCCTCATGCTTGTCATATGTACCAGTGTGGCTTAGTCTGTGTGGAAAGTAAAAGGACAAGATGGCATGCCAAATTGATGGTCATATAAAAAAGGCTTGCTGAATGCAATCATGACTCTATTTTGTGTTTAAACATGTTTCACTAAATGTTCAGAAAGCAATGGCAAACTACTGAACGTAAACTTGCTAAGAGATCACAACAGCAAAATATGCTGGTGACTGTGATGTCCTGTAAAGGATATGCAACTTTAACAAACAGAATTTATGAACTTCGTTGGTGGCAACTTGGTGTGAGGTGGTGTCAGTGTATTGCAGTATGACTGTAGCCACCATATGGAAAATAGCATTGCCCACTGCAAGTGTGTGTGTGAAGAGACTCCCATACCTGCAGTTGACAGCCAGCATGCTGTGGTTGCTTTTGTGTAATGCATGAAGTTGTTGCGTTACATGCGGAGTTGGGTCTTTGATACACAAGATTTGGATATCTAGTTAGTTAATCACTGTTCCAACTTCATGGCAAAGGGTTGCCCCATTATGCTGTGTTCCTGTGCCAGTGATTATCACACAAAATGCTCCTCACTGCCTGATGTGAAAAGTGGAACAGACAGGAGTCTCGACAAACCAACAGCCCGCACAGGTATACTATGCATAACGCCGCTGCCAGAATGTCCACCACAAAAAATGCAGTTCGTCGTCGATGGAAGCGGCAGTCACTAGAAAACCAGCAGCCACACATTACTGCATAAGGCAATCCAGTTATTTCAGTGGCTGGCTGGCTGGCCATAATTTTTCTGAATATGCTTTGACTATGTATCTCTGTGTATATCTGGAGATATGCTGTGTATCTCCAGTTGCATTTTCTACTACTGGTTCATTTTCATCATCGTCATAATCAAGGATATCTCTCATATCATCTGCCATTGTGATTCTTGGATAAAGGACACTTGACGTCTTACTCCAAACCCGTCTGAAAAACGTATGCCCTACTATAGTTATAGAAATGTTATTCAATATCCACAAATCGTTCTTGGTGAAGTACTTAAACTAAGATTCATTGAGATTCAGTGTTCCTCTGGACCATTACTATAATTATGATTCTGCTTCCTACTTGTCGACAGTTACGTGCTAATTTTGCTTCAGCGAAATTTGACAGGGTAGGTTCCACTTCTTCTCACAGTCACTTTGCGAAGAAAAGAAACGATTATATTTCCTATGGTTGAAACGCTTGTATAGGTAGGCTCCAAAAGATTCCACGAAGACGGTTCGAAGTATCAACAACATTGATATTTATATTGGAACGTGTCATAAGCTCTCTCGACAGCGGGACATATCCAATTATCCGTAAGAACAACGATGTTTATAGAGATATACCAAAGTCCATAAAGTGGTAGTGTGTATACAAATAGATGTGGCAACACTTCGTATAAAATTTTTTTCCATCAACGTTATGTAGAAAAGCGAATGGGTAAGAATTCTTATCAAAAATATCTTCATATATTGACTTTTTGAATACAAAAGTGCGGGTCATAAATCATATAAAAATCCAAGGCCTTTACGAGTAACAAAGGTGATTGGCAAATGGCATTAGTACCTTCCTCCATAACCGTTACCACTACCAACGTAGGCGTGTAAAAGTTCATATCAAAAGTTAAGTGGTATATCATTCGTTTTGAAAAATAATGACACTCCATCCCAGCCAGACGTCAAGATGTCTCCGAGATATTATCTATTATATATTTTTCAGAGGGCAATGTGCTTCATCTTCTTGGGGCCGCGACAACCCAAGTTGGAATCCTGGTATAGCGGCAATAAATCACCCTCTGTGCCAGAGCGCTCCTCCACTTGCGTCGTTATGGGCGACGACCTCTACTGCCCAAGGTCTTCGTATACATCCCAGGTTTAAGATTCTCTCCGCATCAATTTCGACTTTTCTCCCTCTGGCCCCAGCGCATATTGTGTCGTAACGTACACCTCCCGGGACTGAGTGAAGGCTGAATACTTCTCTAGTCTCTTCTTGTCTTCCATTCTCATTTGGAAAATATTAAAGAATCCCAACTAGGACGATGATGATGTTTAATTTAGCCTTTATTTCATTCAGTAGTCGCCACACTATTTCAAAGCAATATAAGATTCACGACAAACATGGCGGTGACAGCAACCACCTATGCTTTCACATAGCATGACCCTTGACAAAAGTGGAGGACATAGCACGATGCTATTTTCTGATATATCTAACCAAGCATTACAACATGCTAATCAATTCACTACCTTCAATCTCTACATTACTCTAAATTCCACTGCTAATCAGCATACTTGACCTTTTCAATTATGTAGACTAGTTGTCTTCAAATGGGAGAATTTCATCAATACGCCCGCTCCTGATCTGCTTCTGTCATTAGCCTTGTCTCTCCCATTTACGTTGTTCTTGTTGTTAGACTCCCGTTGCTACTCCCAAACTATCTTACGTAATATTCCCTTGGTGCGTTCTCTTGCCCCTTTTTTTTCTAGTTTACTTTCCCGAATTATACGTGTGCAGCGCTGTTTCATTTTCTTCTATTAACTCTCCCCCGTCCTCTATTCTGTTACAATGCAATTCACGCCACAAACACATGTAAAAGCACTCCACATGAAATTGACAGCTCACAGTGTCGCTCCACGGACTCAACTCAGTAGAGCGACAGAACTATCTTGGATATCTAACAATGATTAAGACTAGAGTGAGCCAGCTTTGACATAATTGTCTTTCTGGAAAAGTGCTCGTGGTAATCATCAAGTGTGTTGCCAACTGGCATGGGCAAGAATGCTTTTCCACATCTCACGGTCTCCAACAGAATATATCAGTTTGTGTGCTACTTTTCCATGCTGCGATGAAAGACTGAAAAATGTTTCTCTCATTGTTTACCTCAATCTGTCTTTACTAACATTTTTACAGTTATGATGTACTCCAGTTTTTCCTCACAAAACATGATCACAAATCTCTACTTCCTCTTTCTGATGTTTGTAGTAAGTTGTCTTTATGTCTTAGTCTCTTTTGAAGCATTTAGATTACTTGTGTTTATTGTTAGCTTACCGTGGTATTTTCATTTTTCTGTAAAACCATATTTCTGTAGCTTCAAAGGATTTGTATGCTTGTTTATTAATTATCCAGAATTCACAACCATACATTAAAATTGTTTCTATGTAGCATTCGTCAAGAGTGTTATTCAAACTTCCAGTATATTGTTGCAAGAGATGTTCATTTGATAAAATGCAGTTTTTGCTTGTCCTATGATGTTATTTATTTCTGTGATACATCTGCCATTTGATGTTATCCATACACCTAGGTACTGTTGTAATGATAATGTGGGCTTGGCCACCCAATAGTCACAGTCTCTTATGTTGGTATTCATTGCTTCCACATTCTGTTTTGCTCTGTCTAATGATTCCTTAAGTGGTACTACCGCCCTCATAGTACTGGCACAGTTTTAAATTTCAGTAGACATAACTCATTATGTCTTCTTCTACTTCTGTTGTCTTTTATCTCCCAATGAAGTATAGTCCCCCAGCCTTTGCACATCAAGACCTGCAGTATGAATTTTCTTGTACTTTCATTTATTATGTCTTTCCCATGTTATGTGTATCTGTTTCTAATTCTCTTCTCCATGTGTGTTAGGCCTCCCCATATTTCTTTTCATATTACCGGGTGCTTTAACGGAGCAATGAACAGCACTAACCCACCATACACGTCAGACTCGAATAAGGAGTTGTTGTTGTCATGAGAGTGACGCGAGGTCAGACACACACAGATACAAGTGAACATTTTCACCAAAATCTGTATCAAAAAAAAAATTAAAAAAATAATGAATATTTAATTAGAAAACAGAAATATAGCAATACAGATATGTAATCCATGTTTCCACAAAACCCTAAATCTGGGAAACTTGTCAAAACATGGATTACTGTAATTGTGATAGTTGTGTTGTGTAGCTAAGTATTCTTTGTTTTGTTGTTCATTGATAAAGACTTCAGTGAAAACATTTGCTTGCATCTGTATGTGTCTTGTCTGTCACCAAATCATCTCAGAGTCGTCCTTACATGCCAAAGGTGTATTGGGAATATGGTGCTGGCCCCATATTTGTATAGACCAACCAGCAATCAGTGGCTGATGTGGCAGGTGTCACACCGCCCACCTTTACTTCCCAACACATTTTCTGTTACCCATGTTAGGCTGTGTCGGCTCCATGGCGGAGGGGTTATGGACGCAGTTCGTAATCCCGCATACCATGTTCGGAACACAGCTGCAGGCAATTTGACAGCAGACCGCTTTGCATTGGTTTTTTATGAAATGGTAAAGGTGCCGGTCATTCAGAAAGTAATGGCAAACTATTGAATGTAAACTTGCCCAAGAATCACGAACAGCTAACACATGCTGGGGTTGACTGCTATGTTCTGTAAAGGATATGCATGTATTAACACCTGGGAACCCGGGACAGTATTAAAAATGTGACACACTCTGGTGTGCATCGACCCCAAGACCACTAACACGGGAGGTGAGTGTCCGGCTACACTACCGCAGCTCCCTCCTTTTGCCAAGCACCTAGTTATGTTTTGTGCTCAATCTGCTTCCACTATCAGGTAGGCAGCAGTCATCACCGTTCTCAATACCATTATGTGAAAATGAGGATTTAGATATATCTTGCATTGTTTAACTTATTCAATAATTTTTTTGTAGGTGAGTAATTAGAATGAATTACATGTGCTGTATATATTGGTGAATAAGATGAGCTGCAAATTTCAATCTGCATTTTACGTGTTTAGCTCATAGTAGTCATATATAGAGTCCAAATTTCAGTCTACCCTTCATGTGTTTAGCTCATACTAGTCTTATATGGAGTCCAAATTTCAGCCTACCCTTCATGTGTTTAGTTCACACTAGTCATATATGGAGTCCAAATTTCAGCCTACCCTTCATGTGTTTAGCTCATACTAGTCATATATGGAGTCCAAATTTCAGCCTACCCTTCATGTGTTTAGCTCATACTAGTCATATATGGAGTCCAAATTTCAGCCTACCCTTCATGTGTTTAGTTCACACTAGTCTTATATGGAGTCCAAATTTCAGCCTACCCATCATATGTTTAGCTCATACTACTCATATATGGAGTCCAAATTTCAGCCTATCTTTTATGTGCTTAGCAGGGAATCTCCATAACAAAATTGTTATGCTGCCATCCTCACGCTTTGAAGGTTGTGGGTTCGATTCCGGTCCCCAACATTTGATTAACGAGTGCTGTTTTCTTGGTTACTCCTGAGGGTCGTTGCTGGAACTATAAAATTCATGTTCTGTGCGATGCTTTCTGCAGGCTGCCCTGCAGAAAGAGACTGAGCAATCTGGGATAAAACCTGGTGCTATGAAGTCAATCCTCTTGTCTCTTAAATCATTTTTTAATGTGCTTAGCTTGTATTGGTTAAATATGAAGTCCAGGTTTCAGCCTATCTTTCATGTGTTTAGTTCATACTAGTCATAATTGGAACCCAAACTTCAGCCTACCTTTCATGTGTTTAGTTCATACTAGTCATAATTGGAACCCAAACTTCAGGCTACCTTTTATGTTTTTAGCTAGATTTTGGTCATATAAGTAAAGTGCATGTTTTATCCAACATTTCATGCGTAGCTCATATTGGTTACATAAGACAGACCACCAACTTTTAAACTTGTAATTCAAAACCAGAATTATGACCACCCTAGATTAACAGAAAATTGTGAAGAACACTACATGGAAAAAAAGAATATTCCCAAGAACGATGATCTAGTATCAGACACACATTCATTGAATCAGTGAATATCTGACTCCAGCTTTGGGATTCTCAGTGTTTGTTGATTCTAGCTGTAACCTATAGTTACTGCACAATTCATAATTGTTGTGTGAGCCAGATATCTTGATATATAGTCAATGAATATTTTATATTTTGTGCCGTACTTATGGATTATTTATTCCAGCTGTGAATGGTTAAATGCTTACTTTTCAGTTTATGGGTTTCTCAATGATGACTATAAATCTCATGATTATTTCACTGTAGACATTATGTTTGGAAGAGTGCATGTATTATATTCGGGCAGCTGGTTTTTCTATGCAAGAATACATATTCTCATTTTTAGCACATTCAGATATAAAATGTTTACCTGATGGACTTACTTGTTATGTCTTTTGTTAAATGTTTATAGGGTTGACTTACCGTGTTATGTCTGTTGTAGAATGGTTACTTGATGGACTTACTGGTTTATGTCTGTTGTCAAATGTTTACTTAGAGAACAAGCTGTATTTGTATACATTAAGGTGGTGTTAACTATTTTAAATTTGTATTGGTATGGAGATTCTCATCTGTTGATCACATTCATTAACTCTTTCAGCCCTAGGCATGTGCACCATTAATCTACTGGAACTCTTTCTGTGCAATCTATCACAGCTCCAAAGTGAGAAAAATCAATACCATGACATACTATAATGAAGATTTACGTAGGAGAGTTTATATTACTGTACTCAAGACAAACCCATAAGGTCGTGGCCTCTGCCAGCAGAAGTCAGAGAGTGAGGACACTGGACAGCTATAAATCAACCAATCAGTCATTGCAATCAGTTCTGTTCTCGATTCTCCTCTTTAACAGCTGTAATGGAGTAAATTCATCAAGATATGTGTCACCATGCACCAGGCTGTCATTTACTTTCCACGGTATATCACCTCTGTCCAACTTCAGTGATCACTACTCTTGAAGCCAGCATATCAGTTCCCAGAGATTTCAAGTCTCCACAAGTGGCAGCAGGTCCTGTCATAGCCATCCTTTCCAAAGCTTGAATTAAACGTCAGAAACAATGATCTCTTTTGTAAGAGAAGTATTGCAAAGCCATTTCAGTTCTGCAGTGACAGCCTCAATCTCTATTCCCATACTGAAGGTTGTTACTTAATAAGCTCTTTAACCTCTCACACTAGCTAAGAAACTCCATCTCTGTATTTTGCCATGCAGCACAAATACATTAGTATACATCCGACCCTAGCTTGAGAATGAATCTATCGTGCTTAATTTCCAGGTCTGCCCTCTCATCACAACATTCTTCCAGTCACTGTGCCCATTGTGCAAGTACTCCTCAGTTGGCACAGCGAAGTCTAGTGTAGTGTTAGTGGGAGGAGTTTTTGCCACAGATCAGCTAATCCTGGGGCATTGTAACAGTGGGTGTTCAACTGATTCTTCAGGCTGGAAGCACTGCCTGCAGTTCAGTTCACTCATTGACTCTATTCTATTTAGATGTTTCTTCACTAGTTCCTCGTCTCTTCTCAGCTTTTTTTTTTTTTGCCTCTCTAGTAGTTTAATCTCCCTGGCCTAGGGGTTAACATCTTTCTCCGCAATTCTTATGAGTAACGTAACCTGCGCGAGAATCGGTAGCGGTAGGGGTGTGTGAGCTGGTCGCTCAGAAAGCAGTGGCAAACTACTGAGCGTAATCCTGCCTAGTACATCAACAGAAGTTGAAAAATGCTGATGTTGACTGCAACGTCCTGTGAGGGATACACACAAAAAAAAAAAGTAGATTAATGGGATCCTGAGAGAATTGGTTTCTCTTGATGTTTGAGAGGCGAGTGTAAACAGAACTGAGTGTATATAACCAATGAATGAATCTGCTTCTGCAGTCACTGTTTAACATCACATAATCTAACAGCATAGAAATGAATGAACATGATACAATAATTATTTTCATCTTTTATTAAAAACAAACGAACTACACCCACAATGATAAACACAGGAGTCTGGCTGCAGTTTCTACCGCTTTTTCCTGTAGAAAAGAAAAGAAAATTTATGTGAGAGATGAAAGAAGCCAATTATTACAGGAACTCTGAAAGCACATGTGATCATAATTATGAGACAATGCCAGTTATGACTTTAGCAAAGTTCAGAAATAATGTAATACAGGCCCCCATCACCAATTAAGTACCAACTGGTCTACAGCAATATGTGGCTAGCACAATATATCTAGTACACCTGAAGGCGTACAAAAGGCTCCTTTGCTTTCTTCACTTTGTGCAGTAACTTTACGCCTGGCTGATAAAATAAAGTGAACTTTGCATTGGATGAGACAGACAAAAACATTTGATTTTGCATGTGGATTAGCTTTCCCTAATTACATCTCGCCATCAGGCCAACCCACTCCAACTTCAGGGGTACTTGTAATTTACGTCCCGAAGTTAAGGACGAAAGAGGTGTGACCAAACAGGAACACTAAGCAGGAAACCAAAGAAGATTGATAAACCAACACAGAACTGGTGTCGTTAGCCGCTACACGCTGCAGGATTTGCTGAGGAGGGGATCCGAGTACTTATGGACTGAATGGTTCGATGTGCAATGAGGATGATCTGTCGACTAACTAACTAGTTAAGACAAGAAGTCAAGATTTTAGTCCAACCAACTGTCCTGTGTAGGGGTTGAACCCCTTACCCCGGCATCAGCACACCGGAAGTTTAAGAACACACATTCTTATCTATTCAGCCATGTCGACCTCCTCATGATTGATTGATTGATGATTATGATTAAGTGAGTTCAGTTGCAAAGATGACACAATATCAGAAAGAGGCAGTTGAAAGTTTTTGGCCACATTACAAGAAGAGGAAGATTGGAACACACTGTAACAATTGGAAAGATTGCTAGAGGAAGAAGAGGACAGACAATTCTTGACAGCCTGGGGCATCAGTGCATGAAATAATACACACTGTTGGAGATCACAAGATGTGGAGAAGCATGATCACCCATGCCAGTTGTCCAGGCACTTGATGATGATGAGTTAAGATATAATTGTCTGTGCCAAGACTGTATTGTGAGACCTACAGGAGTCAATTAAAGCACATCTGAAGATGCCCGTTTGCAATGAGTGCGACCCTACTCCAAAATAAAGAATGCACAATTGATACTTCATGAACGGAGACTAGGACAAGTCCGAGTTAAGCTAACTAGCTCACATCAAGGGAAAACCAGTGTTCACAACTTTCAACTCCTGCTGAGAGAGACGATACTAATAGGCTTGGCCCAAGTAGTTACATTGGTTCCCATCACACTGTCTCAAGTACAGTTACATGGTTCCCATCACACTGTCTCAAGTGCAGTTACATGGTTCCCATCACACTGTCTCAAGTGCAGTTACATGGTTCCCATCACACTGTCCAAAGTAGCTGCATTGGTTCCCATCACACTGTCCCAAGTAGTTGCATTGGTTCCCATCACACTGTCTCAAATGCAGTTACATGGTTCCCATCACACTGTCTCAAGTGCAGTTACATGGTTCCCATCACACTGTCTCAAGTGCAGTTACATGGTTCCCATCACACTGTCTCAAGTGCAGTTACATGGTTCCCATCACACTGTCCCAAGTAGTTGCATTGGTTCCCATCACACTGTCCCAAGTAGTTGCATTGATTCCCATCACACTGTCTCAAATGCAGTTACATGGTTCCCATCACACTGTCCCAAGTAGTTACATTGGTTCCCATCACACTGTCTCAAATGCAGTTACATGGTTCCCATCACACTGTCCCAAGTAGTTGCATTGGTTCCCATCACACTGTCCCAAGTAGTTACATTGGTTCCCATCACACTGTCTCAAATGCAGTTACATGGTTCCCATCACACTGTCTCAAATGCAGTTACATTGGTTCCCATCACACTGTCTCAAATGCAGTTACATGGTTCCCATTACACTGTCCCAAGTAGTTGCATTGGTTCCCATCACACTGTCCCAAGTAGTTGCATTGGTTCCCATCACACTGTCTCAAATGCAGTTACATGGTTCCCATCACACTGTCCCAAGTAGTTACATTGGTTCCCATCACACTGTCTCAAATGCAGTTACATGGTTCCCATCACACTGTCCCAAGTAGTTGCATTGGTTCCCATCACACTGTCCCAAGTAGTTACATTGGTTCCCATCACACTGTCTCAAATGCAGTTACATGGTTCCCATCACACTGTCTCAAATGCAGTTACATTGGTTCCCATCACACTGTCCCAAGTAGTTACATTGGTTCCCATCACACTGTCTCAAATGCAGTTACATGGTTTCCATCACACTGTCCCAAGTAGTTACATTGGTTCCCATCAGTCTCAAATACAGTTACATGGTTCCCATCACACTGTCCCAAGTAGTTACATTGGTTCCCATCACACTGTCCCAAGTAGTTACATTGGTTCCCATCACACTGTCTCAAATACAGTTACATGGTTCCCATCACACTGTCCCAAGTAGTTACATTGGTTCCCATCACACTGTCCCAAGTAGTTACATTGGTTCCCATCACACTGTCTCAAATACAGTTACATGGTTCCCATCACACTGTCCCAAGTAGTTACATTGGTTCCCATCACACTGTCCCAAGTAGTTACATTGGTTCCCATCACACTGTCTCAAATACAGTTACATGGTTTCCATCACACTGTCCCAAGTAGTTACATTGGTTCCCATCACACTGTCTCAAATGCAGTTACATGGTTCCCATCACACTGTCTCAAATGCAGTTACATTGGTTCCCATCACACTGTCTCAAATGCAGTTACATGGTTCCCATCACACTGTCCCAAGTAGTTACATTGGTTCCCATCACACTGTCCCAAGTAGTTACATTGGTTCCCATCACACTGTCTCAAATGCAGTTACATGGTTTCCATCACACTGTCCCAAGTAGTTACATTGGTTCCCATCACATTGTCCCAATTAGTTACATTGGTTCCCATCACACTGTCCCACATAGTTACATTGGTTCCTATCACACTGTCCCACATAGTTACATTGGTTCCCATCACACTGTCTCAAGTGCAGTTACATGGTCCCCATCACACTGTCCCAAGTAGTTACATTGGTTTCCATCACACTGTCCCAAGTAGTTACATTGGTTCCCATCACACTGTCTCAAATGCAGTTACATGGTTCCTATCACACTGTCCCAAGTGAAGTTAACATTGGTTCCTATCACACTGTCTCAAATGCAGTTCACATTGGTTCCTATCACACTGTCCCAAGTGAAGTTAACATTGGTTCCTATCACACTGTCCCAAGTGAAGTTAACATTGGTTCCTATCACACTGTCCCAAGTGAAGTTAACATTGGTTCCTATCACACTGTCTCAAATGCAGTTCACATTGGTTCCTATCACACTGTCCCAAGTGAAGTTAACATTGGTTCCTATCACACTGTCCCAAGTGAAGTTAACATTGGTTCCTATCACACTGTCCCAAGTGCAGTTACATGGTTCCTATCACACTGTCCCAAGTGCAGTTACTTGGTTCCTATCACACTGTCTCAAGTGCAGTTACATGGTTCCTATCACACTGTCTCAAGTGCAGTTACATGGTTCCTATCACACTGTCCCAAGTGAAGTTAACATTGGTTCCTATCACACTGTCCCAAGTGAAGTTAACATTGGTTCCTATCACACTGTCCCAAGTGAAGTTAACATTGGTTTCCATCACACTGTCCCAAGTGCAGTTACATTGGTTCCTATCACATTGTCCCAAGAGAAGTTAACATTGGTTCCTATCACACTGTCCCAAGTGCAGTTACATTGGTTCCTATCATACTGTCCCAAGTGAAGTCATATCAGTTCCTATCACAAATCACTTCACTGTCTATGTCCACAGACAGACATAAGTCAAAGAATGATCATCTTACCAAGTGAACTTCTTTCTTGCTTTCTTCTGTCCAGGCTTCTTTCTTTCTCTCCGTCTGGGGTCAGTTGTCAGCAGGCCAGCTGTTGTACAATAGAATAGTATTTGTATAAACACGTGTTTTAAAAAAAGGGCTTTAAAAGGCCAGAGTATTGACTTAATTGCACCAGGTTTAATCCCACATGGCTTGGTCTCTTTCCGCAGAGTGTCCTGCCAAAAGTTTAGCACAAAATATGAACTCCGTAGCTCCAGCGACGACCCCCGGGAGTCTCAGAAAATTACACCCGGAAATCAAATGATGTGGCCCAGAATCAAACTCACAACCTTTGGAATGTGAGGCAGGCAGCGTAACCACTTCACCGCGGAGACTGCCTGGGATAAACAAGGCCACCTCCTAAAACTGAGCACCACAATTAAATCAACACATAACACAACTGATTCCAGCTTCTGGGCACTGAGTTGGAATCCTCTAACAATGAAGGACCTCAAACATGCTTGGGCACTGAGCTAGAGTCCTCTGACAATGAAAGACCTCAAGCATGTGCACTAAGTTGGAGTCCTCTGACAATGAAAGACCTCAAACATGCGTGGGAAACACGACCAAGCCAGGTCTAATCCCAACCAGCCTGCTGAAGCATGACCTGGTTATATTCTAATAGGCTTCATTTGTGTATGCGGTTGCATCATTGTTCCCATCCTCATTTACAGCATTTCTGTTTCTGTTTGTACCTACGTCACTTGTCTATTTTTGTTGTATTGTTTATTGTCAACCGGTAGATTTGGGACAGAAAATTAGGGAGCTCGTCCAGGATTCAGCATTCACTTAAGGCTAACCACTAGCTATTTTTGCTGGCAAATCCCTAAGCATGGTCCCAAACAAATTAGGTTCCACATCCTTGATTTTTTGATCTGTAAAAAAAATTTTGGGTCTATGCTTCGGGTTTCTGTGTTCACTACAACTCATTAATGGGAGCAATCAGTGACCTGATAACAGAAGACTTGAGAAGTGTTTTTGATATTTTTTAAAATAAAGGTTTATTTTATGTAGGATTTTGTTAATTTGTTATCTTTTCTTAACTATATGCAAGTGATCATTATATATTTCAATACAATGTATTCCCCATGAGTGTCAATTGGTCTATCAAAATATGAGACTACCACCATATACACAACAGACCTTGTAACACAGACAAGGGTCCCTTACTTATACACCATACACTCAGTATAGATTTAGTTTAGTTTAGTTTAGTCGACGGATCAACATCATGGCACACGGGTGTAACCCATAAGTGCTCCGTTCTACTCCTAACTCAAGCCTGAGTCCGGATAATCTCAGCCCAGTGCACGAACTCCACAGCACCGGTGAAGATGCTGAAATACTTTGGCTAGATTTTTAACTCAAAATTTTGCCCGGGCAGAGCCGTTAGGCTACTCTTTTTTTATTTCCAATTGCCAAGGGATTTTTTACGTGCACAACAATACACATGGGCATCCGATCTCACTACCCAGAGACCAGGGGAAATTTTGTTACTAGAATCCATGTGAAAAAATCCTGGCCGTCACCGGGCTTGAACCCGGGACCTCCAGCACTCAAGGCGGACACTATACCCTGAGATCACTCAGGCCCCCAGTATGTCTGACAGCATGAGAAGGGTTGCTTAACTTTTTCTTTATTTGTTTTCAGTTAGTTATCTGTTGGGGTATCACCTTGCACTCCGGACATGTCCATACGTGCTCAGATCGTAACACACACACACACCCCCCCCCCCCCCCCCCCCAAAAAAAAATATGCATCAGCGTCGGGCGGCTAATAGTGCCGGTTCTGTGTTGGTTGACAAGACCCCCTCATTCTCCCGTTGTGGCTCTCGTGTCAGTTCTTTCTACCAAATCTCGACAATATGGATTCACTGACGTCAAAGTCCTCCGCTGTCAAAATCTTTCTAAGGATATTAATAACACCGGCAGGATCCATGGGCTCGCCATCTGCAGGGGATTCAGAGCCAGCCTGCTTACCAGCTCGTTCATTTCCCCCAACTCCTGCATGTCCCGGAATGAAGATAAAGTTGACTCTATGGAAGCAATTCCATGCACTATTTTTATGTTTATCTTTCCAAAGCGGTTCTCCGCTACAACACTGTAATGTGCTAGGACCATGACATTTTGTAGGCCTGAATGTATGGAGGACTAGGTGATCAATCTTTCTCTCACTTTCCCAAACATCATACGCCTATCCAAATGTAGGCCTGAATGTATGGAGGACTAGGTGATCAATCTTTCTCTCATATTTCCAGACATTGTACGCCTATCCAAATGTAGGCCTGAATGTATGGAGGACTAGGTGATCAATCTTTCTCTCATATTCCCAGACGTCGTACGCCTATCCAAATGTAGGCCTGAATGTATGGAGGACTAGGTGATCAATCTTTCTCTCATATTCCCAGTCGTACGCCTATCCAAATGTAGGCCTGAATGTATGGAGGACTAGGTGATCAATCTTTCTCTCATTTTCCCAGACATCGTACGCCTATCCAAATGTAGGCCTGAATGTATGGAGGACTAGGTGATCAATCTTAATCTCATTTTCCCAGACATCGTACGCCTATCCAAATGTAGGCCTGAATGTATGGAGGACAAGGTGATGAATCTTTCTCTCACTTTCCCAGACATCACACGCCTATCCAAATGTAGGCCTGAATGTATGGAGGACAAGGTGATGAATCTTTTTCTCACTTTCCCAGACATCATACGCCTATCCAAATGTAGGCCTGAATGTATGGAGGACTAGGTGATCAATCTTTCTCTCATAATTCCAGACGTCGTACGCCTATCCAAATGTAGGCCTGAATGTATGGAGGACTAGGTGATCAATCTTTCTCTCATAATTCCAGACGTCGTACACCTATCCAAATGTAGGCCTGAATGTATGGAGGACTAGGTGATCAATCTTTCTCTCATATTCCCAGACGTCGTACGCCTATCCAAATGTAGGCCTGAATGTATGGAGGACTAGGTGATCAATCTTTCTCTCATAATTCCAGACGTCGTACGCCTATCCAAATGTAGGCCTGAATGTATGGATGACTATGTGATCAATCTTTCTCTCATAATTCCAGACGTCGTACGCCTATCCAAATGTAGGCCTGAATGTATGGAGGACAAGGTGATGAATCTTTCTCTCACTTTCCCAGACATCATACGCCTATCCAAATGTAGGCCTGAATGTATGGAGGACAAGGTGATCAATCTTTCTCTCATTTTCCCAGACGTCGTATGCCTATCCAAATGCAGGCCTGAATGTATGGAGGACTAGGTGATCAATCTTTCTCTCATTTTCCCAGACATCGTACGCCTATCCAAATGTAGGCCTGAATGTATGGAGGACTAGGTGATCAATCTTTCTCTCATTTTCCCAGACATCGTACGCCTATCCAAATGTAGGCCTGAATGTATGGAGGACAAGGTGATGAATCTTTCTCTCACTTTCCCAGACATCATACGCCTATCCAAATGTAGGCCTGAATGTATGGAGGACTAGGTGATCAATCTTTCTCTCATTTTCCCAGACATCATACGCCTATCCAAATGTAGACCTGAATGTATGGAGGACAAGGTGATCGATCTCTCTCCCACTTTCCCAGACATCATATGCCTATCCAAATGTGCTCATAACATTACCAGCGATGTTCTCTATCAACTTTGCTATTGCACCCGAAACTTTTTCTTTCTGCAAGAAACTACTTTCCAAACTTCAATACCACTTACCCAATCGCATCTGTTCCTGGACGCCCTCGTCAACAAAAGCAGTCAATGCCCTGGAGACAGCCAATCGGATGGCACCAGCCTGTGCCGAAGGGCCACTGTACATAACATTTGCGACAATGTCAACTGAATCAATCATGTCTGTCAGTGATAATGGCAACAGAATCGTCTCCCTGCAGAGATCAAAGTTTCATGTGAGATACAGACAGACAGCACTCCTATTATGGCAACAGAATCGTCTCCCTGCAGAGATCAAAGTTTCATGTGAGATACAGACAGACAGCACTCCTATTATGGCAACAGAATCGTCTCCCTGCAGAGATCAAAGTTTCATGTGAGATACAGACAGACAGCACTCCTATTATGGCAACAGAATCGTCTCCCTGCAGAGATCAAAGTTTCATGTGAGATACAGACAGACAGCACTCCTATTATGGCAACAGAATCGTCTCCCTGCAGAGATCAAAGTTTCATGTGAGATACAGACAGACAGCACTCCTATTATGGCAACAGAATCGTCTCCCTGCAGAGATCAAAGTTTCATGTGAGATACAGACAGACAGCACTCCTATTATGGCAACAGAATCGTCTCCCTGCAGAGATCAAAGTTTCATGTGAGATACAGACAGACAGCACTCCTATTATGGCAACAGAATCGTCTCCCTGCAGAGATCAAAGTTTCATGTGAGATACAGACAGACAGCACTCCTATTATGGCAACAGAATCGTCTCCCTGCAGAGATCAAAGTTTCATGTGAGATACAGACAGACAGCACTCCTATTATGGCAACAGAATCGTCTCCCTGCAGAGATCAAAGTTTCATGTGAGATACAGACAGACAGCACTCCTATTATGGCAACAGAATCGTCTCCCTGCAGAGATCAAAGTTTCATGTGAGATACAGACAGACAGCACTCCTATTATGGCAACAGAATCGTCTCCCTGCAGAGATCAAAGTTTCATGTGAGATACAGACAGACAGCACTCCTATTATGGCAACAGAATCGTCTCCCTGCAGAGATCAAAGTTTCATGTGAGATACAGACAGACAGCACTCCTATTATGGCAACAGAATCGTCTCCCTGCAGAGATCAAAGTTTCATGTGAGATACAGACAGACAGCACTCCTATTATGGCAACAGAATCGTCTCCCTGCAGAGATCAAAGTTTCATGTGAGATACAGACAGACAGCACTCCTATTATGGCAACAGAATCGTCTCCCTGCAGAGATCAAAGTTTCATGTGAGATACAGACAGACAGCACTCCTATTATGGCAACAGAATCGTCTCCCTGCAGAGATCAAAGTTTCATGTGAGATACAGACAGACAGCACTCCTATTATGGCAACAGAATCGTCTCCCTGCAGAGATCAAAGTTTCATGTGAGATACAGACAGACAGCACTCCTATTATGGCAACAGAATCGTCTCCCTGCAGAGATCAAAGTTTCATGTGAGATACAGACAGACAGCACTCCTATTATGGCAACAGAATCGTCTCCCTGCAGAGATCAAAGTTTCATGTGAGATACAGACAGACAGCACTCCTATTATGGCAACAGAATCGTCTCCCTGCAGAGATCAAAGTTTCATGTGAGATACAGACAGACAGCACTCCTATTATGGCAACAGAATCGTCTCCCTGCAGAGATCAAAGTTTCATGTGAGATACAGACAGACAGCACTCCTATTATGGCAACAGAATCGTCTCCCTGCAGAGATCAAAGTTTCATGTGAGATACAGACAGACAGCACTCCTATTATGGCAACAGAATCGTCTCCCTGCAGAGATCAAAGTTTCATGTGAGATACAGACAGACAGCACTCCTATTATGGCAACAGAATCGTCTCCCTGCAGAGATCAAAGTTTCATGTGAGATACAGACAGACAGCACTCCTATTATGGCAACAGAATCGTCTCCCTGCAGAGATCAAAGTTTCATGTGAGATACAGACAGACAGCACTCCTATTATGGCAACAGAATCGTCTCCCTGCAGAGATCAAAGTTTCATGTGAGATACAGACAGACAGCACTCCTATTATGGCAACAGAATCGTCTCCCTGCAGAGATCAAAGTTTCATGTGAGATACAGACAGACAGCACTCCTATTATGGCAACAGAATCGTCTCCCTGCAGAGATCAAAGTTTCATGTGAGATACAGACAGACAGCACTCCTATTATGGCAACAGAATCGTCTCCCTGCAGAGATCAAAGTTTCATGTGAGATACTTACAGACAGCACTCCTATGAAGTTGGAGATGACAATGAAATACCTCAAACCTGTAGAGGAGAGGTCAGCGTGGCCGAATAGATAAGAGCACTTGTTCTTAAACATCCGGTGTGCTGATGTTGAGGTAGGAGGTTCAACCTCTACACAAGCTAGTTGGACTAAAATGTTGTCTTCTCATCCTTGACTTGGGGACATAAATTACAAGTTCCTCTGAAGTCGGAGTGGGTTTGACTGATGGCGAGGGACACTAGTAAGAGGGAAAGCTAATCCACAAGCAAAATTCAGATAAGTGCTACTGGAAGCAGCGTATATGGACTACGCTTGAATTCAAAGCCAGCAGCACAACAACAACAAACCTGTAGAGGAAAATTGATTAACCAAACCTAATCTGACCTGGTCTGTGTGCTGTGCCGAATTATGACCAGTTACAACATAATACGTTTAGTTTAGTTTAGTCAACGGATCAACATCATGGCACACGAGTGTAACCCATAAGTGCTCCGTTCTACTCCTAACTCAAGCCTGAGTCCAGAGAATCTCAGCTCAGTGCACAAACTCTGTAGGACCGGCTAGGATCCTGAAATACTTAAGGCAGATTTTTAACTCGAAATTTTGCCCCGGCAGCGACGTTAGGCTACTCTTTTTTTTTATTTCAAACTGCCAAGGGAGTTTTTTACGTGCACAAAAATACACACGGGCATCCGATCTCACTACCCAGAGACCAGGGAAAATTTGTTTTACTAGAAGTCCACATGAAAAAAAAAAAACCTGCCCTCACCAGGGCTTGAACCCGAGACCTCCAGCACTCGAGGCGAACACCATACCTTGAGACCACGCAACCCCCCAGTAGTTGTTGTTGTTGTGTGTTACAACATAATATGCCTCCAGATATTAAGTTCCAGTAGCAGTCTTGCACACCATACTTGCTTCTAAGCTCGGAGAAGGGAAGGATAGCCCTGCCACACAGTTCCCCACTGAGATGGTGCTGTGGGATAGGGTCGGGAGTACAGTTTGCATGCCAGCCTCACTATTATAGATGCAGGCTGTTTTCAGCGTTCAGACAACCTGCATGCCAGGGCATCAGAATTAAAGAGATGGGCTGGGGAAAACCATGCTTCCGCTGTGCTCAAGTGATGCTTTGCAGGATTACAAATTGCATCCGTAACACCTTCACCACAGAACACGCTCAAGACATCCCTTCCTAACCTTACATTGGCAGAATATCTTCTGCTTCTTCCTGTTCTTCTGACATTTATCCTTCACTGAGACATAGGCATTAACCAACTCCTTGCCGTCCTTTATTGTTGATCCTATCTCATGCAGTCCCGTCCAGGTCCTCTCCATAATGTTGATCTTCGTCTCTAATTCTCCTCCCTGTGGTTTTAGGTCTCCCATATTGTTGAACTTCGTCTCTAATTCTCCTCCCTGTGGTTTTAGGTCTCCCATATTGTTGATCTTCGTCTCTAATTCTCCTCCCTGTGGTTTTAGGTCTCCCATATTGTTGATCTTCGTCTCTAATTCTCCTCCCTGTGGTTTTAGGTCTCCCATATTGTTGATCTTCATCTCTAATTCTCCTCCCTGTGGTTTTAGGTCTCCCATATTGTTGAACTTCGTCTCTAATTCTCCTCCCTGTGGTTTTAGGTCTCCCATATTGTTGAACTTCATCTCTAATTCTCCTCCCTGTGGTTTTAGGTCTCCCATATTGTTGATCTTCGTCTCTAATTCTCCTCTCTGTGGTTTTAGGTCTCCCATATTGTTGATCTTCATCTCTAATTCTCCTCTCTGTGGTTACAGGTCTCCCACTATTTTGTCTCCCATATTGTTGATCTTCATCTCTAATTCTCCTCTCTGTGGTTACAGGTCTACCACTATTTTGTCTCCCATATTGTTGAACTTCATCTCTAATTCTCCTCCCTGTGGTTTTAGATCTCCCATATTGTTGAACTTCATCTCTAATTCTCCTCTCTGTGGTTTTAGGTCTCCCATATTGTTGATCTTTGTCTCTAATTCTCCTCCCTGTGGTTTTAGGTCTCCCATATTGTTGATCTTCATCTCTAATTCTCCTCCCTGTGGTTTTAGGTCTCCCATATTGTTGATCATCTCTAATTCTCCTCTCTGTGGTTACAGGTCTCCCACTATTTTGTCTCCCATATTGTTGATCTTCATCTCTAATTCTCCTCCCTGTGGTTTTAGGTCTCCCTCTATTTTGTCTCCCATATTGTTGATCTTCATCTCTAATTCTTCTCCCTGTGATTTTAGGTCTCCCTCTATTTTGTCTCCCATATTGTTGATCGTCATCTCTAATTCTCTTCCCTGTGGCTTTAGGTCTCCCTTTATTTTGTCTCCCATATTGATGATCTTCATCTCTAATTCTCCTCCTTGTGGTTTTAGGTCTCCCATATTGTTGATCTTCATCTCTAATTCTCCTCTCTGTGGTTACAGGTCTCCCACTATTTTGTCTCCCAGCAGTGGATTGAGTTTCTTTTGTTTTTGGCAGTAGTTTATTAGCAATTATTTTTGTCATGCTCCATGTTTCTGATCCCAGCAATTATGTTTGTCATTCTCCATGTTTCTGATCCCACATAGTAGTACTGATTTAACCCTTTACCGGACAAAACACCCGGGAACGTTTTTACCCCAAACGGGCAAACCGTCCGAAAGTTCCGTGACTATTATGCATTGTAAAAACACAATCTTTCGGCTTTCCAAGACTTCCGATTGTCTACTTTCGATTTCGCCGATAGCTAGACAATGTGACCGCCATTCACAAGCGTGTACTTTGAATGTGAACGGATTTTTAATAGTTTTGGGGGGTTTTACGCTTTGTATTTCAAAATGGATTTTGACAATTCTTCAAGTGGTAGTGGGGATTTTGCTGGGTTCAATTTAAGTGACATTGAAGGGCACGAAGTTGACTATTAATAAGAGTTAGATATCAGTGATCTGCGTTACTTTGCGTTAGCAGTCGTGAGTCGGACTTTAACGAAAGTGATTCTGATTCTGAAAATGTGTTTGTAAATTGCCAAATAAATGACTGACAATCACAAACAATATGTTGCATTCTGTAAATACTTGTGTTCATGTGTGGATTACCAGGAACATTCACACGAGAAAAATAACCTGCATGCTTTTTGCTTCATTTTGTTTTTTATTTAAGTAAAATCGGTTGACTAATACCTGTTATGTGATGATTTTACTAACGTAGCCCAAAATTTTATCGAACCTCAAAATTCTTCTTGCCAGTTCAGGGCTACAAAACAGACAAACGTCTGCCCTGTAAAGGGTTAATGTTGCATTTAAATATTCTAAGTTTCAATATCCCATACCTGCACAAAAAGTTCCTAAAATAAGCAACGTCTGTATTGTTGATGGTGATTTTGCCCGTTCCAGGTTTGTAAACCGTTGCTGTAGCTTCCGCCTGTTTCCGTGTACCTAAAGAGAAGGCAATATCGTTAACTGTCATTCTAGATCACTTTTAACTGGGGGAGAAAGATTTAGAGTGCAGCAGAGTATGACAATATACAATGAAACAAAAGGGATTTGTTAAGATCCTGTGGAGAAACAACAAGCACAATCACATGTACACACATCACATGGACCTTCAGGGACAACAAGCACAATCACATGTACACACATCACACAGACCTCAGGGACAACAAGCACAATCACATGTACATGCATCATACATACCTCAGGGACAACAAGCACAATCACACACACATCGCACAGACCTCAGGGTGGAGAAACAACAAGCACAATCACATGTACACACATCATACATACCTTAGGTACTTCTTCTTCTTCTTCGTTCATCCGGAGTTTTTTTCCTGATGTGATTGCATTGTGCCTGTTTACAGCAGAGCTGCGTTCTTGCGCCGTTAGGCCGACACATCCGACTTCTGCTGGCATTTGTTGACCGGGTTAACCTTCCCGGGGATTTCTTAGGACGTTTGACTCTCACTGTTGTGGTGTTATCCCCCATCCCAGCTGGTCCATATAGAACAGCCAAAGATCCTGGTCAGCCCTCAAGGGAAGGCAGGGGCAGACCATGGGCATTCCCCGCCATCCTAGGAGGCTTCCATACTTGCAGAGCCGATACATAGCGCTCTGGTACTGGGCTCACCCAAGGAATCGTCACGTCCTGCACATGGCTGCTTAGCCTCACTTCCGTATATTGGGCCTTCCGTTCACCATAGGCTGTTCTTCCGGAAACCAGAAGTATGCAGTCTGCAGATGACATCCACACAGTGAGCTTTCGATTCGGACTTTCCATGTAATGGATTTGCTAGCCAAGCAATATTCCATTTCGTGCCACTAGGACACTTTTCCACCTTTTATGAAGCCCACACAGTGGGCTTTTGATTCGGACTTTCCACGTAATGGATTTGCTATCCAAGCAATATTCCATTTCGTGCCACTAGGACACTTTTCCACCTTTTATGAAGCCCACACAATGGGCTTTTGATTTGGACTTTCCACGTAATGGATTTGCTATCCAAGCAATATTCCATTTCATGCCTCTGGATCTTCATGCACCTTTAAATGTCAACCTGTATATAGTTAAAGTAATCTGCGGTCAACTTTAGCTTGTTGATATCTCCATAGAGCTTGTCCTCAAATGAAGCAGGTGTGGGCCAAAATATCTTTCTCTGTTCTGCATACGTTGGGCAATCCTGCAGCAAATGTTTTGCTGTCATTTTTCCAGTTCTACAATTACATTCATCGGTATCTCCTATCTTTAGTTTATTGAACAAGTGGTATTTCAGCCTGTTGTGTCCTGTGCGGAGTCTGAAGATTGCTACTTGTTCTCTTCTGTCGAGTTTGTAATATGCATCATCCTTCTGATGGCCTGGATGCTCTGATTCCCATTTGGTTCTATAAGTGCTTTTTATCAACCGCTTTGCCTCATTATAGGTTATGTCTATGTCAGGCTGTGGTAGTCGTCCACCCTCTTTTGCCAGTCTGTCAGCCTCTTCGTTTCCAGGTATACTGCAATGTGATGGGATCCACTGTATTACAACTTTTTTGGATTTCTGGCATAGACCATGGAGTGCTGCTCTTAGGTCAGTTTGTTCTGTGCTGTTATTGCTCTTCAGTATTGAGACAGCTGACTTTGCATCTGTGAAGATAGCTATTTGCTTCTCTTTATTTTCCTCCATCAGGAGCATTTCTGCTGCAGTTTTCAGAGCCTCTACCTCCGCTTTGAAGTTACTTGAAAATTTTCCAGTTGCCAGTGAATGTGTTTTTTTCGCTCCATTTTTTAAATTTAGGAGAATTCCTCCTCCTCCATTCTCTATTGAATTTTTGGCTGATCCATCTGTATATGCATGGGTCCAATTCCTGCTTGGGTAATGTTCTTTTATGTAGTTTAGGGTTATTTCTCTTCTTTCGGTTTCATGCTGAGTGTTCTTTTTCTCAATACCAGGAATGTTTTCTATCATCTCAGGCAGTTGCTGCTGTCTCCAAGCTGGGAACTTGTGTGCATTGTGTATGGGCTTGACTGTTGATATGTTAAGAATAGGATCTGACCTAATCCTTCGTTTTGCAGTTTCTACAAAGTTGCTACGCTTCAGTCTTCCCTTTCCAAAACCATTAAATCTGTTGTACATAGGGTGGTCTGTCAATCTTCTAAATTTTTCTGCTTGTTGCTGGGCTCTGCTATCTCTTCTATCCTGCATTGGTTGTAAACAAGTGATCTTTTCTAATTCATTAATAGGCGTTGTCTTCAGGCTTCCAGTTATGATTCGCATTCCTTGATTTTGGACTCTACTTATTTTGTTAAAGTTTGACTTAGCTGCTGTTGCCCAAGCTGCAATGCCATATTCCAGTACTGGCCTCACCCGCCCAGTATATAACTTCTTGAGAACTTTCTCATCTGCTCCCCATGTTGTACCAGCAAGCTTTTTCATGATTGCCATTCTTTGCCTTGCTCTTGTTCGATTTTTCTCAACCTGTGTCTTCCATGTCAGGCGACGATCAAAGGTGACTCCTAGATAGTTTGGATTTTCTTCATGGCGCAATATTTTTCCATTCAATACCAGCTTAGGTTGCTGAGTTTTAGTTGAGAGGGAGAACACTGTGCATGTTGTTTTCTCCTCACTTATCTTCACTAGCCATGATTTTGACCAGTCCTCTAGCGCTAATAGGGCTTGCTGTATTCTGCTGTTAGCTGTACTAATATATTCTTCAGATGTCCATATGGCTAGGTCATCTGCAAAGGATGATGTGTGTACTCTGGCTGGAAAATTTTCCGTGATGTCGTTTATATATGCTAGGAATAATGTTGGTGAAAGAACTCCTCCTTGGGGGACACCTTGCTCCAACAGCATCATTTTGCTGGTTTGTCCTTGTACTTTTGTCCTGGCAGTTCTGTTCTCAAGGTAGTGGCTGATCCATTTGTACATTTTCCCGCAAACATGCATTTTTTGCAGTTTTACTTTCAGTCCTTCCTTCCATACTTTATCAAATGCTTTTTCTAAATCTATCCAGACTGCTAGTGTGTGCTTTTTCTCTTGGAAGGCATCCTCTATTTCCTGAGCTATATAGGTTATTTGATCTTCAGTAGATCTGTACTTTCTGAATCCTGCTTGGTGAGGTGTTAAGAGTTGGTTTTCTTCCAGATGCCATGTTAGCCTGCCATTGATAATGCGTTCCATTAATTTTCCTACACAGCTAAGAAGACTGATAGGTCGATAGCCATTTGGTTCTTCCAGGTCTTTTCCTTTCTTTGGGACTGGTATTAGTATAGCTTCCTTCCATGCCTGTGGGACTATTCCCCTCTTCCAGCTGTAATTTAGGACTGCTAGTAGTTTCTTTTTTGCCTTAGTGCCTAGTCCTATTAGCATTTCATTTGTGATTCCATCCTTTCCTGGTGATGTCTTCTTTTTTAGGGTATTCATTGCCTGTTCCATTTCTTCCATTGTTAGATTTGCCATCATATATTCTGCTGCTGTCTCTGTATATGTATGATGCATCTGTTTATCTTTGATTGCTTTCTTCTGTTCGGCTGTAATATCAATGTGGTTTGCATTTGCATAGTGTTCCATTAGTGCATTTGCAGCCTTTTTTCCTGTAAGCAAGGCATTTCCTTGTTTAATTGTTATTTGTTTGTTTCTAGGTCCTTCATTGTTCATGGCTTTCACTAGTTTCCATAGTTTGTTTCCATCCCTGTCAAAATTCAGGTTTTCTGTTTTTTTCCTCCAACAATCTCTTGTTGTTTGATTTACTGTTCTTTTATATTTTGCTGAGATGGCTTTGAGAGAGATGTTCGCTTCAGTTGTTTGTTCTCTCTCTGCGGTCTTCCTAGCATCTTCAACTTTGTCCTCCAAAATTTGTAGTTCCTCAGTCCAGTATGGTTTGTAATTTTTCCTCGCTCCTCTTGGAATAGACTCAGTGGCCGCCTGTATTATTGCTCTGTTTAGACTTTCCACCATTTGCTTCATGTTGCCATATCGTGTATTTATGTTTTCACAATATTTGTCTGTTAATATGGAAAATCTGTCCCAATCTGCTCGTTTGTAATTCCAGCGAGGCAAAGGCTTTTGCTCCTGTGGAACATACTCCATATTTATTACAAGCTTGATTGGTCTGTGGTCACTACCTGCTAATTGGTCCAGCACATGGCGATCGATTTTGTGGAGGATGTCTCCTGTGCAGAAAGCTAAGTCTGGAGTAGAAGTGGTAATCCATCTTCTGGAGTAAAAGCTCGGTGTGGCATCCGCTTTGTTAAGTAGATGGAGATTTGAGTCTATTTCCCAGTCCTCCACTTCATCTCCTCTTTTGTCAGTATCTGGGTATCCCCATCTTTCTGAACGGCTATTAAAGTCTCCGACAACAATGCAATTTGTGTCAGTTATTTCCATGTTTGAGAGTGTAAGATCCTTATCTGCCGGGCTATATAGATTGTAAATTCTTATTTTCACGTCCTTTATCATTATATCAACACCTATAATTTCCGTTTGGTTGTCAGAGATCACAGATACTTCGCTGCAAGGTATTGTATTTCGTGTAAGTATTACAACTCCTCCTTTATGTCCTTCGCGGTCGAAACGTGTGGCCTGATATCCCTCGACTGAAAATGTGCGATTGGCGTTGAGGTGTGTCTCTTGAATGCATGCCACATCTATTCTATCTTTATGAAGACGCTGTGTTAGGGAGGCTTTCTTGTTATAAACTCCTTCTGCATTCCATTGTAGTATGTTGAGTGTCCGGGGTGTTTGGTCAATAGCTCTTAACCTACTCCTCTGTGCCTTGACTCCACAGCACAGGGGAAGGTGACCACCAGTAGTCATGGGTGGACCCCCTCGAGGCAGGGGGCCCGGCACTATCACCGCCTGATGGGACTTCACGGGATTAGCACCATATCGATTAACTTTCATCTGTGGCATCATGAAATGATAAAGTTACGTTGCACTTCTTTGTCAAGCCTGTGGCTCAGTACATCCGATTTCGACAAGCATTTGTTCGGGATGCTTTCCCTAGCCTTTGACTGTCCCCAGTCTACCTACAAGGCAGCAGGTTTGTGCGTCACTTCGTCTGGTCCCTCTCCCTTGACCTGTCCGACATGGGTGACCCTACCAGTAGCTGTGCTACCGTCGGCATAGCTCTTGGGGTCATTGGAACGCTCAAGCCCCTCTACCTCGTCAAGGTGGACGCACGGCAGAGGGGATACCTTAGGTACAACAAGCACAATCACACGTAGACACATCACACGGACCTCAGGGACAACAATCACAATCACATGTACACACATCACACAGACCCCAGGGACAACAAGCACAATCACATGTACACACATCACACAGACCTCAGGGACAACAAGCACAATCACATGTACACACATCACACAAGCCTCAGGGAGAACAAGCACAATCACATGTACACACATCACACAAGCCTCAGGGAGAACAAGCACAATCACATGTACACACATCACACAAGCCTCAAGGACAACAAGCACAATCACATGTACACACATCACACAAGCCTCAGGGACAACAAGCACAATCACATGTAGACACATCACATGGACCTTCAGGGACAACAAGCACAATCACACGTAGACACATCACACAGACCTCAGGCACAACAAGCACAATCACATGTACACACATCACACAAGCCTCAGGGACAACAAGCACAATCACATGTACACACATCACACAAGCCTCAGGGACAACAAGCACAATCACATGTACACACATCACACAGACCTCAGGGACAACAAGCACAATCACACGTAGACTGCCACATAGTGGTCACGCTCACACGCACCATATAATGGGAATTAGGAGATTCCCAGTCTAACAATAGAATGACTTGACCACTAGGGAAAACTAAGGACGACGTAAGCATCGTCAGGACAGCAACGGAGGTCACTTCGAGAAAGGACATAAAGTCAGCTGTGTTTTCTGTGGAGTTTCGTGATAAAAGGTTTGATCATTTAGGCCATTCATATTTACTGACAGAAGAGAGCGCCTGTTTATATAGCATTCATAACACCGTGGACCGGGACATGCATAAATTATAGACGACGAGTTTTGGTAATGATTCGCGATAGTCACTGAGAGACTGAGCAATTACAGAAGATTATGACCCGCGGAGTTTGTATTAAATTGTAACGTCCCGTCCCCGTTTCAGGGGCACGTTACATTGTACAACAGTGTTGTATCTATTTTCTGGAAGAGAAATCTGAAATTAAAAGGATTTATCTTGAATTGAAACAGTCTCTTCAAGGTGAGCGACTTTATTACATATTGTTCTCTAGTTCGAGTTCTAACGCTTTGGCGGTTGAAAGCATGTTGAGACACGTGGGGACTTCGATCCGAGGAAACAATGGTGTAATGCAAACAAGCGACGATTGATTCCCGCTATATCAGAAGTAAATATACAATGAATGCGCGCCACGATGATAAATTCCTTTGCACGATAAGACATCAGGAGTACACAGAATGCGACAACATGGCGGCTGAGTTAATGTAAGCTTTATTACGCTGCCAGAGAAAAACGATACATTGTGCATTGCACATTATCGTTTGTACACAAAGTAAGACAATGTGGGGTCTCTGATCCAGAAAGCATCGTGTGGATGTAAACAACGAAGATTCCCGCCATATCGCTAAGTAAACGAAGGAGAATGCACACCAGGATCAATTCCTGAAGCACGATGCAGCACCAAGATCGCTTGTTACGCGCCAACATGGCAGTTGCCGAAAGATCGTGAGTAACGCCAACATACTTATTGTTTGACGATTATCTGCAGGTAAAGTGACTAAATAATTTAATTAAACTAGTCCTTCATAAGTGCCACAGTTTGAGAAGTTTATCAGTGGAAAGAAAGAAATAAAGATTACACTATGCTATATTAACTGATCTACATACATGGTGCGCACGAGCAGAAACAGATAATGAACATTACGTGTATTTAATAACAGCAAAGTATATACTATCGTTTGAGACAATAGTAAATAGTTAAATACGATCATAATATTGTCCAAGTTTGGGAAAGTGAAGCACAATACAGTAATGGAGAAGTAAACACAACTGATATATTTGGTTTACGGATCGTTTGAGTCCACACTCGACTTATAATGTGTTGTTGGTACAGAAGAAGGAGGCGTTAGCTTCCTACACGACATTTCCACTCTGTTAACAAAGCAGTGAGTCAAACTTATAATAGGAGAAAGAACACTTACTTTCACGCTTATGACACTGATATAACTACACACAAGTGACACAAGGGACAACAAGCACAATCACACGTAGACACATCACACGGACCTCAGGGACAACAATCACAATCACATGTACACACATCACACAGACCCCAGGGACAACAAGCACAATCACATGTACACACATCACACAGACCTCAGGGACAACAAGCACAATCACATGTACACACATCACACAAGCCTCAGGGAGAACAAGCACAATCACATGTACACACATCACACAAGCCTCAGGGAGAACAAGCACAATCACATGTACACACATCACACAGACCTCAGGGACAACAAGCACAATCACATGTACACACATCACACAAGCCTCAGGGACAACAAGCACAATCACATGTAGACACATCACATGGACCTTCAGGGACAACAAGCACAATCACACGTAGACACATCACACAGACCTCAGGCACAACAAGCACAATCACATGTACACACATCACACAAGCCTCAGGGACAACAAGCACAATCACATGTACACACATCACACAAGCCTCAGGGACAACAAGCACAATCACATGTAGACACATCACATGGACCTTCAGGGACAACAAGCACAATCACACGTAGACACATCACACAGACCTCAGGCACAACAAGCACAATCACATGTACACACATCACACAAGCCTCAGGGACAACAAGCACAATCACATGTACACACATCACACAAGCCTCAGGGACAACAAGCACAATCACATGTACACACATCACACAGACCTCAGGGACAACAAGCACAATCACACGTAGACTGCCACATAGTGGTCACGCTCACACGCACCATATAATGGGAATTAGGAGATTCCCAGTCTAACAATAGAATGACTTGACCACTAGGGAAAACTAAGGACGACGTAAGCATCGTCAGGACAGCAACGGAGGTCACTTCGAGAAAGGACATAAAGTCAGCTGTGTTTTCTGTGGAGTTTCGTGATAAAAGGTTTGATCATTTAGGCCATTCATATTTACTGACAGAAGAGAGCGCCTGTTTATATAGCATTCATAACACCGTGGACCGGGACATGCATAAATTATAGACGACGAGTTTTGGTAATGATTCGCGATAGTCACTGAGAGACTGAGCAATTACAGAAGATTATGACCCGCGGAGTTTGTATTAAATTGTAACGTCCCGTCCCCGTTTCAGGGGCACGTTACATTGTACAACAGTGTTGTATCTATTTTCTGGAAGAGAAATCTGAAATTAAAAGGATTTATCTCGAATTGAAACAGTCTCTTCAAGGTGAGCGACTTTATTACATATTGTTCTCTAGTTCGAGTTCTAACGCTTTGGCGGTTGAAAGCATGTTGAGACACGTGGGGACTTCGATCCGAGGAAACAATGGTGTAATGCAAACAAGCGACGATTGATTCCCGCTATATCAGAAGTAAATATACAATGAATGCGCGCCACGATGATAAATTCCTTTGCACGATAAGACATCAGGAGTACACAGAATGCGACAACATGGCGGCTGAGTTAATGTAAGCTTTATTACGCTGCCAGAGAAAAACGATACATTGTGCATTGCACATTATCGTTTGTACACAAAGTAAATCAAAATCAAATCAAATCAAATCAAATCAAATCAACTTTATTAGGGTCACAAATTGGGCGCGCAGGCCCGTCTTACATTCGGCCCTTCCAATCACTCGTCTTTCGTTCATCAAGAGCATTATACATTTACATAGGAAGATAAAATAAACATTGTGAAATGAATGTTGTAAACATAAACAAGGCTTTTTACCATGTTATGAAGCCCATCTCCCACCTATCCATACATCACCCCACCCACACAACACCCACACAACACCTACCCACACACACGCACCAAGGGACACATACACACCCCCACCTACCGACACACACGCACACCATGGGACACATACATACCCCACCAACCGATCCATCCCCCTCCCGCACATCCCCCACCCACACACACTGCCCTCACCTGATCCCCCAACCAAAACACACTCGCCACCCACAAACATTCCCCCACCAACCCACACATCCTACGCCCATCCACATACACATACTACCCCACACATCCTCTCCCCACCCACACCTCAAACCACCCATCCCCCAGCCACATCTCCATCGACAACATATTCCCCACCCATGCACACAATCCCCCACCAACCCACACATCGCACACCCACACCATACACACACATCCCCACCAACTGACATGTCCCTACCCCCACCCCACACACACACATCTCTCTAACCACCCATACATCCCCAATCCACTAACACACACCCCACCACCCACACATACAACTTCCACCCACCCACACATGCCTTAACCTAATCCCCCACCACACAATCCCCCACCCACACATCACATACACCTCCTATCATGCACTATTCCCAACCCACGCACCACACACACACATATCCCTCACCAACACATCCCCACTTACACACCACACACATATCCCCCACCCAGATACCACACAATATTCCCACCCACACCCACACAGATACCCTTACCCATCCACCCCACATACCCCCACTCACACAACACAAAAACAAAACAAAACACAAAAATCCCCCACCCACACACACATACCTCACCCACACAATATCCCCAACCAACACACCACACACCTCTCCCCACCCACACACGCATTCCCTACCCGTCCACCAACACACACTCACTCACGCATACATTCTCCACTACGCACCCACACCCCCCCCCCAACCAAACATCTCTCGATCACAATACCCCTACACCACACACATCCTCCACCCACTCACACATCCCACCCCGACACATACAACTCCCTCACCCACTTACACATCCCTAAGCCACTCACTCACACACCCCCACCCACACATTCCCCATCCAAACACACACATCTCCCACCAACACTCCCCCACATACTTCCCCCAACCACCACAATCCCCTACTCACCCATACATATACCCCATTCATACGCACATTCCCCGCACCCATCACACACATCCCCCACACCACACACTATCCTCCACCCATACCTCCACAAACATACCCTCCACCCACACATCATTCACACATCCCCCACCAACACACCGCACAAATATCTCAAACCCACACACCATACACTTCTCCCCACCCACCCTTGCATCCCCAATCCACCCAACACAATCCCCTACCCACACAACCCCGCCTCCTACACATACTTCCTCAAACCGTCCACACATCTCCACCCACATAAACACACATCCCCTGCATCCGTCCCATACACATATCCTCCACCCATACACACATCCCCCACACCCATTCCAACACCCCTACTTTCACCCCCACACATCCCACCAACACCCACAAATACCACTACCCACCAAAACCAACACACCCCAACCCATCCAAACACATACCCCCACCCACACACCCCCCACCCACACATATCCCCACACTCACACATATCCTCCACATACACTCACACTTCCTCACATCTAGACACATACAAAATGTCTCACGATAGTATTGAAACTAGTATGAAGAAACTCTCACACTTTACTCACACATATACACTGACACTTGTCATGAGCAGTCTCATAAAAATGTTAAACATGGAGAAAAATGTGTACATAAAATGTATGTGACATAAAAATATTGATGCTCTCTCTCTCTCTCTCTCTCTCTCTCTCTCTCTCTCTCTCTCACACACACACACACACACTCACTCACTCTCACGCTCACACATTCACTCTTCCGCTCATTCATTCACTCTCCCGCTCATTCACTCTCCCGCTCATTCACTCTCCCGCTCACTCATTCTCTTTCCCGCTCACTCATTCACTTTCCCGTTCACTCATTCACTCTCCCGCTCACTCATTCACTCTCCCGCTCACTCATTCACTCTCACGCTCACTCGTTCTGTCTCTCATTCACACTCACTGACTCTCTCACTCAAACTACAGTAATGAACATTAGTTTATATTATGCATGATAAAATCAAATGGTATTTAACTGATAATATGACAGATGAGAATACACAAACATATGGATTCGCGTGTTACATAACATGCGTGTTACATGACATGCATCTGCTCAGCTCTCTCTCTCTCTCTCTCTCTCTCTCTCTGTATTCTTTCATATGCACACAATCACACGCATGCACGCGCTCACACACATACACTAACACATCAACTCTCCCTCTGTCTCACTCTCTAACACACAATCCTTCACACACACACACACACACACACACTCACTCTCTCAATCACACTCTCTCACACATACACATACACATGAACGCATGCACATGAACGCACGCACGCCTACATTCCCTCACTCACTCTCACACATACACGTACGAATGCATGCACTGACACATTCCCCCACCATTTCTCGCTCAATCACTCTCTCCACACACACGCATGCACGTGCGCACACACGCATCCACTCTCTCCCTCTCTCTAACACCCACTTTCTCTCTCTCTCTCTCTCTCTCTCTCTCTCTCTCTCTCTCTCTCTCTCTCTCTCTCTCTCTCGCTCCCATACGCACACACATATATAGTGAACAATTATAGTTAAACAATTATAATGAACAATTATACTGAACAATTATACCAGTAAGACAATGTGGGGTCTCTGATCCAGAAAGCATCGTGTGGATGTAAACAACGAAGATTCCCGCCATATCGCTAAGTAAACGAAGGAGAATGCACACCAGGATCAATTCCTGAAGCACGATGCAGCACCAAGATCGCTTGTTACGCGCCAACATGGCAGTTGCCGAAAGATCGTGAGTAACGCCAACATACTTATTGTTTGACGATTATCTGCAGGTAAAGTGACTAAATAATTTAATTAAACTAGTCCTTCATAAGTGCCACAGTTTGAGAAGTTTATCAGTAGAAAGAAAGAAATAAAGATTACACTATGCTATATTAACTGATCTACATACATGGTGCGCACGAGCAGAAACAGATAATGAACATTACGTGTATTTAATAACAGCAAAGTATATACTATCGTTTGAGACAATAGTAAATAGTTAAATACGATCATAATATTGTCCAAGTTTGGGAAAGTGAAGCACAATACAGTAATGGAGAAGTAAACACAACTGATATATTTGGTTTACGGATCGTTTGAGTCCACACTCGACTTATAATGTGTTGTTGGTACAGAAGAAGGAGGCTTTAGCTTCCTACACGACATTTCCACTCTGTTAACAAAGCAGTGAGTCAAACTTATAATAGGAGAAAGAACACTTACTTTCACGCTTATGACACTGATATAACTACACACAAGTGACACAAGGGACAACAAGCACAATCACACGTAGACACATCACACGGACCTCAGGGACAACAATCACAATCACATGTACACACATCACACAGACCCCAGGGACAACAAGCACAATCACATGTACACACATCACACAGACCTCAGGGACAACAAGCACAATCACATGTACACACATCACACAAGCCTCAGGGACAACAAGCACAATCACATGTACACACATCACACAAGCCTCAGGGAGAACAAGCACAATCACATGTACACACATCACACAAGCCTCAGGGACAACAAGCACAATCACATGTACACACATCACACAAGCCTCAGGGACAACAAGCACAATCACATGTAGACACATCACATGGACCTTCAGGGACAACAAGCACAATCACACGTAGACACATCACACAGACCTCAGGCACAACAAGCACTATCACATGTACACACATCACACAAGCCTCAGGGACAACAAGCACAATCACATGTACACACATCACACAAGCCTCAGGGACAACAAGCACAATCACATGTACACACATCACACAGACCTCAGGGACAACAAGCACAATCACACGTAGACTGCCACATAGTGGTCACGCTCACACGCACCATATAATGGGAATTAGGAGATTCCCAGTCTAACAATAGAATGACTTGACCACTAGGGAAAACTAAGGACGACGTAAGCATCGTCAGGACAGCAACGGAGGTCACTTCGAGAAAGGACATAAAGTCAGCTGTGTTTTCTGTGGAGTTTCGTGATAAAAGGTTTGATCATTTAGGCCATTCATATTTACTGACAGAAGAGAGCGCCTGTTTATATAGCATTCATAACACCGTGGACCGGGACATGCATAAATTATAGACGACGAGTTTTGGTAATGATTCGCGATAGTCACTGAGAGACTGAGCAATTACAGAAGATTATGACCCGCGGAGTTTGTATTAAATTGTAACGTCCCGTCCCCGTTTCAGGGGCACGTTACATTGTACAACAGTGTTGTATCTATTTTCTGGAAGAGAAATCTGAAATTAAAAGGATTTATCTCGAATTGAAACAGTCTCTTCAAGGTGAGCGACTTTATTACATATTGTTCTCTAGTTTGAGTTCTAACGCTTTGGCGGTTGAAAGCATGTTGAGACACGTGGGGACTTCGATCCGAGGAAACAATGGTGTAATGCAAACAAGCGACGATTGATTCCCGCTATATCAGAAGTAAATATACAATGAATGCGTGCCACGATGATAAATTCCTTTGCACGATAAGACATCAGGAGTACACAGAATGCGACAACATGGCGGCTGAGTTAATGTAAGCTTTATTACGCTGCCAGAGAAAAACGATACATTGTGCATTGCACATTATCGTTTGTACACAAAGTAAGACAATGTGGGGTCTCTGATCCAGAAAGCATCGTGTGGATGTAAACAACGAAGATTCCCGCCATATCGCTAAGTAAACGAAGGAGAATGCACACCAGGATCAATTCCTGAAGCACGATGCAGCACCAAGATCGCTTGTTACGCGCCAACATGGCAGTTGCCGAAAGATCGTGAGTAACGCCAACATACTTATTGTTTGACGATTATCTGCAGGTAAAGTGACTAAATAATTTAATTAAACTAGTCCTTCATAAGTGCCACAGTTTGAGAAGTTTATCAGTAGAAAGAAAGAAATAAAGATTACACTATGCTATATTAACTGATCTACATACATGGTGCGCACGAGCAGAAACAGGTAATGAACATTACGTGTATTTAATAACAGCAAAGTATATACTATCGTTTGAGACAATAGTAAATAGTTAAATACGATCATAATATTGTCCAAGTTTGGGAAAGTGAAGCACAATACAGTAATGGAGAAGTAAACACAACTGATATATTTGGTTTACGGATCGTTTGAGTCCACACTCGACTTATAATGTGTTGTTGGTACAGAAGAAGGAGGCGTTAGCTTCCTACACGACATTTCCACTCTGTTAACAAAGCAGTGAGTAAAACTTATAATAGGAGAAAGAACACTTACTTTCACGCTTATGACACTGATATAACTACACACAAGTGACACAAGGGACAACAAGCACAATCACATGTAGACACATCACACGGACCTCAGGGACAACAATCACAATCACATGTACACACATCACACAGACCCCAGGGACAACAAGCACAATCACATGTACACACATCACACAGACCTCAGGGACAACAAGCACAATCACATGTACACACATCACACAAGCCTCAGGGAGAACAAGCACAATCACATGTACACACATCACACAAGCCTCGGGGAGAACAAGCACAATCACATGTACACACATCACACAAGCCTCAGGGACAACAAGCACAATCACATGTACACACATCACACAAGCCTCAGGGACAACAAGCACAATCACATGTAGACACATCACATGGACCTTCAGGGACAACAAGCACAATCACACGTAGACACATCACACAGACCTCAGGCACAACAAGCACAATCACATGTACACACATCACACAAGCCTCAGGGACAACAAGCACAATCACATGTACACACATCACACAAGCCTCAGGGACAACAAGCACAATCACATGTACACACATCACACAGACCTCAGGGACAACAAGCACAATCACATGTACACACATCACATGGACCTCAGGGACAACAAGCACAATCACATGTACACACATCACACAAGCCTCAGGGACAACAAGCACAATCACATGTAGACAAATCACACAGACCTCAGGGACAACAAGCACAATCACATGTACACACATCACATGGACCTCCAGGGACAACAAGCACAATCACATGTACACACATCACACGGACCTCAGGGTGGAGAAACAAGCACAATCACATGTACACACATCACACAAGCCTCAGGGACAACAAGCACAATCACATGTACACACATCACATGGACCTTCAGGGACAACAAGCACAATCACATGTACACACATCACATGGACCTCAAGGACAACAAGCACAATCACATGTACACACATCACACGGACCTCCAGGGACAACAAGCACAATCACATGTACACACATCACACAGACCTCAGGGACAACAAGCACAATCACATGTAGACAAATCACACAGACCTCAGGGACAACAAGCACAATCACATGTACACACATCACACAGACCTCGGGGACAACAAGTACAATCACATGTACACACATCACACAGACCTCAGGGACAACAAGTACAATCACATGTACACACATACCTCAGGGTGGAGAAACAACAAGCACAATCACACGTACACACATCACACAGACCTCAGGGACAACAATCACATGTACACAAATTACACAGACCTCAGGGACAACAAGCACAATCATATGTACACACATCACACAGACCTCAAGGACACAGCACAATCACATGTACACAAATCACACGGACCACAGGATGGAGAAACAACAATCACAATCACATGTACACACATCACATTGACCTCAGGCACAACAAGCATAATCACATGTACACACATCACACGGACCTCGGGGACAACAAGCACAATCACATCTACACACATCACACAGACCTCAGGGACAACAAGCACAATCACATCTACACACATCACACGGACCTCAGCACAATCACATGTACACAAATCACACGGACCACAGGATGGAGAAACAACAATCACAATCACTTGTGCACACATCATATTGACCTCAGGCACAACAAGCATAATCACATGTACACACACCACATGGACCCCGGGGCAGATGAACAGAAATCACAGCTGGAAAATGAATACAAATAAAACAATTACAATTAAGAAAAGTAATAAGAAATATATTAACACATGTCCAACATTTTGGTTATAACAACATTTGTCAAGAAAACTAAAAATATTACCAATAAGAACATGTATTATAAATTATAACACTCAATATATTAACAAATAAATATAACCAGATTTATTAAAACACGAAAAGTGAAATGACAGGTGTGCAACTTCCTCCGTCTTCAGCACCTGGTAGGGCAGAGACTGGGATCTTGCTCAATCTTGTAACCCGTGATCTAGGAGTGGACTGATGAAACTGATGAATGATAGGGGGGTCTGGGATAACAGGACTTGGGAATACCTTTGGTAGGGATGGCTGTTACGCCCTTTTCAGGGCCCATTCCCCACTGGTGCAAGCCTGACATCCAGCTCACGCCTGTGGCTCCTAGTAGCTGTCAGCATGCGAAATAGGCCACCCCCCCGAACACCGGCTGTGACAGGCCGGGGTAACTGATTCGGCATCAAACCAATTGGTGAACTAAGGTATGCCTATCCAGCATGTGAAGACAGGATTCAGCAGACCGTGCAGAAGAAAACAATGACGATTCAACGGGCAAGATGGTGTTTACCTACAAAGCGTTGTGGAACATAATAAGCATGGCAAAGCACATACAGGGCCCTGGTCATCCACTGCACCTGTATTCATCTTGACTTGTCTTGCCACTGGATTCAGATGTACTCATGCGAGAGAATCTGATCGATGAATTGCGCAACTCTTCTTCACTTTAATCCAATGCATCGTGCAAGTCATTCATCTTCACCTCTTTCAACCTCACTGGATGAAATGAATGGCCATCATCATTCTTGATGGACAAACAGCATGATGAGTGCCAGAGCATATGCCAGTGGATTCTAAGCACTGCTTCTCAGGGGCTGCAACTGGATCTTGCTCAATCTTGTAACCCTTATTTAGGAGTGGACTCATCAGTGCCAGAGTATACACCAATGGGTTCTAAGCACAGCTCACCTGAGGCTCCACCTACTCCGAGATCCTCTGTCACTATTAGTGCAGGTCATTGTAGGTTTTATTATATGCCTAATGTGGACTCTGTACTGCCTGCTTTCTATTAGCAACGAATGTTGGGTGATGCCCACCAAACACAACACTCCACATTGTAACAATGGCTTCAGACAGAGGAGTGCAATTGGGAGGTAACAAGTATTATCATAGTGTGAGGAAATGTAACCTAAAGATTAAATGTCATAGTCGGGCAGATAAGGCCCTAAGTCTTGGAAGACAACTGTATGGGATCGAAGCTCCGACACGCAGACAGTTAGATCATTGCTTTGCCGATCCAGCGGTTACTGCAGCTTGTCTTGTTCCAGATGTATTGGCGTTACCTTTCCTCTGGAGTAAACTAGGCAGGCCGAGGGAGAGATCATGTTGCATTGTCTTTACAATTCAAGAGTGGATATACTACCACACAAACACCACAGAATTCAAACATATGGATAAAGAGTAAGACAAGACACCACAATAGTAGTCATACCATTTCCAACAGCGAAACTCCGCCCCTCTGAGTCATACTGAATCTGTACAGAAAGAATGACAACTCATTAGCAACATCTTCATAATTCACTTGCACTCACATCTTTTAGGAGTTAGAGAGAGAGAGAGAGATAGAGAGAGAGAGAGAGAGAGAGAGAGAGAGAGAGAGAGAGAGAGAGAGAGAGAGAGAGAGAGAAAGAGATAGACAGTGACAGAGAGAGAGAGTGACAGAGAGAGAGAGAGAGAGAGAGAGAGAGAGTGACAGAGAGAGAGAGAGAAAGAGAGTGACAGAGAGAGAGACAGAGAGAGAGAGAGAGAGAGAGAGAGAGAGAGAGAGAGAGAGAGAGAGAGAGAGAGAGAGAGAGAGACAGAGAGAGAGAGAGAGTGACAGAGAGAGAGAGAGTGACAGAGAGAGACAGAGAAATATGGACAGAAAGAGAGAGACAGAAAGAGGGAAGAGGAGACAGAGAGAAAGGGAGGGAGGACGAGTGTGTGTGTCTGTGTGGGTGCATGCGTGCGTTAAAAAAAAAAAACTTAGAAAGAAAAAAAAAGAGTTCAAATTCACAAGAACATCAATGTTTGCAAATACCCCAAGACACTTCTGAATCTTAAGACAACATTTCACTAACTTAAAATCTACACACAGAAATGAATAAAGAGAGTTAAATTTCAAACAAATATAAATATATAAATTGATGTTTTTACCGCTGAAGCTTGTAAATTTTCTGACTGCAACTGATGTAAAACTCTGTACTGCATGATGAAATCCTCGAGCTTCTGAGACAATGGGTGGCTTGCCAGGCGCTCCATCAACACGACAAAGTGTTTGTACTGAGAGATGAGTAATGTACAGTAGAGATTAGAACAAGACCAACAGTTAGTTAGTCGAGGCTCCAACTTCACGGCAACGGGTCGTCCCCATTATGCTCCATTCCCGTGCCAGCAAATATCACACAAAATGCTCCCCACTGTCCAATGTGAAAAGTGGAACAGATAGGAGTCTCGGCAATCCAACAGCCCGCACAGGTACACTGTGCATAATGCCGCCGTCAGAATGTCAACACAAAATTAATCCACGAATACCACAGTTCATCGTCGATGGATTCGGCAGTCACCAGAAAGACCCCATTAACCTGGATTTTCTCACATGGCCAATAAAAAGATGTTAAATGCAATGAAAAAGAAAGTGTTGAAGTGCTACATAGAACCTGTACTTTTGTATGGATCTAAATGGGGACAATGAGCAGACAAGCTGAAAAATATCTAATGGCAGTGGAAATGTGGTTTCTGAGGAGAATGCAAAGAATACCATGGACAGACAGAAAAACCAATGAGCAAGTCCTACAAGAAGCAAATGAAAACCATAAACTGATTAGAGAGATTAGATGTAGACTGCTTTTTGGACAAGTTATAAGTAGGTATAAATTAGAGAACCTGGTGACTACTGGCAAGACACAGGGGAAGAGAACAAAGGGAAAGCAGAGAAGTAAATACCTGGATGGCCTTGGCCACATGGCATGGTTGAGACAAGAACATGGAGCTGATTCATGACTCTGGTGATCGTGTGAGATGGCAAAACATGACTGACCACACTTATCGGCATGGTACATGTGCCATAGAGCAGGTGCTGGATTTCGCCATAGAAAGGAGGTAAAGAACTCTCAAAGTAAACAGTGCAGGAAAACTAAGGGATACGAATATCCGAGTTGACAACGGGAAACGTCACACCAACGCAATCATGACAACAAAAACATACGTTGTGCGGTGATCAAGACGAACGGTCGTGCGTTGGAATTTAGGAACAACTTGGTGTGGCTATTGAATGGTTTGAAGGCTAGCAGTGGACTCAAAGTTAATAATAGCTAGAAGCATATATTGGGAACACCATGGATTCGAGAACGACGGGCAGAATCTAGACAGAATCGGAGGAAGATGACAGCAAGGACGGCCTGAGTGAACGGACGAAGGAGAAGTAATACTGAGTGACGACCAGGCGAACGTAGGACAGGTTGGAGTAATTCATTTTTGTGTATGCTTATATTAGATGCCACTCTGGCAAAAACAGATGCTCTAATTATTACACTTCAAGATGTATCCACTGTGTCAACTGCCGTAATAAAGCGGTGTTAGTTTCCTGAACTCTGACGTTTACATTATCTTTCAAAGTTCACCATAGAGTTGTTGACTGTTATCGTCACTCCATTATAATGAGCCAGTACCTTCTGTAAGTTCGATTTATATTAGATCTACATGGCAAAGCACAGCGAAGACGGACTTACAGCTTGGCAGCATGATGATGATGATACATTTTATGGTTGCCAAATATACCACTGAAAGATCACAAATGCACCAGTTTCAACTGGACATTGGGCATTAGCAAGAGTGCTCAGTCTTCCTATGCAGCAGCCATCCAACTGGTATTTACTCACTGTCCCCACATGGAGTTGGTTGTTTTTTTTCCGCTCTCGCTCGCTTTGAACTCAAGCGAAATACAGGCAAGCAAAAACACACCACCACCAGTAGCTTTTTTTTGTTGTTGCTGCATATCCTATTTACAGGACATTGCAGTCAACACCAGCATTTTTCAGCTGCTGTTGATGTCTTGGCAAGTTTAACGTTCAGTAGTTTGCCATTGCTTTCTGAACGACCAGCTCACACACCTTTCCATAAGAAACCAACGCGACGTGACCTGCTGTCGAATCTCGCACAGCTGTGTTTCGTACATGAGTATACAGGATTACGAGCAGCGTCCTTAACCCCTTGCCAGGGAGACCGGCACCTCCAGTAGTGGTGGACTGAATTTTGTGTGTGGATTAGCTTTCCCTATTAACAGTGTCCCTTGCCATCAGGCGAACTCACTCCGACTTCAGAGGTACATGTAATTAACGTACCCAAGTCAAGGACGACAGGTCAAAATTTTAGTCCAATTGTCCAGTGTAGGGGTTGAACCCCTTATCTCGGCATCAGCACACCGAATGTTTAAGAACATGTGTTCTTATCCAATTAACCCTGCTGATCTGCGGAGTTGGTTGTGATATCTCATCTTTTGACCTCCAAAAAAAAGCATTAACGTGCTTGAACAGGTTTCACTCACAACCCTTGTAGTCGGGAGTCTTGTCAATTGTCTCCAGCTTAGTGTTGTTGTTTGTCCATCAAGAATGATGATGACCATTCATTTCATCCAGTGGGGTTGAAAGTATGGAGCCGTGAGTTCTAATATGGCTGATAAGGCCAATATTTTATTGTTTTTGACAATGTGGGCAAAGAATGCTTGATGTTCCATGAGGAGGATCTCCTGCAGTGGTTTATCTGTCCAGCCTTTTCTTCACAGCTCTTGCAGTCCTGGTTGCTTCACAAGTGACTGCACTCTTATGTAATGATGCACGCCACGAATTACGGTCTTTAGCAGCAGTCTCCCAGGTGTCAAGATGAATTCCAAAAGCTTTCAGTGAGATTTTGAGAGTGTCTTTAAAGCATTTCTTCTGGCCACCTTGGGAGCGTTTACCACAACGCAGCTTGCCGTAAAAAATTTGTTTAGGGAGCCTGTGATCTGGCATACGAGTTAAGTGACCAGACCAGCGAATCTGATTCTTCATTAGTAGAGTGTGGATACTAGGCATGGACGCTTTTTCTAGAACTTCAGTGTCAGGGATCTTGTCTTGCCATTTAATCTTCAATAGCTTCCTAAGGCAGACTGTGTGGAAGTGGTTTAATTTCCTAACATGTTGCTGATAAACAGTCCAGGTTTCACAAGCATATAGCAGTGTGGATAATACAACTGCTTTGTAGACTTTCAGCTTTGTTTGCAGGCTTATTCCATTTCTGTCCCATATATTCTTGTACAGTCTGTTCAAGGCCGCGCTGGCCTTGGAGATTCTTGCATTTACTTCATCATCAATTGTGGCAGCTTGTGACACAGTACTGCCAAGATAGGTGAATTTGTCCACAACACTTAGTCTATGACCATTCACCTTGACTAACTGCTAGTAACAGGGTATCGTCAGCATACCTAATATTGTTTATGATTTTTCCATTGATGTTAAGTCCAGGCAGTTCAACTTGTTTAAACATTCTTTCTGTGTATATGTTGAAGAGGCTTGGGGGCAGCACACATCCCTGTCGTACTCCTCTTTTTATCTCTATAGGTGATGAATGATGAATAGTTATTTCCACATCTAATAGACACCACATGTTCCCAGTAAAAGTTACTAATAAGTCTGATGTCCTTTCCATCTACTCCTATATCTTGAAGGCATGTAATTAGTGGGCAAGATACTGCTTTTAAAAATCTAATTTTTGTAGTTCTATCTGTCCCACTCCACAATTTATTCAGTTGTTTAAGTTTTTGATGAGCAATAGAAATTTGTCTTTTAATTTCTTTCATTGTTTCACCATTGTTGGTAATCAATAACCCAAGATATTTGAAATTTTCCACCATCTCTAATTTTTCATCATTAACATATATTTAATTCTCCATATTAGTTTTATCTGACAAATGGGACGCAGAGGTGTTTATACTGGCCAAGACCTATTGACACGTCAAGCGTCCTGGGCAACAGGTCCCTTCGGGGTCCTGGCTAAAGTCAGTAGGATCGCCGATTCCTCCGAAGTCGGAGTGTGTCTGCCTGTACGGCGAGGAACCACCAGTCTGCACACCAATAAGCCAGACATGGGACAACGGATACTCACGCAAAACTCAGGTCCTGTATGACATCACACTGATGTTGGACAACAGGATGTCTTCATCCGACATACAGGACTTCGCGTTGGAGCTCAAGCCAACGAACACAAGCAAGCAAGCAAGCATCTGACAAATTATCGAACTAAAAATTCGCCAGTAAATTACAAAAGAGTAAAAAATGCTTGGGTTGATTGCAACATCCTGTAAAGGACATGCAACTAATATATAACAACAAAATCAGTTGAATTAAAAATAGTCTCGATATGTTTACCTTGTCCTCATCAATCTTCTCATTAAGCATGGCTTGGAACTTGTGGTCGGGGATCCATTCACTCATAAGCAGGTTTCTATCAAGACAGGTCGTAAATGACACATTCGGTGAAAAGTGGGTCAGACCACTTGTAACTACACATTTTGACAAGAACAAACACAACTACACATAGATGTAAGCATGCAAACAAGAGTGCCATCATCATCATGTGCCATGCTGATAAGAGCGGGCGGCCATGTTTCATCATCTCACATGATCACCAGAGTGGTGGATCAGCTCCTTTTTTTTGTGCCTCGATTATGCCCTGTGGCTAGATATTTACCTCTCCTCCTACCCCTTGCTCTTTTCCCCTCAATCTTGCCAGTTGTCACCAAGTTCTCCAGTTTATTTCTTCTCATAACGTGCCCAAAAAATCTTGACAGTCTACATCTAATTTCTCTAATCATTTAGTGCCATCATCATCATGGGCCATGCCAATAAGCGTGGGCGGTCATGTTTCGCCATCTCACACGATCACCAGATTAATATTAGTTTCTTACACCAGTCTGTTTAAAGGAGAAGATCAACTTCACTGCACCGAGTTTTACCTCAAACGGCTAAATACAAGGGTATCATTATCATCACCAAGTGCCCCGCCACCTGGCGTAAGTGTTCATATCTCTCCACCTATCCCAGTCTTTGATGTTCTAGATCAACTCTGCTGATGATATTCCTCCATGCCACCGTCTCAATCCATCCAGCATCATTTCTCTTGTTCTGCCTCTGCCTCTCTTCCCCCTCGATCTTTCCAGTCATCACGATGTTCTCCCATGCCTCTCTTCTCATCACATGACCAAAGAAAGCTGTTTGTCTCTTTCTTGTTGCTGTATATAATGTATAGGTTGAGTTAAGAACCGACATCAATGCACTCAGGACATTCTCATCCGTGCTCCGTCCCCTCGTTCAACAGCCAGCGAAGAGTCATACTACTAATAATGTATAGGTTCTATGTAATACTTCAATACTCTTTTTCTCATTGCAGTTGACAGCTTTTTATTGTCGCAATATTTCATGTAGTCAGTTCTCTCATCACTGCCCACTGGGAAGACACTTGATCTCTTGTCAAGTTCATCTGCCTCATACATTTTATTGCGCAAGGTGATTTTAATCACCAGTGTCCATCCATATTCTTTACTCTTTGAAAATAAAGTTTGTTTGTTCTGGTCGATTTATGTCTCTTCTACCAAGAACCATGCCTTCCACTGCTGTTCTTTCTAAGAATCGTCAATGGTAATTCTTTTCATGTTCCTCAGACATCACATCTACAACAATGCAGTAATAAATTTACTATGAAAAGATAACGTGGTTGCATAGCACATACTGTCATTGTGGTGCAAAGTGGACCTTCACATAGCACATACTGTCATTGTGGTGCGAAGTGGACCTTCACATATTCTAGGCCATGACATGTGATGTGTGGTGGTCAGTTACCTTCTTCTAAATCTACCCAAAGTATTTCAGGACCCTCGCCGGTGCTACGGAGTTCGTGCACTGAGCTGTGATTCTCCGGACTCAGGCTTGAGTTAGGAGTAGAATGGAGCACTTATGGGTTGCAACCGTGTGCCGTAATGTTGATCCGTCGACTAAACTAAACTAAAATTCTTCTACAACTTCTCTTTCCAGTCAATATCCAGACTATTCTGAAAACGGTCACTCTAATGAGATGAGGTCGCCCCTAGTCATGGTTGAAAAACGTCATCCTGCCTCTGGTGGGGACTGAACCTGGATCATTGTCTTGGCAGGTAAGTGCACTAACTTCTATGCCATTCTGGCTCCATAATATATATTTATAGAATCACTGTACACCAAAATGTTATATAACAATAGAAAATAAAATACTTAATTAAAAGGCTCAATGTAAATACCTAGGGGCAGTTATAACAGGCAGAAGATGCACAACAGAGATTAAGAGCAGAATAAGTCAAGGGAAGGCTGAATATCAGAAGTGACAAGAATCTTATGCAATAAATCGCTGTCATTGAATGCAAGAAGGAGAGTGCTGAAATGTTATATACAACCTGATTTGCTGTATGGCGGTGAATCATAGAACATGAATGAATAAGTTAGAAGGAACTTGGAAACAATGGAGATGTGGTTCCAGAGATGAATGTTGCAAACACCTTAAATGGCAGAGTAACTAACAATAATTGTCTGGAGTAGGTTAATGAAAGCAGAGCTTTATATACAGCTATAAGAAAGAGACAAACAGCTTTCTTTTGTCATGTGATGAGAAGAGAGGTATTGGAGATCATCGTGACAGCTGGAAAGATCAGTGAGAAAAGAGGCAGAGGCAGACCAAGAGAAATAATGCTGGATAGACTGTGGTGGTGGCATGGAGGACTATCAGCAGAGTTAATCCAGAACAGCAAGGACTAAGACCTGTGGAGAGACATAAATGCCTAAGCCAGTTAGCATGACACATGATGATGATGATGCTGATTATGATGATGATGGTGATACAGAATCGTTCTTACACAGATTTCCCTGACAGTTCATCAAATTTTCTTGCAGCTAGAATCTCATCTTCCTGAGACTTGAGCTCCTCCATTTTCCATGTAATGTCCTGAAAATCATCGCAAATAATAATTGTTATAGTTTCCACAATGAACAGGTACATTGGCAACATTAAAATTATAACATTCTGATCTACAAGGACGTCAAATCGCAAGTGAAATTAAGTGTGTGAGTTTATTCATTCATTTAAATTTCAAATTTTAAAATACTGAACTTACAGTGACTATATATATATATATATATATATATATATATATATATATATATATATATATATATATATATATATATATATATATATATATACGTCAAATTACAAACAACGCCCACAAATTGAATATTTCAGTAATGTTGTCATAGTCTTTTCATGATGAACAGAGGAAATGAGCCATCTCATCCCGTTAAAGAGATCCTGAAGTTGAAGATATTGAACCAGAATGTAGGTCACAAACCACAGTATCACGCATCTATCGCTACTGAATGAATACACCATCTGATAAATCTTGTGTTAGTGCTAGCCCAATAAGGCTCCACCTGGCTTGTTCAGCGTCAGGTTCTGAATCTCGACAGTCCCCAGTCAGTTACTGGGTGGCCCTACAGACTGACCTGTGGAGTCAGGAGGCAGCGGAGGCGAGAAACTGACCAACACAAAACAGAAAGAAATCAACTTAACGTGCCCTTTACAACGATGCACTGGATCAAATTGCAGAGCATGTTCTCCAGGATCTTAACCGTTACAGCCAGCTAAGAAGGACTACTGGCCTAGTGAGACTGCACTGCATTCAAAACTGTCTGGACCAAAAAAGGATCTCTAAAAAAAACTGCTGATGTGAACTCATCTGTTGGTGTAAACATGAAAGAACGCAAACATGAAAGAAATTAAAGCAAAAATGAAGAGAAGAAAAAAAACATTTTATAAAATGGATAAAAATAACAAAGGTACAGGTATACCCATGTGTTTCCAGAGCACATTAGGGAAGCAAAGAACAGTGACCCCGTATCCTGCCATGCAGGTTGTAAGAGGTGATTAAGGAGGGTTGGCATGATACAGGCTACAACATTACATAGAAAACTTTCACTGCAAAATTCAATAAATCATGAACAAGTCCACAAAAATCTTTGTGTTAGTTTGTTGAGAACCTATGCTCCACAGGGAGACAAAAGATAGAAGAAAATCTTCGTGTTAGTTTGTTGAGAACCTATGCTCCACAGGGAGACAGAAGATAGAAGAAAATCTTCGTGTTAGTTTGTTGAGAACCTATGCTCCACAGGGAGACAGAAGATAGAAGAAAATCTTCGCGTTAGTTTGTTGAGAACCTATGCTCCACAGGGAGACAGAAGATAGAAGAAAATCTTCATGTTAGTTTGTTGAGAGCCTATGCTCCACAGGGAGACAGAAGATAGAAGAAAAAGTAGTAGTTCCATGGCAGAAAATACCATTGGGGTATGATGTGTTATGCTTTGATGTATTTCAGGCCACGGCTGGGCTGACCCCAGGGCTGTATTTCCTCTTCTGTTGCCCTGAATTCCCCATCGGAGCAAAGCCCCTCAAAAAACTTACAACAAGCCGTCCTATCTTGTGCAACCTTCTGCAGCAACATCAATTCCCTTCTCATTTTATTCATATGTGCCGCCCCCATTTCGAAGGGATTACGGAAGCAGTTCGTAATCCAGCATTCTGTGTTCGAAACACAGCTGCGGGCGATTTGGCAGCAGATCGCCTTGTGTTGCATTTTATAAAATGGTATGGGTGCCGGTCGTTCAGAAAGCAATGGCAAACCACTGAACGTAAACTTGCCTAGAGATCACAAAGAGCAAAAAAAATGGTGTGGTTGACTGTGATGTCCTGTAAAGGATATGCAACTGTCTATAATTCTCTTCTACATGCGTATTTAGGTCTCTCTCTATTTCACAGCCCTGTGGATTCTAGAGAAAGGACGTTCAAGTTATACTGTTATCAGGTTTCCTCTGTCCCATCCATTAGCAGAGATGTACTGGTCAGATATAAGAGTCCTGCCCCCACAGAGGATTGAACCTGGTCAACTGTCTTGGTTAGCACATAACCACCATGGCTTCCAATCAAATATGTATGGAGGGAAACTGAGATTAACTCTTCATACACAATTCCTCTGCTTCTTTGTTCCTCTTTCAAGCACCTCAGAGGTGCCAGACTTTGGCATGCATGTGTCAGGTGAGCTTCCTCTAGACCAGTGGTTCTAAACCTTTCTTTGTCATCCCCCCCCCCCCCCAACATAGTATACGTAAAAATGGAAGCTAACTTTAATACCACATACTAGAACAAGTCTAGACGTCTACATAAAACGTAATTTGTGGGTCTACTTACGTTATCACATGAATTTCAGAAGGGCAAGAAGTACAAAACCATAAGTATGGAGGGAAAACCAATATCAAGTAATCGGTTTTTGTATTAACACGATCTTGAAATAATCTTAATCTCTCCCCCCCCCCCCCTGGAAACCCAAAAATTCCCCATCGGTAGAGAACCACTGCTCTAGATAGACAGCATGCAAGGTAACTTGCTCTAATCGAATCCCACAGACTAGAGGGAATTAAACAATGGAATACCAACTCTAGAGAAGATCAAACAATGGAATACCACCTCTAAGGAAGATGGAACAATGGAATACCACCTCTAGAGAAGATCAAACAATGGAATACCACCTCTAGAGAAGATCAAACAATGGAATACCACCTCTAGAGAAGATGGAACAGTGGAATACCACCTCTAGGGAAGACAGAACAATGGAATACCACCTCTAGAGAAGATGGAACAATGGAATACCACCTCTAGGGAAGACAGAACAAATGGAATACCACCTCTAGAAAAGATAAAAAAAAATGGAATACCAACTCTAGGGAAGATCAAACAATAGAATACCACCTCTAGGGAAGATCAAACAATGGAATACCATCTCTCGGGAAGATCAAACAATGGAATACCACCTCTAGGGAAGATCAAACAATGAAATACCACCTCTAGGGAAGATCAAACAATGGAATACCACCTCTAGGGAAGATCAACAAATGGAATACCACCTATAGGGAAGATCAAACAATGGAATACCACCTCTAGGGAAGATCAAACAATGGAATACAACCTCTAGAGAAGATCAAACAATGGAATACCACCTCTAGGGAAGATCAAACAATGGAATACCACCTCTAGAGAAGATGGAACAATGGAATACCACCTCTAGACAAGATCAAACAATGGAATACCAACTCTAGACAAGATCAAACAATGGAATACCAACTCTAGACAAGATCAAACAATGGAATACCATATCTAGAGAAGATCAAACAATGGAATACCACCTCTAGGGAAGATCAAACAATGGAATACCAACTCTAGACAAGATCAAACAATGGAATACCAACTCTAGACAAGATCAAACAATGGAATACCAACTCTAGACAAAATCAAACAATGGAAAACCACCTCCAGAGAAGAAGAAACAATGGAGCCAAGTTTCATATCTATTGTACCACAGGAAACAAAAGAAGACAAGACTATCCTAACTGAACACATAAATTACCTTTGTCTAATTTGATATTCTTTGCATTTTCCTCAGAAACCACATTTCCACTGTCATTATGTGTTTTTTAGCTTGTCTGCTCATATGTAGCACTTCACACACTATTTTTCTCGTTGCAATTGACATCTTTTTATTAGTAAGTATGTTTTCCATTTTGCAAAAGGCTATCTTTGCCATAGCGATTCTTGTTCTAATCTCTTTAAGGCATCTCCTATCAGATGTTATGACTGTTCCGAGATAGTTGTACCAGTTCACATGTTTAAAAATAGTCCCATTTATCTGTACATTACATTGTGGTATATCTTTCTTCTTAGAGAAAATCATAATCTCTGTCTTCTTACAATTTAATTCTAACATTTGTTGCTCACAGTGTACAGTAACCGTATCTACTAAATGTTGCAGATCCTGTTCATACTGTACCATCTGCATATCTAATATTATTAATGAATAAACACACATAGTATTATTTGGCGCTCACAGAAAGAGAAAAAGGAAGTAAAGACTAGAAGATGCACAAAACATAAAATTTGAAAGCTATGGTTACCTCCTTTTTCTCCTTCTGTGAGTGCCAAATAATACTATGTGTGTTTATTCATGTAATTGTCTTAGTGGCCTCAACAGTTTCCCCCCACTGATTTCTAAAATTATTAATGTTATGTCCCCCAATGGTGATTCCTCTCATATCTTAATAATTTATATCCTGCTACTTTGATGGCTATGTGGATTCCCCAATGTCCACCAATCATTATGTACTATTATATTAACACACTGTTTTGATGGCCATGGGGGTTCCCCAAAGTCCACCAATCATAATCAACAATGTATATATCCTGTTACTCATATACCCCTGGGTCGCCTCAATAATTTGTCACGCTCTGTGTAGTGTTATAGTGACACTGATGTACTTACATACAGAAGGCTGTAGTAGTTTGGAAGGGCAGTGAAGTACATCCAGTGGAAGGGTCTTCCATTCAAGCCAAACTGGGCGGCTGTGAAAGATATTGAAAACAATTTCTCTAAGCTTTTGGGGAAGGTGTGTGATAGGACTGGTTTTAGTTATGACATAACCTATCACATCTGTGTGTGTGTGTGTGTGTGTGCGCGTGTGTGTGAGAGAGAGAAAGAGAGAGAGAGTGATTGGTGGTGAAGGGGAGGAGAGAGAGACAGAGGGTAAAGGGAGAAGAGATAAATGAAGGAAAGAAAAAGAATAGTACTAAGATGTGTCTTGGAAGTAAAGGCTGCCGACAGGATACTGACCACACCACTGGCCCAGTGCCAATTGTTCTATACATGAGACTGACCACACCACTGGCCCAGTGCCGATTGTTCTATACATGAGACTGACCACACCACTGGCCCAGTGCCAATTGTTCTATACATGAGACTGACCACACCACTGGCCCAGTGCCAACTGTTCTATACATGAGACTGACCACACCACTGGCCCAGTGCCAACTGTTCTATACATGAGACTGACCACACCACTGGCCCAGTGCCAATTGTTCTATACATGAGACTGACCACACCACTGGCCCAGTGCCAACTGTTCTATACATGAGACTGACCACACCACTGGCCCAGTGCCAACTGTTCTATACATGAGACTGACCACACCACTGGCCCAGTGCCAACTGTTCTATACATGAGACTGACCACACCACTGGCCCAGTGCCAACTGTTCTATACATGAGACTGACCACACCACTGGCCCAGTGCCAACTGTTCTATACATGAGACTGACCACACCACTGGCCCAGTGCCAACTGTTCTATACATGAGACTGACCACACCACTGGCCCAGTGCCAACTGTTCTATACATGAGACTGACCACACCACTGGCCCAGTGCCAACTGTTCTATACATGAGACTGACCACACCACTGGCCCAGTGCCAACTGTTCTATACATGAGACTGACCACACCACTGGCCCAGTGCCAACTGTTCTATACATGAGACTGACCACACCACTGGCCCAGTGCCAACTGTTCTATACATGAGACTGACCACACCACTGGCCCAGTGCCAACTGTTCTATACATGAGACTGACCACACCACTGGCCCAGTGCCAACTGTTCTATACATGAGACTGACCACACCACTGGCCCAGTGCCAACTGTTCTATACATGAGACTGACCACACCACTGGCCCAGTGCCAACTGTTCTATACATGAGACTGACCACACCACTATCCCAGTGCCAACTGTTCTATACATGAGACTGACCACACCACTGGCCCAGTGCCAACTGTTCTATACATGAGACTGACCACACCACTGGCCCAGTGCCAACTGTTCTATACATGAGACTGACCACACCACTGGCCCAGTGCCAATTGTTCTATACATGAGACTGACCACACCACTGGCCCAGTGCCAATTGTTCTATACATGAGACTGACCACACCACTGGCCCAGTGCCAACTGTTCTATACATGAGACTGACCACACCACTGGCCCAGTGCCAATTGTTCTATACATGAGACTGACCCACACCACTGGCCCAGTGCCAATTGTTCTATACATGAGACTGACCACACCACTGGCCCAGTGCCAATTGTTCTATACATGAGACTGACCACACCACTGGCCCAGTGCCAATTGTTCTATACATGAGACTGACCACACCACTGGCCCAGTGCCAATTGTTCTATACATGAGACTGACCACACCACTGGCCCAGTGCCAATTGTTCTATACATGAGACTGACCACACCACTGGCCCAGTGCCAATTGTTCTATACATGAGACTGACCACACCACTGGCCCAGTGCCAACTGTTCTATACATGAGACTGACCACACCACTGGCCCAGTGCCAATTGTTCTATACATGAGACTGACCACACCACTGGCCCAGTGCCAATTGTTCTATACATGAGACTGACCACACCACTGGCCCAGTGCCAATTGTTCTATAAAAACATGGCTCTAGCACCATATACCCAAATACCTTAAGGCATGTAAAAGGTTTCTTTACATGACTTTACTTCGCTTCACTTTACTTCGCTTCACTTTACTTTGCTTTACTTCACTTTGCTTCGCTTTACTTCACTTTGCTTCGCTTTACTTCACTTTGCTTCGCTTCACTTTGCTTCGCTTCACTTTACTTTGCTTCACTTCTCTTTACTTTGCTTCACTTTACTTTAAATCAGTGAAATGTTTTAAAATTTACAACAAAAAAGTCGCTTAAAAGTCAACTTCATTGCACCAGGTTTTATCCCATATGGCTCAGTCTCTTTCCACGTCGCACAAAGCATGAACTCTGTAGCTTCAGCGACGACCCTCAGAAGTCTCCAAAACAATGCACCCGTGAACCGATGGACACGGCCCAGAATCGAACCCTCAAACTTCAGAGCCCAGGTCAGACAGGTTTTTATAAGTGAAGCATGTGAAAGGCAGTGATAATGAAGCACTCTTTCCATCTCCCTGGGTATTTATGTAGGTCACCCCTCCCCCAACGAAAACCTCTTTCCATCTCATCCCGCGGATGTTAATTTTCATCTTGTCCATTTATTTTACTGTATTACTAAAGGCATTATATCATCAACAACATCATCATTTACAAAATTTACAAATCTGAAGGTCAAGCAGCTTTACAAAAATACAATTACAAAAAAAAACAGGACTTTGTGACAACAAGCAGTCATCAGCAAACAACAACAAAAACAGGAAAACACAACGCTCAAGCAACAGTGTTAAAACTGTAGTAAAGCTGTGCGTATGTGTTGTGTTTTCTTCTTCTTGTTTGCTTATGAATTGTTACACAAAGTTCTGTTTCTTTTTTGTTTTTGTAATTGTGTCCTTTAAAACTGCCCTATACTTTATAGTTTTTATTTGTTTATATTTTAACATGCATTTTATTGATTTGTTAAGCAATTCATTATTTTCTGACATTCATTTCCTTTAATATAATTAATAAGCAACAAATCTCATTTTACCAACTTGTTTTCAAATGATCAGAAATCTGAAATTTCTTACCTTTTTGTTTAGGGAAAATCTCATATGGATTCTGAAATTTAAAGGAATAACTGTTTTAAAAAGATCACTGCAATCGAGCCATGAGGGAAAAGACACAACTAAATGTTAATTTAAAAAAAGGTTGTAGCCAAGGTTAGAGGAACGACTTCACGGCACCGTATTTTATCCCACATAGCTTGGTCTCTTTCTGCAGAAAGCATTGCACAAAGCACAAAATCTGTAGCTCCAGTGACGACCCCCCGGAGCCTCCGAGAAAATTGTGCTTGTGAACCGAATACATAGTCCGGAATTGAACCTACAACCTTTGGAGTGCAAGCAGGCAGTTTAACCACTTTGCGATAGAGACTCCCAACTAAGTAATATTTAATATCAGGACTAAAAGTATAACAATTAAGAACCAGAATGGTCATGTTTACATTCCTGTCATCTGTACTGCCACATGTCTGTTAATAAGAAAACTAGATGCAGAACATTAAGAACTAAATACAGAAAACAAAATACAAGGATTTCATGTTGAAAAGGGTTTAAAGATGGGATATTAAAAATGAGGAGATCATCTCCATTGAACAAGGATTTAATCCATGTGGTTGTTCTCTTTCCGCAGAAAGCGCAGAACTCCGCAGCTGCAGCGATAACCCCCGGGAGTCTCTGAGAAAACTGCACTCATGAACTGAATTCAATCAATCAATCATGTGCCATGCCAGAAAGCGTGGGCGGTCATGATTCGTCATTTCACTCGATCACCAGAGTCGTGGATCAGCTCAGTGTTCCTGTCTCATCCATGCCATGTGGCCAAGCCATCCAGGTATTTTCCTCTCGGTCTTCCTCTTGGTCTGTTCCCTTCGATCTTGCCAGCTGTCACCAAGTTCTCCAGTCCATTTCTTCTCATAACATGTCCAAAAAATTTTGACTGTCTACGTCTAATTTCTCTAATCAATCCACGACTTTCATTTGTCTCTTGTAGTACTTGGTCATTGGTTTTTCTATCTGTCCATGGTATTCTTTGCATTTTCCTCAGAAACCACATTTCCGCAGCCATCAGATGTTTTTCAGCTTGACTGCACATTGTCCAAGTTTCACATCCATACAAAAGAACAGGCTCTATGTATCCCCTCAACACTCTTTTTCTCGTTTCAATTGACATCATTTTATTGGTCAGAATGTTTTTCATCTTGCTAAAGGCTACTTTCGCAATGGCGATTCTTGTTCTAATCTCTTCAAGGCATCTGCCATCAGATGTTATGACTGTTCCGAGATAATTGAACCGATTCACTTGTTGAAGAATATTCCCATTTACTTGTATATTACATTGTGGTATTTCGTTCTTCCTAGTGACGACCATAACCTGTGTCTTCCTACAATTTAATTCCAACCCCAGCTGCTCACTGTGTACAACAACAGCGTCTACTAATTGCTGCAGATCCTGTGCATTGTCTGCAATCAATACTGTATCATCTGCATATCTAATGTTATTTATGTTTCGTCCTCCAATGCTGATTCCATTTAGGTCTTCTACATTTCTGAAAATATTTTCACTGTATAGGGAAAAATGATCTGGAGACATTACACATCCCTGCCTAACACCTCTCTTAATAGGTTGGTATTGTCCTACTTCATTATCAATCCTTATGGCAGCTTGTTGTTTCCAATATATGTTTTTTATAAGTCTAATGTGTTTCCCATCAATTTGTAGATCTGCAAGCATATCCACAATGTTGACATGTCTAACTCTATCAAAAGCCTTTGTGTAGTCAATAAAGCAAAGATGTATATCCTTGTTTACTTCTAAAGCACGTTCAATAACTGTTCGCAGCATATACACAGCATTTACTGTACCCTTTCCTTCTACAAACCCACATTGTTCTTCCCCTATTTCAGGTTGTATTTTCTTCCTCACTCTTTGCATGATAATTCGTAACAAAATCTTTGTGATGTGACTCATTATACTAATTGTTCTATGTTGATCACATTCTAAGGTTCCTGATTTCTTTGGGATTGCAATAAATACAGAGTTACATAATTCAGAAGGTATATCTCCAGTATCATATAACGTGTTCAGCAGTCTAGTGACTTGCTCTAGTCCAAATTCTTCTAAAGCTTTAATCATTTCTGTTGTGATGTTATCTGCACCGGGGGCCTTGCCAGCTGAATTACAAAGCTGGAAATGAACCCACAACCTTCAGAGTGCGAGGCAGGCAGTTTAACCATTGTCCGTGGAGACCCTCAAGAAGATGGAAAAGTACTGAATGTAGAATGAAAGAGGTTTTAAAACAAAGCGTGTAGAATATAATTAGCAACTAAAAGTAACAATTGCATTTCAATATAACACAATGTATCACTACACAATACACAGGTGAATACAAATTATTCCTTGTTTTTGCTAAATCATTAAAGACAAACAGATATATGTAATTTGGTTCCAAAAAAGCTCATAAATCTGGCAAAAACAAATACCAACCTCCAAAATTGGACGGGCCCTCTTTTCAAATATCCCCGAAGGCAGTAAGTACTCTATAGCACGCTGAAAGGAAAATAAGAAAGACAAGAAATATTGAATCATGCCAAATAAATGATATAAATTATTCATTTAGAAAACTAACACTGCGTACATTAAATATTCCTTGACACATGGAAATCAAAAAGAGTATGTGAGGGAGAGAGGTGTAGTTGCAAAGTTACAATATCTTCTTCAGTCTTAGAAGCTTAGAAGGTATCTGGTTCAAACCCCAGCACAGGGCTGGGAATTGTTCCTACAACCACTGGTATCTAATGACATCACAAGTCCCTGAGGTTTCCTGGGTAGTAATATCAGATAGTCCTCTCGGATCATCCTCATCATCAAGTGCCTTGCCAGCTGGCGTGGGTGTCCATGTCTCTCCACAGATCTCGGTCTTTGGTGTTCTGGATTAACTCTGCTGATATTCCTCCATGCCACCGTCTCAGTCCATCCAGCATCATTTCTCATGCCTCTCTTCCCCTTGATCTTTCCAGTCGTCATGATGTTCTATAATGCCTCTCTTCTCATCACATGACCACCAGCAAACAAAAGAAGAAGGAGAAGAATCACATGACCAAAGAAAGCTGTTTGTCTCATTCTGATTGTTGAATGTAACGTTCTCTCGGATAAGGGAAAAAAAATAAGTGGTTCCATGGGCAAGTTTAAAAATCCCACGATAGTTGGAAATCATAAAGAGTAGGCTGTAAGGCTACCACTGTGACAAAACTTTAAAGAAAGAAAACCTACCCATGAGTAGATATAGCCCGTTAACTGGAATGGAATCATGTCTAGAGGAAGCCAAACTGACATGAATATAAGCCAAAATTGGATAGCCAACAGCATCAACCGCTGCAAAGAATTCAACACTGAACAAATAATTTGATTGATTGGTTCGTTGGTTGGTTGAGTTAGTTAGTTTAGTTAGTCAGTCAGTCGACAGGATATCCTCCCTGCACATCAAACAATTCAGTCCACACTGCGGCTAACGACACTAGTTCTTTGTTGGTTCACTGTTCATCTTTGGTCCCCCTGTATCACATTCTTGTCTGGTCAAGGTTACAGATTTGCTGTCATCACTTGATAGTTTTTTTTTTCTTTGCGCTCGCTCACTTTGATCTCAAGCGTAGTACACATGCTAATACTTCTAGTGCACTGGACTAATTGCTGCATGTGGATTAGCTTTCTCTATCACCAGTGTCCCTCGTCATCAGGTAAACCCACTCCGACTTCTCAGGCATTTGTAATTTATGTCCCAAAGTCAAGGACGACAAGTCAACATTATAGCCCAACTGACAGTGTAGTGGTTGAACCCGCTACCCCGGTATCAACACAATGAAATGTTAAGAGCGTTCGTTAAACCACACAGCCTTTCTGAGGGCATTCACTTTATCAGCCCAGTCCATTGCATTCCACAGCAGCCCCACCCACAAGCCTATCAACTTGTTCGTTTCCTCTTACATCAGCATGGCCTGGCACAAACATGAAACATTTTAATCAGCCTTCACTCTCAGATACTCTTCCACCCACTGTCTTTGAACCCAGCCCAACATGTTTAGTAAGCTAGTACACAAGACACTACACAACGACAGGCTTTCAAACAAGAAATGTACAGAATAATTACATTAATGTCAGTCTGTGTGAAGGTTTCAGGATCCTCACCCATGATGTTGGCCAGGTGCCGCTTGCCAATCTCATAGTCAGCAACCTCTGCTTTCATCATGTCATCTAGATACAAGAGAACAAGCATGTCGTAAGTAACCATTCATTCATTCATTCAGTAGCATGTCCTTCCCTAAACAATTTTTTTACGGCGAGCTGCGTTGTGGTAAATGCTCCCAAGGCGGCCAGAGGAAACACTTTAAAGACACTCTGAAAATCTCACTGAAAGCTTTTGGAATTCATCCTGGCACCTGGGAGACTGCTGCTAAAGACCGTAATTCATGGCGTACATCATTACATAAGGGTGCAGTCACTTGTGAAGCAACCAGGACTGCAAGAGCTGTGAAGAAAAGGCTGGACAGAAAAACCACTGCAGGAGATCCTCCTCCAGAAACGTCAAGCATTCTTTGCCCACATTGTCAAAGAACATTTCAAGCCAACCAAAAAAGGCCTTATCAGCCATCTTAGAACTCACGGCTCCATACTTTCAACCCCAATGGATGAAATGAATGGTCATCATCATTCTTGATGGACAAACAACAGAATGTCCTTTGCAGAACTTTGGTCCCATAACAACCTTCCCGAAAACGCCTTGATCACAAGCAAGATGTTCCACATCCGATACACCCATCTGGAGATCATCCGCCACATCCTGCACCCATCTTCTCTTTGGCCTTCCTCTTCCTCTCTTCCCAGGCATATAACTCTTCATTATTGCTCTCTCTAAACTTTTGTGACGTTTCAAGTGACCAAAATATTTCAATTTTCTTTGTTTTATCATCTTTAATAGCCAACCTTCTTCAATATTCAGCTCTTGAAGTATGGATGCATTTGTTCTTTTCTTTATCCAAGATATTCTTGGAACTCATCTATAACATTTATATTCAAAGGCATTTATGTGCTGTTCAGCCTGTTTAGTAAGTGTCCAGTCTCACAAGCATAAGCTGAAATGGGAAAGATGCACGCTCAAAAAAATCTAATTTTTGTGGTTCTATCTGTCCCACTCCACAATTTAATCAGTTGTTTTAGTCTTTGAAGAGCAAGAGATATTCGTCTTTTAATTTCTTTCATTTGTCACCATTGTTGGTAACCATTAAAATATGAAAAAGAAGAACAAACAATCACGTAAATAAATGAAACAATAAAGGACCCTTTAAGGCACCTAAAGGTTCACAGGGCATATGGCGCTAGACCCACATTTTTACAGACCAATCGCACTCTGTGGGTCATGTGATCAGTATTACGCCAGCTGTCTTTATTTCCTAAGACATTTCCAGGTACAAAGTTCACTTGGGTCAACTTGGGAGCCCTGGTCAATGTTTAAAATTCATACCCAGCCCAGTGCGGATCGAACCCTTGACCACCAGGCAGCATGCAACTGCCCAGGTCAACTTTTAAGATCTACCCTTAGGCTCTGAGTTGAAGGAGTTTACAGTTGCAATTTGTAATCCTGCATACCATGGTCAAAACACAGCTGTAGGCGATTTGGCAGCAGACCGTCTTGCATTATATTTTTATACAATGGTATGTGTGCCGGTTGTTCAGAAAGCAATGGCAAATTACTGAACGTAAACTTGCCAACAAATCATAAACAGCCAAACAATGCTGGGGTTAACTGCAACGTCTTGTAAAGGATATGCAACTAACCTTTTAACCCCCATGCAGACTCCAGCCTATGACCACTGGGCCAGTAGGTGGGCATCTACCCACCTGAACATCAAGAGGGATTCATTTAAGCCACTTCTTTTTAATCTACTTTTACTGGATTTTGCGGTTCTTACATATATGCAGTTGTAAGCAAATTAATGTGAAATGTAACTCGCAATAAATGAGCAATCTCAACAAGTAAAAAAAATTCAACTAAAGTCTTTGTCAACACTTAACAGAAAAATTTGGTCGAAAGGTTTATTCTTCTACTTGTTTAGGTCTTCCGTTTCTCTGGCTTCCTAGCTACATTTCATGTTCATTCACTTTTAACACTCTGAGGAAAGGCCAGACAGACACATAATCAGGCTGCTACTGGTGCAATTAGTATTGACACTCTTCACTGGCTGTTGAAGATGAGGACAAAGCACATACAGGAATGTCCCAAGTGCAGTGATATTGGTTCTTGACCCAACTCAACCCACTTTTAACATCAGCTCAGTAGCTAGTTTCACTACTGTATGGAGTGGTAAGGCTAGTTTCACTACTGTATGGAGTGGTAAGGCTAGTTTCACTACTGTATGGAGTGGTAAGGCTAGTTTCACTACTGTATGGAGTGGTAAGGCTAGTTTCACTACTGTATGGAGTGGTAAGGCTAGTTTCACTACTGTATGGAGTGGTAAGGCTAGTTTCACTACTGTATGGAGTGGTAAGGCTAGTTTCACTACTGTATGGAGTGGTAAGGCTAGTTTCACTACTGTATGGAGTGGTAAGGCTTGCACAGAAGTTTCTCTCTGTGAACAAACATCTTTCCTCTATTCTTTCTGTACGTGAACAGACGATGATGTAGTTCACTGCCTGGATTGAAGTAGTCTTTTTACCTCCTGTGACTTCTCTCTAGGAGTCTGTTGACAATGAAATCTCTAAAACCCATGGGGCTACATGACTAGCCTGGGTCGAATCCCAGCCAACCAGTCTATGCTGCACTGAATTATGACCTGGTTGCATACTAATATACCCCCCCCCCCCTTGCAGATGTGAAATTTCAGCATGTCTCTTGCACACCCTGCAGGTTTCTGATTTTGGAAAGGGGAAGATATCTCAGAGATCAGAATGTCACTATGTTTAGTTAGTTTAGTTTAGTCGATGGATCAACATCACGACACACAGGTGCAACCCACAAGTGCTCCGTTCTCCTCCTAACTCAAATCTGAGTCTGGAGAAACTCAGCTCAGTGCACAAACTCCATAGCACCAGTGAGGATCCTGAAATACTTTGGGTAGATTTTTAACTCAAAATTTTGCCCGGGCAGTGCCGTTAGGCTACTCTTTTTCGATTTCCAACTGCCAAGGGATTTTTTACGTGTGCAACAATACACACGGGCATCTGATCTCACTACCCAGAGACCAGGGGAAATTTTATTATTAGAAATCCACAAGAAAAAATCCTGGTCATCACCGGGGCTTGAGCCCGGGACCTCCAGCACTTGAGGCAGACACCATACCTCAAGACCACTCAGCCCCCATGTCATGTCTGTATATATTTGTGTAAAGTTTACTTCCTCTAGGAAATTCCATCCAACATAATGGCCTGTATCATCCATAAGTAGGTGTTTTTTTCCCTTCCTAAAAGTGTTGTCAGGATAGCAGCCTTATAATCTGCGCTTTTGCGAAGAGATTACAAGCACAATTTGTAATCCCCCCATACTGCTGTCAAAACATACATAACTGTGGGCAATTAGGAAGCAGACTGCCTTGCTCTGGTTTGCATATCATGGTGTAAGTGCCACATGGTACTTGTGATTTACGCCCACAAGTCAATGACAAGAAGTCAACATTTTAATCAAACTGACTGGTGTGGGAGTTGAACCCGCTACCTCAGCATCGGCACACCGGAAGTTTAAGAGTGGGTGCTCTTATCCATTCTGCCAAGCTGGCCTCCATAAAAAATCATGAATACCGTGAGATATTACATCTGACTCTGTCTGGCTTGTCAGACCTGGCCGTCTTGACAGACGATTGTTACATTGTGCTTCTAACAAGACACAACTACAACTCATGGCGGTAGTGAATGTTATGCCTCTTCAGAGCCCAAAGCCTGGGCTAAATTGTAGAGGCCATGTGTTGCCCATACAGCATGATCCCTCTCTCAGCCTGCCTAGTTTACCCCAGAGGAAAAGTAACACCAATATTTCTGGAACAAGACAAGTTGCAGAAGCTGCAGATTCAGCAAAGCAATGCTTTGTCCACCTGTCAAAGCGTCGATCTTAGACTAATAGCTGACCAAAGCTTAGGGCAAAGAGATATTACATACCATTACAGCAATGGCTGACTTAATAGAAATAATACTTTACCATGAGCCTTGACCTTTTCTATGTAGGACCTCATGGCTCTGCTGATGGTGATGGCCTTTGTGGTTGGCTTGGGGGAAAAACCCGGCTGGACAGGTTGGACATCACTGCTGCTGTATCGGGCCTGGGGCTCTGCTGTCAGCTTGTCCTTAGTGAGATAGATAGTGAGACTTTGTGAGGCAATGGTTGACACAATGAGGTCAGAAAACCATGACTGAGATAGGCAATGGTTGACACAATGAGAAATAAGAAAATCATGACTGAGATAGGCAATGGTTGACACAATCAGAGATCAAAAAATCATGACTGAGATAGGCAATGGTTGATACAATGGGAGATCAGAAAACCATGACTGAGATAGGCAACAGATGACACAATGAGAGATCAGAAAACCATGACTGAGATAGGCAATGGTTGTCACAATGAGAGATCAGAAAATCATGACTGAGATAGGCAATGGTTGTCACAATGAGAGATCAGAAAACCATGACTCAGATAGTCATTAGTTAATACAATGAGAGGTCAGAAAATCATGACTGAGATAGGTAATGGTCGACACAATGAGAGATAAAAAAATCATGACTGAGATAGGCAATAAATGACACAATGAGAGATCAGAAAACCATGACTGAGATACTGATAGGCAATGACTGACACAGTAAGTAAGCATTAACAAAACCATGATGCGAATTCTGCTAATTATGTTACAAACACAAGAAATATTTTTAAACCACAAGGTGAATTCTGTTCTTATTATCCCATACAATGGTTGACACATGAAAAGAAAACCATATTCTGCACACATTTTATATTGTTTCTAATGATGCGATGTTACTGTGCTGTCGAGAATTCATTATTTCTTCATTTCATCTTCTTTTGCCCTTTATAACCCTTTGGCATGGGCCCACAACCAAACCCTGCCTAGCAGTCCTGCATTTGGCTATTTTCTCTGTGTATAATTCTCTTCTTTGTATGTTTTAGGTCTCCCACTATTTCATTTACCTTGTGGATTCCAGACAAGACAAAATCTAGTTATTCTGTCCTCTGGTTTTCTCAGTGTGTGTTCTATCCAGCGCCAGCATCTTTTCCCCACCTCTTGATTCACTGGAATTTGTTTAGTTTAGTGTTCTCCATGAACTCTATATTGGTGATACTGTCATTACATTTTATTCCCACATATTTCTTGATTTACTAGTGTAATGAAGTTTGTTCATTTGAATTGCCTAATCCCAGTCTGTTTATTCATTGGTGCATGGTATACTTTATTAGTCTCCTGTAGTTTTCTGCTCGTTGCAAGATTTTTATGTCGTATCTGCTCTCCGCCAGATTTTGGTTATATTTTTCATATGACTAATTTTGATCGTTTCTCTGAACTACTATTTCAATGTGTATTGCTTCATGTATCTGTCCGGTTTTAAGCATGATTTGTTTTTTGTTTTTAAATCTAACAACAACACCATGGTGTGAGATCACAACATGTTAGGTATCCTCTCTCTGCCTTTAGACTATGTTTTTTCTTGGGGGGGGGGGGGGGGGGGAGTTTATTCGCAATCAAATTGCATATAAACGAAGAGTCTATTCGCAATTGAATTGTGATTAGACACTTCGTTTATTCCTGCTCAATAGTCAATTTTAGTTCATTTGGCAAATAAAATTCACGTTAAACAAAGACATCTATTGGATCCTACAGAATCTACAGAAGAAGAAGGGGCTACAGAAGAATAGGCTACAGAATCATTACGATGCAGAACACTGCTGGCAAGCTATTGGAGAAAATTGTAGCGCACAGACTTGCTTGTGACTTGGAACAACTCGGCTGCTTCCCGCCCACACTTGGAGGATGCAGACGTAACAAAGAGTCATGGCTGAATGCGGCTGTCTTTGCTCAAGATGTTTACGAAGGATTTCAGGTCAGAGAAGAGACATGTGCGGCCGCCATAGACTTAGAGGACGCATACAATAGAGTATCCTTCGAGCACTTGATGCAAACCCTCCTCAGACTGAAAGTGCACCCTCACCTTGTACGATGGATAGCTGCAGTTCTGCTCCAAAGGAAGGTGGTGCTAAGATGCGGGAGTTGGTCTTCCGAGCCGATAACGATATGTCCAGGATTGCCGCAGGGTTCACCACTGTCACCAGTACTATTCAACACGTATACGGTGCCGATCACTGAACAACAGTTGGACGGGAGGGGTAGGACTCTGTCATTTGCTGATGACATTCTCATGTATCGACAGGGTCAAAATAGACAGGCGGTTGCCAATGATATGCAGGGTGAACTAGATCGAATTTCCTCATGGTGTGCTGATGCCGGTGTCAACCCTACAAAGGCATCGGTTACATGGTTCTCCCTAAACAACCATATTGTGAAAACAGACCTGCCGGCAGTAAGAATGGATGGGAACATTTTGAATAGAACCCAGTCAATGACATATCTTGGCGTGAGGCTTGATCGTAATGAGCAGCACCCACTGCATGACGCTATATTCAGAGAAAAGGGTGACAGTCTAAAGAGGGGCAAATCATGGATGGGTCGGGCGGAAGATGTCGTCAGACAGGTCTGCAGTCTTACCAGTATCGACCCTGGCAAGGAATGTGTGCTGGTGCCTTCAGCTTTTAAGTGCACTTTCTCCTGCATTATCACACTCGACAGACGGTGCAGAAAGCAGAACCCTGCCACTGTCAATGCAGAGGTCAACGTGCTCATCTATGAACACTCAGATTGCCCCGAAGTGCTCATCTATACAGATGGATCTGTTGTAAAGCAGCAGAGAAGTGCGTGGGCATTTACAGCACATTCAGCGGGCTGAACCGTTGAAGAATCCAGTGGTGCCCACTCTATGACCACGAGCAGCATGACAATGGAGGTGATGGCAGTTACACAGGCTTTCATATGGCTGGAATCACAGCATCTGGGAAGGTAAACCCGGTCAACAAATGCCCGCAGAAGTCAGATGTGTCGGCCTAACGGCGCAAGAATGCAACTCTGCTGTAAACAGGCACAACGCAATCACATCCGGATGAATGCAGAAGAAGAAGAAGAAGAATCACAGCATTATACCAATGTGTGTGTACTAAGTGACTCAATGAGCATGATTCAGAAGGTCGAAGCTAGATATGTACGTAGACAGTGGACTGAGGCGCTGCGGAAGTTTGTTGTCTGTAAAGTCACCTTCATCTTCGTCCTGGGACATGCGGGAGTCGAGGGAAATGAACGAGCGGATAAATTGGCTGGCTCTGCACCCCCTGTAGATGGCAAGCCCATGGATCGTGCCGATGTTATTAACGTCCTTAAAGATATGGCGAGAACAGAGGGCTTTCTGTGAATTCGCATCGCTATCCAGGATGAAAGACTTGAGAGTAAGAATTAGCACGGCCAAACGCGAGAGGTACATCAGGAAAACGAGGTGCCTCGTCAACCAACACAGAACTGGCACTATTAGCCACCGGATGCTGATGCATATGCGGGGGAGGGGGGGGAGAGGGAGGATCTGAGCACCTATGGACCTGTCCAGAGTGCAATGAAGATACCCCAACTGATAACTGATCTATTGGATCTATCGATTCCGACACTCAATCACTCTGTCGCTGCCTGGGGGGGGGGGGGTGTGTGTGTGCCCACGGCAGCTTCTGCAGATCCATAGAGCACACTTTATTCACAAGCTTCGAGTTTCTGATTTCTATATTTTAGCTCGTAATGTTTAATATGCCGGTCTCCCTGGCCTAGGGGTTAACGTCCTTCTCCATAATCCCGTATATTCTCGTGAGTAACATAACCTGTGCGAGAATCAGTAGCAGTTCTTGCCACTTGGTAACTTAAGGGTATTTGAGCCGGTTGTTCAGAAAGCAATGGCAAACTACTGAGTGTAATCTTTCCAAGAAATCAACAATCAGCTGAAAGATGCTGATGTTGACAGTGATATCCTGTAAAGGATATGCGAACCAAAAAAAAAAAAATTTTTAATATTGTTTATTTTAAAAATGAAAAATAAAAATTACTTCCCGGCTGGGAATCAAACCCCGGTCTCCCGCGTGTCAGGCAGAGATACTTACCACTATGCTAAGGAGACCACGATATCAACTGAACAAGACTTAATAATATAGTTAAACACATTTCCCGATGACGTCACGGAAGTCAAATGACTAGAAGCAATTGCGAAAATCACGTGACCAGTAGCAATTCGATTGCGAATAGAGACTTTGTTTACTCGCAATTCGACTGCGAATAGACACTTCTTTTTTTTTGTTCCTGCTCAACGCCCTTTGTGTTTACTTTGGCCAAATTAATAAACCCCACAGTGGTTAGGAAAGAACAGTGATGGGAGACATAGGTCCTGGAAGAAGAGGCTTGGATAGACTAGGACAAAGGTGGATACAAGACAATGAATGTGCAGACGCCTTGTCTTGGGCATGAGAGTGCATGGAGACTCAGTGTAGAAATTCTAAGAAATGGTAGGAGACTGATAATTTTGTGTGTGTGTGTGTGGACATGATGAAAGCGAGGTTACACAAATAAACTGTTATGTTATGATGATGATATTTTATTGCTGAGCTAACACGAATGTAATATATCTGCTGGAGATGTAATACATGCTTATCTATCAGATAGAAATCACAACAACGTTCGTTTGGAGTCGTCAGTCGGTCGTCAGTCAGCACTGAAGGGGGAAAATACGATGATTAAAAGTACTAGGTTAAATATAAAAAGTAAGGAAGCGTATTGTTTTACAGCTACAATCTTAGTTGCTGGATAACATTTTACTTCTAAAGAACATACCCTTAATTGAAAACTTGATATAACAACTTTAAAGCGAACATGATTCGCTTTCTGCATAAATCTCACACCGTGCCAAGGTGAGACGACAGCCATTTTACTGCATACTAGGGATCAGCAATTTTTAAATTTAACCCTAAGACTAAAATTTACAACACTTTAAAATTATTTAATAAAACAAATTTTCTTTATTTTTAAATAAATTTTTAAATAATAAAATTAATTAATTTTATAAATATTTGAAATGTTGTCAAATATTTTGATTCAGAGTGAAAATCTTTAATAGACACTCATTTCTGATTGCTGGAACTGCCATCTCGTCTGACAAGAAGATATGGCGACCTTGACAAATACTCTGCGCTTTTTGGCTCAACGGAGCAGACCATTTCTCTGCCAGCAGCAAAGATATGCTGGTTGTGAGTATCTATGTGCTTAATATGAGTGTAATTCCCCCTAAAATTATGTTTGTAACCAGCTGATACCTACACACTTGCTAGCCGTTTACTGTTGATCTAAGTGGTCTTAAACTCAATAAGATTGGTTAACTCTTGAGGCCGGGCGTCGTTGGGGGACCGATATCTGGTATCTCCAAGAATTCATGACGGGTTACCTATTATTGAACTTTTTGTTCATTTTGCCAAGGTTAGAAATTGTCAGTAACCACTTTATTACAACTTATAATGACAATTTAGCTTTGAAAACCGTGGAAACAAGTCTTAATCTTTAACTCTTTCGCTCATCATCATCAAGTGCCGTGCCGGCTGGCGTAGGCGTTCATGGCTCTCCATAGATCTCGGTCTTTGGTTCTCTGGATCAACTCTGCTGCTGATATTCCTCCATGCCACCGTCTCAATCCATCCAGCATCACTTCTCTTGGTCTACCTCTGCCTCTCTTCCCCTCGATCTTTCCAGTTGTTACGATGTTCTCCAATGCCTCTCTTCTCATCACATGACCGAGGAAAGCTGTTTGTCTCTGTCTTATTGTTGTATATAATGTTCTAGTTTCATTAGCCTGTTTCAGGCAGTCGTCGTTAGTTACTCTGGCAGTCCAAGGAATTCGCAACATTCGTCTCAAGAACCACATCTCTGTTGCTTCTAATTTCTTCTTAATTTGTTCATTTACATTCCAAGATTCACTGCCATACAGCAAAAGTGGTTCTACATAGCATTTCAGCACTCTCTTTCTTACATTCAGTGACAGTGACTTATCGCATAAGATACTCTTCATTTTATGAAAAGCGGCTTTTGCACTCTTTCGCTACCAAACAAAAATTGGGTCCTGACCAAACAGAAATTCATGGCAGAAAATTGGAAGTAGGGGTGTGTTACAATAATGTTTTAAAATGGTTAAAATGGTAGCAGATCTATTGTATTACATATCAAATTAAAGAGGATTGCACAAGGAACATGACAGTGTTAATAATTAATTGATAGGTTACAAATATGACAATAATGAGAGGTTTAATAATAACAACTGAAATTAAAGAGGTAAAAATTATTTTAAAAACTGCACTTATAATGTGTTTTCTACACTCCTATACTGCTAATCATGTTTAATTTACTGAATAATCAAACAAACACCACTTGTATTCAAGAATATAAACAATATTGCTCATTAAAATCACCCAAAAGGAAGTTTTGGTGCATATTCTGAACTATGTATTTTTCACAAAAATGAAAAAAAATAATGGCCGAAATCTTGAAATTGGGGTCTGTCACAATAATGTTATGAAAATGGTTAAAATTATAGCAGAAATGTTGTATTATATATCAAAATAAAGGGGATTGCACAAGGAATATGTTGGTAATGGATTTATTGCTATAGATTGTAAATATAATAAAAATAATAATATAATTTGTAAAATAATTTGACAAAAAGAGGTACAAATAATGTAAACATTGCACTTATAATGTGTTTTCTAGACTGCTCTACTGCTAATCATGTTTAATTTACTGAATAATCAAACAAACACCACTTGTCTTCAAAAATATAAACAGTATTGCTCATTAAAATTACCCAAAAGGAAGTTTTGGTCTTTTTCACACAAAATGAAAAAAAATAATAGCAGAAAACTGGAAGTTCATGTTACAATAATGTTATGAAGATGGTTAAAATTGTAGCAGAAATGTTGTATTATATATCAAAATAAAGGGGATTGCACAAGGAATATGTTGGTAGGGGAATTTTTGCTGTAGGTTGTAAATATAATAAAAATAATAATATAATTTTTAAAATAATTTGTTGAAAAGAGGTAAAAATAATGTAAACATTGCACTTACCAAGGGGGCGTTATCCAATATCCTGATCACTGCTAAATCACTGCTAATCCTGTTGAATTTACTGAACAAACAACACTTTTCTAAACTATAAACACAATTGCTCTCAATCAATCATCCGAAAAGAAGTTTTGCCGCAGATTCTGAATCATGTATTTTTCTTTTTTCAGACAAAAATTAGGAAAACACTTGGCTGATTTACATTTAATTACAATGAATATTTACACATGTCTGTTTTTTTATTTTTTATTTACTATATGTGGCAGTCTATTTGTGATAGGCTGCAAAGCAAACTTTGGCGCACAAGTGTGGTCTATTAGTGCAGCCGGAGCAAACAAAAGATGATCTGTGTCATTTAGTTCGAGTGCTGCAAAAAACACAGTCTCTATTGACACCGACAAATTCTATTAAATGCTTGGCTCCTGTCACTCTTTCGACATAATTTCCTGCAACAGACTTTTTGAAATTCTTCGGCAGGCAGAGTGTCAAACTTTCAGGAATACTCTGAGCTGCTTCGCGGTGAGCACTTTCAAGTAAACTTTGCTTGAAATCCTTCAATGACAGTTTTTTTCCTCCTTTCTCTGTTTGGCATATGGAATATAGGATGTGAGCATTGATCTGTGCAATTTCAAAGATCCAGTAGTAGATCTTCTTCCACCACTTAATGGTTTTCCTATCATGGATATTATAATGTCCAACCATTTGGTCCATTCTGTCGCAGCCATTCATCGCCGTGTTATATTCATGGGTCATCTTCAGCTTGCTTTGCGGTTTTCGCAATCCGCTCTCAACAGTTCCAACTACAGACTTTGTAGAGACAACTGTGCATGGTTTTTTAGCTTTTTTATCTCTCCATGCCACACACAATATTCTTTCTCCTTCAAGAAACCATTTCATTTCTTGATGCTGAAGTCGCAAATGCTTCAACTCAGGAGGGAAGCCTACTCGGTTGACATTCAGTGTCCCTGTATAATTGAAATTGTTGGAATGCAGATAATCAATCAGAGCTTTCGAAGTGTAGAATCTGTCAGCAAAGAAGTGATGGCCAGGTCCGAGAACATTCAGTAGTGTGGCAAACACTTTTCACTGCATGAGCAGTTGTGAGATCTAAATCTGGACTGTATTCGGTGTTTCTTCCATAGTAAATTTTTAAATTCACCACATAGCCAGTCGCAGAATCACAAAGGCCAAATGTTTTGATGTGGTACTTGTGAGGCTTTGTTGCATTGTATTGTCTGTGCTGAAATCTGCCCTTCCACCCAGTAATCATTTCATCAATGGACACATAGTGACATACCAAGGAGTATATAAATGTGCACTTGTACACCAGTAGTCTTTGATAGATGGCCTTGGATCAAGTCCCATAGCAATAATGACAGACGTAAACTTCAGCCATTCGTGCTTCGTGAGTGGAGTCCAGGATAACAGACTAGAATGTTTTCTTTTAGGAGTGTTCTGCATCAATACCTTTTCTGCATATTTGTTTACATTTTTAATTAAACAATCCACTATGTCATCATCAAAAAACACTTTGAGAAAATCCATAGGTGTTTGCAGTTGATAAAGTTTAGAGTTGACGTGAGATCTTCGAGGACGAAACTCAAACTTCGGTTTTGTTTCTCCTTCTGACACATTTTGCCATGTCGATGATGGGATAGGTGCATCACGCTCTACAGAAGCTTGTAGATTCAAGTTTTTTCTTCCAGTTTTATTCTTATTTTGTATTGTTTGCTTTCCTTTGCGCTGAGAAGTAATTGTGACATCCTGACATTCATTGTCAGACACCTCAGCTGAAGACGAAGTTCCACTAGTATCTTTCTCACCACGTGCTAAAACTTTAGATTCACATATAAAACTGCTGTCTGAATCACTAATATCAGAATCACTATTGTTTAAAACAGTTTCAAACAATAATGTAGCTTGATCTGAGGTCATTCTACGTGGACGCATACTGGTGGGCGTTTCCATTGTGAAAAACCAAAACAAACAACTTTAAAACTGAAAATACACAAAAATCCAATGTTAACAAATGTTTGACGACACAACCATGATGTAGCTCTCTTCCGGTTGTGCGACTTTTCAGTTTACTGTAACTTAAAATTCCGAAATGAAGCAGAAATGTATCAAATAAACCACTGATCATTCTGTGTTGATAGAAATACCAATTGCCACCACAGTCCGTCCAATGGAGCACGAGATCGGCCCGTGGTAGCGAAAGAGTTAACAGCAAATGAAAACTCTGAGAAATCCTGAACTGAACGCAAACCTCATGAACTTTGGAGAGTTAAATTATAACTTCTTTGTAGTAAAGGTCATAATCATCATCACGTGCCCTACAAGTTGGCAGAGGCATTCATGTCTCTCCATTTTACTCGGTCCATGGTGTTCTAAATCAACTCTGATGATATTCCTCCATACCACTGTCTCAGTTCATCCAGCGTCATTTCTTTGCTATCAGTAGCTTGGTGACAGTCTGGTGTCACCTGTGGCTCGTGTCAGTCTCTACTAGACATAGATGTCCTAAATCAGCCATTAATTTTGTTCTGTCACTCTCATCTGCAGAATTCTATTAAATCCTGGTAACATAATATGCTGGTTTCCCCTTGATTTCCACAACCACACAGGAGTATTTCATCTCGGCCTTGGACAGCAAATTCCAACAGTTAGGACAAGTGAGTGCCCTGCTCTGCTTAACTGTAGGGTTTTCCAATTTTCTGGTGTATACTCAATCCCCAGAACTGTGGTTTGGTATGTTTCCCATCCGCTAGATTTTGGTGTCATTAAGTATGTGGCAGGTTAGACTGTTATATTTGAACTGTCTTTCACACCTGCCATCTTGCAATCATGAGCAACACGACTATAAGTACTTAACAGGACGCCAAACAGTTTTTCAATATCCATTATGTCCTTGAATTCACATTTACAACACTTCTTTCTCAGGTTTCAGTCATAATAAAATACACATCAACACTGGTGATTAAAACTATCACATAATAAAATACACATCAACACTGGTGATTAAAACTATCGCATAATAAAATACACATCAACACTGGTGATTAAAACTATCACATAATAAAATACACATCAACACTGGTGATTAAAACTATCACATAATAAAATACACAACACTGGTGATTAAAACTATCACATAATAAAATACACATCAACACTGGTGATTAAAACTATCACATAATAAAATACACATCAACACTGGTGATTAAAACTATCACATAATAAAATACACATCAACACTGGTGATTAAAACTATCACATAATAAAATACACATCAACACTGGTGATTAAAACTATCACATAACAGCACAAGGTGAATGGTGCCATTACTTACACTGAGTCTGACCCGGTTTACCTTTAGTTAGTTAGTTAGTCGACAGATCATCCTCGTTGCACATCGGACCATTCAGTCCATAAGTGCTCGGATCCCCTCCTCAGCAAATCCCGCAGCGTGTAGCGGCTAACGACGCCAGTTCTGTGTTGGTTTATCAATCTTCTTTGGCTTCCTGCGTAGTGTTCTTGTTTGGCCACCCCTCTTTTAATTTGCTGCTCTCGCAGTCTGGCCATTGTTGTAGATTCACAGTCATCACTTGGTTCTTGCAAAAGTCTCACTTCTCGTAGAGCATTCAGAATGTCAGCCTGGTCCATGGCGCGTCCGCCCTCAACAGTAGCCTCACCTGCGAGCTTGTCAGCCCGCTCATTTCCTTGTACTCCCGCATGCCCTGGCACGAAGATGAAACTAATCTTTGCCAGCCGAGACCGCTTCAGAGGCAGCAACCATTCTCTTCGGATCGACCCCTCCTCTATCCTCTTGATCATGTTCATTGAGTCGCTAAGGAAACAAGCCCTAGTGAATGTCTGTGTCTCGAGCCATGTTATTGCTTTACTTACTGCCATGACTTCCATGGTCAGGCTACTTGTGGTTTCAGTGAAAGCACCAGAGTCCTCCTTCACAATTCTCCCTCCGGCCCGAGCTGTAAAGGCCCATGAGCTTCTCACATGTCGGATGACCGACCCATCTGTGTAGATGACCGCGTCACTGTCTAGCGAATTCTCGAAAATCAACGCTTGTACTTCAGCCTCAACAGCAGCCGGATTTTCTTGTCTGCATTTTCTATCTAGTTGGATGCAAACTGAAAAGGATGTGCAGAAGTCTGTTGGCACTTGCACCCACTCCTCGTCAGGTTCTAAGTCCTCAAGTGAACACACCTGTTGAAGAATGTCCTCGGCTTGACCCATCCACGACCGTCCTCTTTTTAACCTGCTGCCCTTCACCTTCCTAATTTCACTATGCAGTGGATGCTGTGTGTTTGCGTTAATTCTGAGGTAGGCGCGTGCCCTGCAAACTTGCATTCTCTCTTCAATGGTTGGAAAATCAAGAAGGTAGCGCATCGCCCTGCATGCTGTATCTCTTGTACATCCAAGAATAATGCGCATAGCTTCATTCTGTATCCTTTCCATCCTTTCTATCTGCTTATGGCTGACAGTCAGGATTGCCATTGCATACTCCAAAACAGAAATGACCAGCCCCTCGTACAGAAGACATAGATGGCGCTGCTCACAGTTTGCTGCCGCCATCACCCGCATCGCTGCCAAACCCCGCTTGGCCTTTGTTATCACCTGGTCTATGTGCACATTATAAGCAAGGCTTCGATCAAACCGTATCCCCAGGTAATTCATTGCCTGCGTTCTTTCCACCGTCTCTGAACACAGCATTACAGTTGGTGTTGGATTGTTGACAATATGATTATTCAACGAGAACCAAGTCACTGTTGCCTTTGTTGGGTTGACCATTGCCCCAGCTTCATCACACCAAGTACTTATGCGATTGAGTTCGGTTTGTAGCTCCACAGCAACCTCCTCTCTATCCTTACCCTGACGATACACTAAAACATCATCGGCATATGACAATGTCCTGCCAGGTCCAGTGATCTGCTCACTGGTGATTCTCACTGTGTAGGCGTTGAACAGTACCGGAGATAATGGTGATCCCTGTGGTAGGCCAGGATATATTGTTGTTGGTTCCGAAGTCCAACTGCCACATCTAAAAACTACTTTCCGTTGGAAGAGAGCTGCAGCGATCCAACTAAGGAGGAATGGACTTACGTTTAGTTCAAGAAGCTGAAACATTAAAAAATCCAGTGGTACTCTGTTGTATGCGTCCTCAAGATCAATCGCTGCAGCAACAGTTTCAGTGCCTGAGTGGAAACCTTCATAGACATCATGGGCAAAGACTGCTGCATTGGTCCAGGTTTCTCTTTTTGGACGGTACCCACCCAGGGTAGGTGGGAAAACACCTTGCCTCTCTAGTTGGCTTGATATTTTCCTGGCAATTACCTTCTCCAGCAGCTTGCCTATTGTATTCTGCATGGTTATAATTCGATATCCCTGAATTTTCTTGTGGTCTTTGTCAGGCTTCGGCAAGGGAATCAGATAGCTGTGTAACCATTCCTCCTTGATGCTAGCACTCCCTTATCACAACCTTTAACCACGGTCATCCCCCAAGTCCCTGACTTAGGAGAGACCTTTCTCTCATGGCCATAGTCAAAATGTGCTTCTCGTCGTAAGGCTGTGTACACGCTTCAATGGAATCAGAGCTCACATCTCAGCTCATGACAGTCCTAACACATCTCAGCTCATGACAGTCCTATGACATCTCAGCATCTCAGCTCATGACAGTCCTAACACATCTCAGCTCATGACAGTCCTAACACATCTCAGCTCATGACAGTCCTAACACATCTCAGCTCATGACAGTCCTAACACATCTCAGCTCATGACAGTCCTAACACATCTCAGCTCATGACAGTCCTAACACATCTCAGCTCATGACAGTCCTAACACATCTCAGCTCATGACAGTCCTAACACATCTCAGCTCATGACAGTCCTAACACATCTCAGCTCATGACAGTCCTAACACATCATAGGCCCATATTTTATTTTTTACTCGCTCGCTTTGAGCTCAAGTGTAGTCCATACACTACTATTTATAGTTGTGATGGACTGAATTTTGCGTGTGGATTAGCTTTCCTTATTAACAGTGTCCTTCGCCATCAGGTGAACCCACTCCGATTTCAGATATACTTGTAATTTACGTCCCCAAGTCAAGGATGACAGGTCATCGTTTTAGTCCAGCTGTCCGGTGTAGGAGTTGAACCGCTTAACTCGGCATCAGCACAACGGATGTTTAAGAACACACATTCTTACCCATTCGGCCATGCTGACCTGCTCAGGCCCATATAAAGTTCCTACTTTGGAATGTGTTTTTTAAATACCCGCTCACATCATAGGCCCTTAAGCAACTAAAGGGACTAGTATGCCTGTCTGAGTTCAAGCATACAGTAATGCATTTACAACGTACATTACAATATTGTTCTTCACAACAGAAATTCGCCACATCTGAGATCGCCTTAAGTGGTGTGCACTGTACTATACTAGTAGTTTGATTTTTTTTTTTTCAGATTGGAATAAAGAATGGAAACCTGATCCCATCCCTCAGACACCAGAGGAAAGGGCTGCGGCAGCTAAGAAATACGGGCTTCGTCCTGAGGACTACAACTTTTCAGATGATCTTGAGGCTGGTGACTACCCACACCTGCCTGTTGTGTCCCAGAAATGGAAAGATCCATACGAGGATTATGACTTGCCAGGGGAGAAACGCAACTTCGGGGAGCCGGTATATATATCATTTCATTGTTATTTTTTCAAGTGTATTGTTGTTCATAAGGGATATACCAAAGGCAACATTGATCAGATCTATCAATGTTGCACAGATCTATCAATGCAGACATACATGTAATTACAAGACAAACAACTTTGGAATGATAAATCACCAAAAGAGGTCAGCATGGCCGAATGGATAAGAACACATGTTCTTAAACATCCGGTGTGCTGATGCCAAGGTAAAGAGTTCAACCCCTTCACCAGACAGTTGGACTTCTCATCCCTGACTTGGGGGTGTAAATTACAAGTGCCCCAGAAGTTGGAGTGGGTTTGCCTGATGGCGAGGGACACTTAATAGGGAAAGCTAATCCACATGCAGAATGAAGTCTAGCACTACTAGATTGCCTGAAACAGGCTAATGAAACTAGAACATATATAACAATAAGGAAGAGACAAAACAAATTTCTTCGGTCATGTGATGAAAAGAGAGGCATTGGAGAACATCGTGACAACTGGAAAGATCAAGATGAAGAGAGGCAAAGACAGACCAAGAGAAATGATGCTGGGTGGATTGAGACGGTGGCATGGGGGAATATCATCAGCACAGTTGATCCAGAACACCAAAGACCAAGATCTGTGGAGCATTCTTCGGTCATATGATGAAAACGCCTACACCAGCTGGCAGGGCACTTGGTGATGATGATGATGATGACTACTAGAAGTAGTCTGTATGGACTACGCTTGAGTTCAAAGCGAGCGAGCTCCCAAAAAAAAAATAAAGAACGGCTTGTAATGCTCGAAATGTGGAGGCCCCAACTTTTGAAATGTAATGATCAGAAAGTTTCACGACCAGTCCAAGAGCTGAAATGCTTGATGAGGAGATGATGATGATTGTTGTTCATAGTTAGAGAGATGAAACCGGAGGTCAAAGGAAAATAGTAAACTTACACATAACTAGTGTCCTCAGCTGCTATATGCTGAGGGAGGGAGGGGGGAGGATAGATAACTGAGTGAGGGGGGATCCGAGCACTTATGGACTGAATAATTCGATGCACAGTAAGGATAATCTCTCAACTAACAAGAGCTGCTGAGCTTGTTGCTGTTTTGCAGGCAATTCCAGGTTAAATAATTTGCTTGTGCATTCTATCAAATGAAGAACATTTTGTGCAATAAGTCACTGTCCTTGAAAGTTAGAAAAAGAGTTCTTGCATGTCATATAGAAACAGTTTTAACATACGGCTGCGAATCCTGGACAATTAGTGGAAAATTCCCTAGAAGCCTTAAAGATGTGGTTTTATAGAAGAATGCTGAAAATTAATTGGGCAGCCAAAATTAGCAGTCAGGATATTTTAAGGGAAGCTGAGTCGCAAAGACAACTTATCACAAACATCAGAAAGAGGCAGTCATTGTTTTTTGGCCATGTTATGAGAAGACAAAAACTGGAACATGCTGTGTCAACTGGAATGATTTGTGGAAAGAGAGATAGAGGAATACAGCGAGAAGTTTCTTGATAGTCCTGTGTCATGGCACAAAAGGGAGTCAACACACGAATTGATCCACGACGTCAGAGATCGCAATTTGTGGAGAGGCATGATTGCCCACGCCAGCCAGCAAGGCAATGGATTATGATGATGTGTTTTATAGCTGTGTTGTGCTATAAAATATTGGTTCTTGAGATCAGATCCCTTTATCATTCAGATACTTGTCCCCTCTGATGTGTCTCAACCTTGAAGGGGCAGAGGGGTTTGCATTTTCCAGTGACCCCAAAGTTATGCTGATCATAGCGCAGCTACTGGTAGGGTCTCCTGTGTAAGACAGACCAAGGGATAGGAACCAGATGAAAAGAGACACTAATCTGCTGCCGTGTAGGTAGAATGGGGAAAGTCAGAGGCTGGAGAAGACAAACCGAAAAAAAAAAAATGCTTGGCGAAGTCAGATGTTCTGATCCACAAGCTTGACGAAACAGTGCAATGCAATTTACCAAATGAATTATTATGTCATATACGTTGTAGCTAAACTCCCAAGGGGGGGAGCTAAAATTCAATATCATCTTACTACCTTTTTCCCCTGACATAAAATAGATTTTTTAATGTCATAAAATGCCATAAAAATGGCATAAATACACAGCCATGTTTCCTACCTTATCTTTTTATCACCCATTCTGTCAACCTGGCCTAAAATGAGCATTTATTGACCGAGTTAACCTTCCCGGGGGATCGTCGTCTGGTCTATGAAAACGTGAGTCTAGCTCTGTGTGCCCTAGGTGCGTAAAAGGGACCTAACTTGAGCAGACCTTGTTCGGTTCAAATGTGAACCGTGTGCATTTTTTTTGTTACAGTAAGAAAAATAATGGTATACGCCTCCCTGATACTAGGGTAAGGATCTCATATCTGACCTTCAAAGGCAAAAGAGTTTGAGGGCTCGTCAGAAAAGTGAGAAAACTCACACACAAAATAATATTGTAGCAAAATAGGTGGGGATTACTGCAAAGATACTACGAGACATTCTGTATTCTTATCTATTACACTTTTGGAAAGTTCTAATGTCCCCATGGGACCTAGACAGATGCTTTCTTATTTTACTGTTTAATTAGCTCTAGACACTGACCAGACACAATGAAAGTAACCAAATTAGTAGCACTATTTTATTTAAGGCCCTTGCTCAAACATAACTGAAAAACACAGTACAGAGACAAATACAACAGGAGAATAGGCGGCTGTGGTAAGGTAGCCCTGGAGGATGAAACGAGCTAGCCAAGTGGGTCTTTTCATCAAGGACAACAGAGGAATCCTGTCTGTAGTCCATTCAGGAGGACTGACTTTGGTGACCTGATTTATATGGCGGCTTCTTCCTTGATGAAAATGAGAACATTTCTAAACTGTTGTCAAGTCCTCGAATATATTCAGACACTTCTGGAACTCAACTGGACATTCATGACACTGATGTCTGCTTGAGGAAAATCGTTGTTCCACAAATTCACTTTCTTGACAAATAAGAGTCAGTTCATTAATAAACAAACGATCTCCTTCTCTGAAGGTATATAGTGAAAAGTTTGAAACTAGAATGGCAGTTAGTTAATGAGAACTCTGCCTCTAGTTAGTTAGTCAACAGATCATCCTCATTGCACATCGAACCATTCAGTCCATAAGTGCTCTGATCCCCTCCTCAGTAAATCCTGCAGCGTGTAGCGGCTAACAATACCAGTTCTGTGTTGGTTTATCAATCTTCTTTGGCTTCCTGCGTAGAGTTCTTGTTTGGCCACCCCTCTTTTAATTTGCTGTTCTCGCAGTCTGACTATGGTTGTAGATTCGAAGTCATCACTTGGTTCACGCAAAAGTCTTACTTCTCGTAAAGCATTCAGAATGTCAGCCTGGTCCATGGCACATCCGCCCTCCACAGTAGCCTTACCTGCGAGCTTGTCAGCCCGCTCATTTCCTTGTACTCCAGCATGCCCTGGCCCGAAGATGAAACTAATCTTTGCCAGCCGAGACCGCTCCAGGGACAGCAACCATTCTCTTCGGATCCACTCCTTCTCTATCCTCTTGAGCATGTTCATTGAGTCGCTAAGGAAACATGCCATAGTGAATGTCTGTGTCTCGAGCCATGTTATTGCTTTACTTACTGCCATGACTTCCATAGTCAGACTACTTGTGGTCTCAGCAAAAGCACCAGTCTTCCTTCACAATTCTCTCTCCGGCCTGAGCCGTAAAGGCCCATGAGCTTCTCGGACAACCGACCCATCTGTGTAAATGACAGCATCTCCATCTAGCGAATTCTTGAAAATCAATGCTTGTACTTCCGCCTCCACAGCAGCCGGATTTTTGTGTCTGCATTTTCTGTCTAGTTGGATGCAAACTGAAAAGGACGTACAGAAATCTGTTGGTACTTGTAACCACTTCTCACCTGTTGAATAATGTCCTTGGTTTGTCCCATCCTCGGCCGTCCTCTTTTTAACCTGCTGCCCTTCACCTTCATAATTTCACTACGCAGTAGTGGATGTTGTGTATTTGCGTTAACTCTGAGGTAGGCGCGTGCCCTGCAAACTTGTATTCTCTCTTCAATGGTTGGAAAATCAAGAAGGTAGCGCATCGCCCTGCATGCTGTATCTCTTGTACATCCAAGAATAAAGCGCATAGCTTCATTCTGTATCCTTTCCATCCTTTCTATCTGCTTACGGCTGAGAGTCAGGATTGCCATTGCATATTCAAAAACAGACATGGCCAGCCCCTCGTATAGAAGACATAGATGGCACTGCTCACAGTTTGCTGCCTCCATCACCCGCATCGCAGCCAAACCCCGCTTGGCCTTTGTTATCACCTGGTCTATGTGCTCATTATAAGCAAGGCTTCGATCTAACCGTATCCCCATGTAATTCATTACCTGCGTTCTTTCCACCACCTCTGAACACAGATTAACAGTTGGTGTTGGAGTGTTGACAATATGATTATTCAACAAGAACCATGTCACTGTTGCCTTTGTTGTGTTGACCATTTGCCCCAGCTTCAACACACCAAGTACTTATGCGATTGAGTTCGGTTTGTAGTTCCACAGCAACCTGATTCCTATCCTTCCCCTGACGATACATCAAAACATCGTTGGCATATGACAGTGTCCTCCCCCGGTCCATTGATCTGCTCTCTGGTGATTCTCACAGTGTAGGCGTTGAACAGTACCGGAGATATGGTGATCCTTGTGGTAGGCCAGGATATATTGTTGTTGGTTCCGAAGTCCAACTGCCACATCTAAAAACTACTTTCCGTTGGAAGAGGGCTGCAGCGATCCAACTAAGGAGGAATGGACTTATATTGAGTTCAAGAAACTGAAGTATTAAAACATCCAATGGTACTCTGTTGTACGCGTCCTCAAGATCAATCGCTGCAGCAAAGGTTTCAATGCCTGAGTGGAAACCTTCATGGACATCATGGGCAAAAACTGCTGCATTGGTCCAGGTTTCTTTTTTTGGACGGTACCCACCCAGGGTAGGTGGGAAAACACTTTACCCCTCTAGCTGGCTTGATATTTTTCTGGCAATTAACTTCTCAAGCAGCTTGCCTATTGTATTCTGCATGGTTATAACTCAATAGTCCTGTATTTTTGTGTGGTCTTTGCCAGGCTTCGGCATGGGAATCAGATAGCTGTGTAACCACTCCTCCTTGATGCTAGCACTCCCTATACTGTTGTTGTACATGTCTGCTAGTTTCTCTAGCTCGTTGTCGGTACACTTATTGATGTCGTATCTTATGCCATCTGGCCCTGGAGCGCTGTTTTTTGATCGTCAAAGCACAGCCTTGATTTCTTTCACTGTCACTGTGTCTTCATACGAAATGTTCTGGGCCTTGCACCTGTCTGAGGTGATCTCCTTGGCAAGATTTCGGCCTCCCATGTCTGTCTGGTTGCTCTGCTCTAGATAGTGTTCAAAGAGGGCTTTGCCCTTGTCCTCGTCAGTCCTCTGCCAGATGAGGTCAGCACCTTGGAAGTCATAAATGCTCTTCTTCTTGACTACCCCACTCATGCTTTTATGTAGTCGCCAGAACAATTTCAGTGACTTGTCTGTGCTTACTCTTTGACATACCTCTGCCTGTTTCTCACTTTTAATCAACTTGACAAGTTTTTTTCGACAAAACCAAATCCATGCTAATAACGACCACACAAAAACTACAGACACTAGCCATAACTGGATCACCGCTCGAACTCTGCATGGGCACGTTACCTATAGTTAATGTGACTGAACATAAAGCACTAGGGCTTTTAATAGACAGCCATTTGAACTGGAGCTCTCATGTTCACGCTCTTACCAAGAAAATAGCACAAAAAGTTTACCAACTTGCTAAAATTCAGCACTTCCTGGACGAAAGCACACGAAAAATATTCTACACATGCTATATCCAATCACATCTTGATTACTGTTCCACAGTTTGGGATGGTTGCCCTAAATCTAATTTAAAATGACTATGTTCTCTACAAAACCGCGCTATTCGTCTGGTTTCTGGCATAAAGCACGTTGAAAGTAATAATTTGTACAGTCATCTAAGACTTCTACCACTACAAAAGCGCTTCCTTTTCAACAAAGCCAAATTAGTGAATAAAATTATATCTCAAAATACCCCAGAGTATCTTCTGCCGCTGATTCAATCTAATGCAATGAACAGCAAGCGCCTAAATTTGTTACATGTCTCAAAGCCTAGATTGGACCTATACAAAACATGTTTCGCCTACTCTGGTGCTCACTTATGGAATGATCTGCCTCCAGATCTGAAAACTCCAATGAGTCCCTACACATTTAACCGAAAACTCTTTCAATACTTAATCCATACCGACTATATGCCACCATAATTCATTTACTGGTATAATTGTTCAGTATAATTGTTCATTATAATTGTTTAACTATAATTGTTCACTATATATGTGTGTGCGTGTGGGAGCAAGAGAGAGAGAAAGAAAGAAAGAAAGAGAGAGAGAGAGAGAGAGAGAAAGTGGGTGTCAGAGAGAGGGAGAGAGTGTGTGCGCACGTGCATGAGTGTGTGTGGAGAGAGTGATTGAGCGAGAAATGGTGGAGGAATGTGTCAGTGCATGCATTCGTACGTGTATGTGTGAGAGTGAGTGAGGGAGTGTGTGCGTGCGTGCGTGCATGCGTTCATGTGCATGTGTATGTGTATGTGTGAGAGAGTGTGATTGAGAGAGTGAGTGTGTGTGTGTGTGTGAAGGATTGTGTGTTAGAGAGTGAGACAGTGGGAGAGTTGATGTGTTAGTGTGTGTGTGTGAGCGTGCACACGCGTGTGTGTGTATATAAAAGAATACAGAGAGAGAGAGAGAGAGAGCTGAGCAGATGCATGTCGTGTAACACGCATGTTATGTAACACGCGAATCCATATGTTTGTGTATTCTCATCTGTCATATTATCAGTTAAATACCAATTGATTTTATCATGCATAATATAAACTCATGTTCATTACTGTAGTTTGAGTGAGAGAGTCAGTGTGTGTGAATGAGAGACAGAACGAGTGAGCGTGAGAGTAAATGAGTGAGAGTGAATGAGTGAGCGGGAGAGTGAGCGGGAGAGTGAATGAGTGAGCGTGAGAGTGAATGAGTGAGCGTGAGAGTGAATGAATGAGCGGAAGAGTGAATGTGTGAGCGTGAGAGTGAATGTGTGTGTGTGTGTGTGTGTGTGAGAGAGAGAGAGAGCATCACTATTTTTACGTCACATACATTTTATGTACACATTTTTCTCCATGTTTAACATTTTTATGAGACTGCTCATGACAAATGTCAGTGTATGTGTGTGAGTAAAGTGTGGGAGTTTGTTCATACTAGTTTCAATACTAACGTGAGACATTTTGTATGTGTCTAGATGTAAGGAAGTGTGAGTGTATGTGGAGGATGTGTGTGAGTGTGGGGATATGTGTGGGTGGGGGGGGGGGGGTATGTGGGTGGGGGTATGCGTTTGGATGGGTTGGGGTGTGTGGGTTTTGGTGGGTAGTGGTATTTGTGGGTGTTGGTGGGATGTGTGGGGGTGAAAGTAGGGGTGTTGGAATGGGTGTGGGGGATGTGTGTATGGGTGGAGGATATGTGTATGGGACGGATGCGGGGGATATGTGTTTATGTGGGTGGAGATGTGTGGATGGTTTGAGGAAGTATGTGTGGGAGGCGGGGTTGTGTGGGTAGGGGATTGTGTTGGGTGGATTGGGGATGCAAGGGCGGGTGGGGAGAAGTGTATGGTGTGTGGGTTTGAGATATGTGTGCGGTGTGTTGGTGGGGGATGTGTGAATGATGTGTGGGTGGAGGGTATGTTGTGGTGGTATGGGTGGAGGATAGTGTGTGGTGTGGGGGATGTGTGTGATGGGTGCGGGGAATGTGCGTATGGGTGGGGTATATGTGTGGGTGAGTAGGGGATTGTGGTGGTTGGGGGAAGTATGTGGGGGTGTGTGGGTGGGAGGTGTGTGTGGATGGGGAATGTGTGGGTGGCTTAGGGATGTGTAGGTGGGTGAGGGAGTTGTATGTGTCGGGGTGGGATGTGTGAGTGGGTGGAGGATGTGTGTGGGTAGGGGTATTGTGATTGAGAGATGTTTGGTTGGGGTGGGTGGGTGGGGGTGTGTGGGTGCGTAGTGGAGGATGTATTCGTGAGTGAGTGTGTGTTGGTGGACGGGTAGGGAATGCGTGTGTGGGTGGGGAGAGGTGTTGGTTGGGGATATTGTGTGGGTGAGGTATGTGTGTGTGGGTGGGGGATTTTTGTGGTGTGTGAGTGGGGGTATGTGGGGTGGATGGGTAAGGGTATCTGTGTGGGTGGGAATATTGTGTGGTATCTGGGTGGGGGATATGTGTGTGGTGTGTAAGTGGGGATGTGTTGGTGAGGGATATGTGTGTGTGTGGTGCGTGGGTTGGGAATAGTGCGTGGTAGGGGGTGTATGTGATGTGCGGGTGGGGGATTGTGTGGTGGGGGATTAGGTTATGGCATGTGTGGGTGGGTGGAAGTTGTATGTGTGGGTGGTGGGGTGTGTGTGAGTGGATTGGGGATGTATGGGTGGTTAGGGAGGTGTGTGTGTGTGGGGGGGGGGGATGGTAGGGACATGTCAGTTGGTGGGGATGTGTGTGTATGGTTTGGGGATGTGTGAGTGGATGTGTGGGTTGGTGGGGGATTGTGTGCATGGGTGGGGAATATGTTGTCGATGGAGATGTGGCTGGGGGATGGGTGGTTTGAGGTGTGGGTGGGGAGAGGATGTGTGGGTTAGGATGTGGATGGGTGTGGATTGGTGGGGGAATGTTTGTGGGTGGCGAGTGTGTTTTGGTTGGGGGATCAGGTGAGGGCAGTGTGGGTGGGGGATGTGCGGGAGGGGGATGGGTCAGTTGGTGGGGTATGTATGTGTCCCTTGGTGTGCGTGTGTGTGGGTAGGTGGGGGTGTGTATGTGTCCCTTGGTGCGCGTGTGTGTGGGTAGGTGGGGGTGATGTATGGATAGGTGGGAGATGGGCCTCATAACATGGTAATTAGCCTTGTTTATGTTTACAACATTTATTTCACAATGTTTATTTTTCTTCCTATGTAAATGTATAATGCTCACGATGAACGAAAGACTAGTGATTGGAAGGACCGAATGTAAGACGGGCCTGCGCGCCCAATTTGTGACCCTAATAAAGTTGATTTGATTTGATTTTTTAAATAGCTTATTTTTGTGTGCATCTCTCTTTCTAAATGGATGCAGAGACTAGGATGGCCAGTTCTGTTCTTCTTGGCAGTTTGCCATCTCCTTACAGCACTACACTTATCCACCCAGGCCTTCTCCACCTCAAAATTCCACCAAGGTGGCTGCTCCCAGCTTTTTTTCCTGCCCTGAAGCTTTCTATGCTTGTCACATCTTATTTTACTCACCACATCTTGCCCTGTACTGTCATACTGGAAAGTCTTGACCGTTAACTTGTGCTGCCTGGTTCTGCCTTTCTCCACCAATATGCTGCAAGTGTGGTGGTCGCTGCCATGGTGTCCTAGGACACCCCAACTACTCACTGTAGTGAGTGAAAGAGAAACCAGCGCCAGGTCAATAGCACTGTCCTCATCACCTAGACAGCTTGCTGTCCTGGTGACACAGCCACTGTGATAAAACCAGGTCTATGGTTTCAAGTGCAGTCTCGAGCTCCTCCTCCTGTGTGTTGGAGGAAATGTTTCCCCATGATCTGCCTTTAGTGTTGAAATCGCCACAGAAAATAACATTTCTCTTGTGACCTAATATGTCACTTAAGCACTGCCACTTCTGGGAATCCATACTCGCGTTGCAGGCATAAACATTATATTAACCAACACAAATGGTAGACCGGATTGAACTCTTACCGCCTGTATTTGTATGTCGTCACTGTCCCAACTAGACATGTCTAGCTCTGATGCCACCATACTGTCGTGGATGAGAATCGCCATTCCCCGATGTCGTCTGTTGTAGAAACATTTGAAGCCGGCAATTCAGAGTAGCTGATCACCCAGTCTAGTCTCCTGGAGTGCTACAATGTCATTCCTGTAAACCAGGTTTTCTAAAATAGGGCCCCGTTGTTTAACGCTGGCGCAGTTCCAGTACAGAATACGGATATTCCTGAGGCCCAGACGGTCACACTTGTCTAAAACGCCTTAAACCACCACGCTTACCTTGCCGCTTACGGCCTGCTCGGAGCCCACGTCGCCTTGTTAGGTTGACTGCCCACCGCTCTGAAAACACACGTTGTTCCACCATGTTAAAAAACCGAACACTACAGAACCACACACGCTGCGAAAAATTCACTCAAGGATTGCTTCGCTCTGCCTCTTCAAGACGCTAGTCGTACCCATCTCCAACTTTGGATGGGACATTCCATTGTAATAATAATAACACAACTTGACTTTTAAAGATGAGCTGGGGTGCTCCTGTCACCAAGGTTCTGGAACCTTCATCTTGGTTGACGCCCTATATGTTTCGTTTCAAATTTCTTCTTGGTTCAAAACTTCTCAATAAAAGGGTGACCTGAAACAAGCAACTCAATGATAGTCATCTGTACCCACCCAGTTTAAACATGGCCTGAGACTCTTCTCTCCTCTCAGTTTTATGAGGATCATATCTCAAGGAATCAGGGTAATATGGTTATATGCCTGTCCACTGGGCATCCTACCTAGACTTGACAGAAGAAAATGACAGTAGTGTCCATACTTCTTCTGTTACCCCATTGGGAATAGGTCACTGTCTAGCGGAGTGTTAGGCTGGAACAGATCTTCCAGATGGGTGGGTTGACTTGTCTTCCGACCAAGTTTCCTTTTCTTAGAGCCAGTTCTTAACCTCATGAACCAATCCAGTAACTAAAATATAAGAGTTATAGTATAAATATCTTTGAACACTTTGAGCAGTTAGTTTTGATATTCCTTCCCCCGTTTTTCTGATTTATCTGCCCCAGGAAACCTTTGATTTATAGAGACAGAAGTTTGCATCTCCTCATCTGGAGTATACGTGTAGATATAGAAAACCTTATGAACAAATTCAAGCCGATACCCAATCCTTTCCGTATTACATTTATTAATGGTTAGAAAGGTTGGTAGCTTTGGACTGAAGGTGATTTCTTGTTTGTTAGACTAAGATTATCTCATCCTTAACATAGGCGAACAGGATCATCGTTTGTAAAGACAACCTGCATTGATCACTCGAACTTATACACCAGTTTAGAGTCCTATAAGGATATTATATAACTGGATCACTTAATGAAAAGCAAGTGATCTTACAGAACCGCATCACGGCACTGGATGATGATAATTCTTTCTTTCTCTCGAACCACCCCGTGTAAGGATTCAAATTAAAGAGTTTGGTAAACATGAAATAGGTTATCAGGCATGTAGGAAACGTCTGCTGATGGATTCCCTTAATTGTATTTTTAAAACAATGGTAAATCAATTGTAACAACGCAGAGTTTTCCCGTAGTTATTTTGCCCAGCAGAAATCTAGGCCTACTGTGTAACCGTGGATCGAGCACAGCTGAGGGGTGAAAAATAGGACATGCATCGAGAACCTTCTCTTCTAGGAATGTGAATCACAACTCAAATAAATATTATATTATGGAGATTAAACACATTATCCTTGAAATCAGCTGTTGATCACCATCTGTTAATTGAACATAGCCACATTACATATGGCTGTTCCGTTCCAAAAGCTGTGTCTTCTCCTTCGCAGTGATTGATAAATGTTCTAACTTTCTAATTGGAGAATGGTTTTTATGATTCTAAAAACTCACTCAGGAGTATGTTCGCCGGAACAAAGTGAGAAATTTGCTGTTGCATGAATTTAGGATAGACATTCAAGTCAAAGACTATAAAACTCCAGAGAAACAGTGAGTGAATCTTTATGGAATTCATGTCTCACCGGGATTTACAGAATTAACCCTTCGTGAGCACTGGAAAATTTCTTGCTAGGATTCTCCCTGTTTCCTTTTCCCCATTCTTGATATGGGTAGTGACAAGATGGGGGACTGGTGGGCAGTTGATAAACTACTTGGGTTTTGTTACAATTACACGTCTAATTCTGGTTTACACACATTTGGATCATCACCTGTGCTGTGGCGTTGGTGCACTGTGATGAAATTCTCTCTGTGTGATCTATGACAGGAGACTGATCAAAACAGAGTAACTAAGGTTCCCCTGAAGCAGCAGAATATAGTATTCAACAGTTCCATAAGTGTCTGTGTTTATATGTTCTTGGCATTACTTGTATGTGTCAACTTGTACTCATTATGTTAATTTCATGTCTAGATTTTCCATGGCTCTGAGTTACTCGGAGCGGACTTGCAGGACCGCACATCACCAGAATTTTTGACACTGTAAGTGCATTGTCAGTTGCTTTGTCTTGTCTTGTCTTCTCTAACCTAGGAGGTCTTTGATGCAGACCCACAACTGCATTCTTTCTTTCTTCTTCTTTCATTCAATTGAAATTTATCTATATCTGCAATGTTGTCTCTGGTACTGCACCTGCCTGGGGTTCGATAGCAGGGCGAGCACCATAATGATTTGCAGCAACAGACATATTTCAGTGCGTGTTTGTGTGACATCCTGATTGCTTTGGTGCACCTCCTGTCTGTGTCCCCCCCCCCACCCCCCCCCCCCCACCCCCACCCCCACATTTTCAGCACCTTTCTTTTGCTAGAGTAGGCTGTGGTTTTATTCGAGTTTAGATATGTATGCATGTACACACGTTTCTGTGCATGTATTTACATACATATACATCTAGAGCAGTCTGGTTTTACAGTGCCAGAGACTCGCCGTTGGACTTATGCTGCCAGAGGTGATGAATGCCACAAGCCATGAGGGTATTTTGCAAGGTTGGACACTCATGCTCAACTCTGCGCTACCGGCTGTAACAGACAGCAGCTGGGAACCAAGTGTTTGTAGATCTTCAAGCATCCTTATCATGTCGACATGTCCCACTTTATCGAAAGCCTTTGTGTAGTCAATAAAGCAAAGATGTATATCTTTCTTTACTTCTATAGAACGCTTAGTTACTGTTTTCAGTATATACACAGCATTTACTGTACCCTTACCTTCTACAAACCCACATTGTTCTCCTATTTCGGGTTGTATTTTCTTCCTAACTCTTTGCATGATAATTCTCAGCAAAATCTTCCTGATGTGATTCATTGTACTAATTGTTCGATGTTGATCACATTCCAAGGCTCCTGATTTCTTTGGGATTGCAGTAAATACAGAATTACATAATTCATGAGGTATATCTCCAGTATCATATATTGTATTCAGGAGTCTGGTAACTTTATCTATTCCGTATTCTTCTAAAGCATTAATCGTTTCTGTTGTGATGTTGTCTGAACCGGGGCTCTTGCCAGTTTTCATATGGTTAAGAGCATTCTGAACCTCCATCTTCAAAATTGATGGTCCTTCATTATTATTTTGAATATCATACCGTTCTTCTCTGGTACCATCATAAAGGTTTTTCACATGATCTGACATACATGTAAAATCTTATCTTTAAAACAAAGAAAATTGAAATATTTTGGTTACTTGAAACGTCATGAAAGTTTGGAGAAAACAATAATGGAGTGATACATGCCTGGGAAGAGAGGAAGAGGAAGGCCAAAGAGAAGATAGGTGCAGGATGTGGCGGATGATCTCCAGATGGGTGTATCGGACATGGGGCATCTTGCTTGTGATCGAGAAGTTTTCAGGAAGATTGTTATGGGAGCGAGGTTCTGCAAAGGGCATGCTACTGAATGAATGAGTTAACTACTATACATATTTCATGTCATTTTGCTTGCTTTTTTATTTCACATGGTTCCATATTATTATGCCTTAATTTAGTTACTGTAATGTCATTTCCGTTTGTGTGTGTTGTTGTGATCTTTTTTATTGTTTGCTGATGGTGGTTTGTCGCCACAAAATCCTCTGTTTTTTGTTGTAAGTTTGTATAGGCTGACAATCACTTTGTTTTCAAATTGTTGTTATCTCTTTACAGCATTTCAGTTGCTACCAAGATTTTCCCTGTCAATTTTTGAATATTATCTGCCCAGCTCATTTCTGGCCCTTCTCTGTTTTTCTGTTTTCTGGAACTATTACAGTAAGTTTAGTGTTTGGCGACCCATTTATCTTGGCACATAGCAGTGCCATTGTAGTTTGTATGTTTTGCAGAGGTCCTTGTGTGACTCTCTGGCGCATTAGTGTGATCATAGGAGGCTGCATTGTTAATGTCATGAGCTTGGTCAGCAAAAGGGTTCCTTGTCGTCTGCTAAGTGAGGGAAAGACTGGCCACATATTCCTCCGTGCATTCAGGCCAACAAAATATGATGGTTTTACACATTTTCTAATGACATTCTACACATGTTTTACAGAGGTCCATCTATGGATCTACACATTGTCTGATGACTTTCTGCGCACGTTTTCACAGAGGTCTCTGTATAGAGCAGTCTGCAGTGGGAGAGGGGCTCATCCCTCTTTTCATCGTGAAAAAAAAATACTATGTCAACATTTCTGAATATTTTCAGTTTCTCAGCACCATCATGTGTATGTTGGCGTAAATGTATATGTAAACATTCAGGCTGTATGGAACAAAAGAGAAGCTACTAAAAATTGTTGACTACATCATGAGAACTCATCTGTAGGTGTAAACTTGATAGAACAAGCTTGAGAATGAGTTTCACCAAGGGAGATTAGGTGTGTGATTCCGTATCCAACAGTCTCACCAAGGAAGATTAGGTGTATGGTTCCACATCTTGAAGTGAGTTTCATCAAGGGAGATAAGGTGTATGGTTCCACATCTTGAAGTGAGTTTCATCAAGGGAGTTTAAGTGTATGGTTCCACATATTGAAGTAAGTTTCACCAATGGAGATTAGGTGTATGGTTCCACATCTTGAAGTGAGTTTCATCAAGGGAATTTAGGTGTATGGTTCCACATATTGAAGTAAGTTTCACCAATGGAGATTAGGTGTATGGTTCCACATCTTGAAGTGAGTTTCACCAAAGTTAATCAGATTACCTCACTAGTGGCAGTCTCAAGCAGACACAACAGAGGAACTTTTTTTTTTTAATCAGTGCACACAAGGAACTATAGACATTCCTACTCTCCAACATCCACTGAGATAGACAGACACTGAGATAGACAGACACTGAGATAGACAGACACTGAGATAGACAGATCAGTGTATCCCAGATGCGGTGAAATTGATTCTAGTTGATTAATTTTTCATTTGACTGTAACAACATGTGACATAACCAGTTTACATTGTAATTTGTTTCTTTCTTTCCAGTGGTCAGAATTATTTGCGATTTGCGCTGATTTTTGTTGGCTTTGTTGGTGCTTTCTGGTTTTTCGAGGATTACCCATTCATTCTACCAGAGGTAATTATAAATCATTGATTATTTTTGTTAATATGTCTGTGGTGGTGTTGTTTTGTTTACACTTTATTTTTCTATTCATGACGGAACAATAGTATTTCTATCTGTACAGTTTGCAATATGCCTTTCTTTTGCTTATTTTGACCCACACCCATGTTCCTACCGCTAATTTTTTTGCTGTATTTGTCTTTTAGAGTACATTATAATGGAGCTGGGAGGGGGGCTCAAGTTAAGAAAGTATTGAGTTCAATTGCAGAAGAGGGCTGACAGATGAGATAGGCAGACAAAAAAAATAATGCACAGTTGTTTGCTCATATGTACAGAAGGTGTAGGATAGTATAAATTTTGAGGAACATGCATGGCCAAATACATTTTAGCACTTATTCTTAAACATCCAGTGCGCTAATGCCAAGATGGAGGGTTCAACCCCCACTCCGGCCAAATGGACTAAAATGTTTACTTTTTGTCCTTCATCATCATCAAGCGCCCTGCCAGTTGGCGTAGGTGTTCATGTCTCTCCACAGATCACAGTCTTTGGTGTTCTGGGTCAACTCTGTTGATGATACTGGTCTGGTTCGCTAGATCAGTTCCGCGTCTAGCGTTCGTTGTCTCGGATGGCTGTGTGAGGTGCACCAAAATGGGATCTTCCCAGCCAACGTGAGTTAGCGAGGCAGGCGTTTCAAGAATGTAACCGCATCGTGCAGCCAGGGTCGTGGTTTGAGCGGGCAAAAGAGCAAAATTTGTACGACCGTTCGACAAAGTCTCGATAAGCGCCCACTCTCTCTCTCGATGAGTAGTGGGCCTGCAGTCAGTAAGCTGGTATAGCTTTTTTTTTTTTTGGTCAGTCCTGCCGGCGTAGCTTGAAAGCTCGTCGGTAGGCGTCCAGTGGTTTTGCATGTATCACCTTGTACAGGGAGGGCGCGCTTTAGCGATGCTACTCTTGGCTTGCGTGTGCGTGAATAGTCCGTCTGTCTGATAGATATCTGGTTGATCCTGCCAGTAGTCATATGCTTGTCTCAAGTCATATGCTTGTCTCAAGGTACAAGGTGTGCGTGAACGTCTGTCCGGTCAGTCGCCATGTGCACATTTGCGCTGGAGAGGCTCAACCGTAAATCGGGAGATCTGCTCGCAACTTAGACGAGCAGTATCTTCTGTGGGCAGTTTCTCGCCTCATGTTTGTGTGTGGTCTGTTCTGGCGGTCAGTCCGTCTTCGGTGAAGGAAATCGTGTTGATCCTATAAGTAATCATACGCTCATTGCTTGTCGCTACGCTTGTCTTAAAACTGAAAATTAAAGGAATTGACGGAAGGGTCCGAGGCTCCCGAGAGCCAAAATAAACAGGGATAACTGGCCATGGCAGCCTAACGTCCACTGCATCTGTGTCCGTCTTCCAGTCGTCTTGCCATGCTCGCCACTGGAGCCAGACGGACACAGACGAGGGAGCGGGGGCGAGGGTGTTGCGCGACCACTTCCTCGCTATACAAAACCAAAGCGCAAGTCATTCGTTTCTCATCAAATCAAAGATGTAGTGTAATGAATGGTCATCGTCAATGAATGGTCAACGTCATTCATGATGGACGAACATCGCTGATGATATTCCTCTATGACACCGTCTCAATCTACTCAGCCTCACTTTTCTTGGTAGGCCTCTGCCTCTCTTCGCCTTTGATCGTTCCGGTTGTCACGATGTTCTCCAATGCCTCTCTTCTCATCACACGACCAAATAAAGTTGTTTGTCTCTTTCTTAATCCAGGCAATCAAGATAGCAACAAAGAAATTACTAAATATCAACCCTGGTACACAGCCTGTGGTGCTATTGACAGATGTGAAATCAGTACTCGAGGTGCTTCTGTCTGGGAAATTGCCAGTACTCCGTACACTACTTTCTGAAATTAGCAGTCAGCATAAGATCACCATACAGTGGATATCATCCCACTGTAGAATACCCAGGAACAAAAGAGCTGATCAATTGGCCAAGGAAGGAGCAATAGAACAACCTCCTGCACATACCACTAAAAGAAAAGAATGATAAAGTCCGTTAGAAATCTACCAAAACCTACTTAAGACAACTATCACCTTATGGACAAACCAGAACAAATCATTATTCTGCGTATCAGAACAGGACACAATAGTATACAAAATTCAAGATTGGCGAATCAGCCATGTGCACAAGTGGATTGGTACCACAGACAGCAGATCACATATTCAAGACTGCCCAAAATATGACATATATAGGCGAACCTTCTGGCCTGGAGACACAACAGTGGAAGATAAACTATATGGACCACTGAGTGAACTAAAAAAGATAGTGAAGTTCATAAAAGAGACAGCATTGCAGTTATAAACAAATTTCAAGCGAACGAAAGAAGTCGTCTCTTTCTTATTGTTGTATATTGTGTTCTAGTTTCATTAGCCTTTTTCATGCATTCGTCGTTAGTTACTCTGGAAGTCCAAGGAATTTGCAACAATCGTCTCAGGAACCACATCTCTGTTGCCTCCAATTTCTTTTTAATTTTGTTCATTAACATTCCAAAATTCACTGCCATACAGCAAAACAAGCTCGTATAGCACTTCAGCACTCTCTTTCTTGCATTCAAAGATAGTGACTTATTGCATAAGATACTCTTCATTTTCTGGAATGCAGCTTTTGCTTGCTCTATTCTGCTCTTAATCTCTGTTGTGCATCTTCCATCTGATGTTATAAATGCCTCAAGGTATTTAAAATTACCCACTTGGTTAAGAATTTTCACTTCTATTTCCATTTCACATTTTGGTGTCACCTTTTTCTTTAAAAAGTCGCTTAAAAGTCGAACAGGGTCGATTTCATTGCATCGGGTTTTATCCCATGTGGCTCTGTCTCTTTCCGCAGCGTGGAAAGCGTCGCACAAAGCACGAACTCTGTAGCTCTAGCATCGACCCACAGGAGTCCGAAAAATGTAACTCGTGAACCGAAGGACGCGGCCCGGGATCGAACCCACAACCTTCGGAGCCCGAGTCAAACGGCTTGACCACTTTGCCACGGAGACTCTCTAACCTTTTTCTTTGATATCACCATTGTTGCTGTTTTCTTGATGTTCAATTAGAGTCCTTTCTTTGCACTCTCTGTTACTACAATGTCTAACCATTGTTTTAGATCTTTTGCATTGCCACCAATACTGTGGCATCTGCATAGCGTATATTGTTTATATTATAGCCTTCAAAACGTGCCCAAGTCCTTGACTTAGACATGTAAATTACAAGTACCTCTGACGTCAGAGTGGGTTCGCCTGATGGCAAGGAACTGGTAATAAAGAAAGTCGCGGGAAGGTTAACCCAATCAACAAATGCCCGCAGAAGTTGGATGTGTTGGCCTAACGGCGCAAGAACGCAGCTTTGCTGTAAACAGGCACAACGCAATCATGTCCGAAAAACTCTCTGGGTGAACTCAGAAGAAGAAGTAATAGGGAAAGCTAATCCTCACACAAAAATCTGTCCATTGCACTAGAAGTAGTAGCACGTGTATGGACTACGCTTGAGTTTAAAGCGAGTGAACACCAAAAACAAACACATTGAGGAATGTGAATTCACATTAATGCTAATTATGTTTTAACTAATTTAGGCCCCCCACGTCTACCTTGCATAACTTAAGCATCAGAAAATTCTTAGGACGATTTAAAGTTGGCTGTCGTTATATTGATTACATCACTCTTGAGTGCCGATTGGTGTATAAGAATATTAGGATAGCACCATATGCCGTTACATCTTGAGGTATGGACAAAAGATACTTCTTCTTTGAGTATTGAAGATGAAGACTAGAAACCAGTGGTGGCCAACTTTTGCAGCACTGTCTGTTATGAAAGTGTCATGTGATCAATTAGTTTTTCACTGTAACTGACAGTCTATACCACAGTTATGTACAGCTGGCCACTGTGGCGAAGGGGTAGCAAACATGATTCATAAACCCGCATTCCACATTTGAAATCAGCTGCAGACAATTTGGCAGCAGAATGACTTGTGTTGATTTTTAACAATGGCATGAGCGTTGATTGTTCGGAAAGCTATGGCAAGCTATTGAACATAAACTTAACTAGTAAGTCACAAACAGTCAAAAAAAATGCTGGGGCTGACTGCATCCAGTAAAGGGTATGCAGCTAACTAACTTAACAGTGATGTTCACATGATTTCTCTTGCAGATGCCGAAACAGTACCCCTTTAATGAATTGTACTTAGAGCACGGGGGTGATCCTGACCAGGCGCAAGAAGTAAAACATTACACATTTGAACCAGCCACCGAGTAATGAAGGGCTTTTCGAGTCAAGCTGTGTTGCCAGTTTGTCCTGTCAACTATAATACATGTGTCTGGATGTCAAGTTTCTAGTTTTTATTTTGTCTTTCAATTAGTGAGAACTAAGATAGTTGTCTGATGAGTGTGCTAAGTGTCCAGATTGTCCACATATCCATACTTTACCTTGTCTACGTCACACATATGACTGGCACCTGGCCGTCATGGTAGACGACAGTTTGTAAAATGGAGTTATACTTCTTCATAGCATAAAGCCCTGGCTGAATTTAGAGACCATGTGTTGCCCATGCAGCATGATTCCTCTCTCGACCTGCCTAGGTTACTCCAGAGGAAAGGTAACACCAACATATCTGGAACAAGACAAGTTGCAGAAGCTGCCAGATTAGCAAAACTGCTCTAACTGTCTGCCTGTCAGAGCTTCAATCATTGACCAAGGCTTAGGGCCTGGTCTTCCCTGCCATGATATTTAGTCTTTAGGTTGCATTTTCTCACAATAGGGTAAGGCTTGTACCCTCCCAATAGTGCTCCTCCGCCCAAAGCCGTTAGCACAATGTGGGGTGTCGGGTTTGGTGAGCACCTCCAGAAATCAGGCAGTGCCATCTACTGACATGCAGTAGCTCAGTCATATTTAAGACCTGACTTTCGCGTATATATCTTTTAAGTCATGACAGTGAGTAAATCAACAGAAACGGCAAGTGGAATTCTCAAGCTTTATAACTCGATCATAAGTGACAAAATGGATGCATTAGCAGAACTCTTTGTCATGTACAATCTACTTAGCTGACATTGGTCTGCCAGCAGAGTAGGGCAGGCCTATTCTCATTCCATTTCAGTATCAGCTGAGCAACTTTTATATGTGGTTGTGCCAATGTCTTTTTGTGTGTGTGTGCTGGTGATGGGTTTAGCCACAACATCCATTCTGTCACCCATGATTGTTTCCTCTAAAAGTCGACCAATGCCATTACTTGTTTTTATTGATTAACCCATTGTATTTTTACATCTTTACTGCAGTTCTACTATTTTCATTTCTGTTTGTCATGGCAGAATAATTGTTCTAAATTACTTTGTGGCAGAATCAGTGTGTCGTGCCATCATTTTTGTTTAGCTTTAGCATGTGAATCACTGTTTACATTTTCATTTAAATCTTAGATCCCTGTTCTTCTCCTCATAATTGGACTACACAAAATCAGGTTTTGATTGTGAGAAAGGAGAAAAGAGTGTTGAATTATTTGTTGTTTTGTGGTTCCCTTATTTTATCACATCTTCTATACACACAGTAGTATGTACAGTCTGTGACTGAAGATAAATGTACTCTTTATATCTTAAATTATTTGTTTGTTTTACATAAGGAAAGCATAACTAGCAGCACATAAATAAATAAATATAATCGTGCATGCTGTAGAGAAGGATGGACATTCAGTACTAATATATAGTGTTATGGTATATGTAATAAAGTTAATAATATTGACTGGAAACTTATGCTAGACCATTGGTTCATAAATCTTTTGCTGAGAAAATGTGGTTGAGAGGTTGTTGTTTCCAGCTGAGGCTGAAAAGATGCTATTTTGAATCCTGATTGGTGTATATAGGTATGGACCATAAGCCCAGTGTGCTAAAACTAAAAGTGTTTCATTTTTATGCAAGATTTCTGTTAAATGTCCTTGACATAGACCACAGATAAATGACCAACACAGGCCTGAACCTAACTGCCAGAGGATCTCAACGTTAGTGAGCCTCAATATATGCAATGTTCAGAAACCATGAAGTGAGTGAACAGGGCTCTGTCCCTCATCATTCTACTCCCAAATTATAGGTAAATTATATGTCTATTGAATACATGCTCTCCTATATAACAAATCAGTTCATATGCCTGTTTATAAGAGATCCAACCCTTTGACAGATAAATTCTAATATGTATTAGCTGCATGTCCACTGAGAGAGATCAGCTACCTGAGAGAAACATTGATTGTATATGAGATCAGCTACCTGAGAGAAACATTGATCGTATATGAGATCAGCTACCTGAGAGAAACATTGATTGTATATGAGATCAGCTACCTGAGAGAAACATTGATTGTATATGAGATCAGCTACCTGAGAGAAACATTGATTGTATATGAGATCAGCTACCTGAGAGAAACATTGATTGTATATGAGATCAGCTACCTGAGAGAAACATTGATTGTATATGAGATCAGCTACCTGAGAGAAACATTGATTGTATATGAGATCAGCTACCTGAGAGAAACATTGATTGTATATGAGATCAGCTACCTGAGAGAAACATTGATTGTATATGAGATCAGCTACCTGAGAGAAACATTGATTGTATATGAGATCAGCTACCTGAGAGAAACATTGATTGTATATGAGATCAGCTACCTGAGAGAAACATTGATTGTATATGAGATCAGCTACCTGAGAGAAACATTGATTGTATATGAGATCAGCTACCTGAGAGAAACATTGATTGTATATGAGATCAGCTACCTGAGAGAAACATTGATTGCATATGAGATCAGCTACCTGAGAGAAACATTGATTGTATATGAGATCAGCTACCTGAGAGAAACATTGATTGTATATGAGATCAGCTACCTGAGAGAAACATTGATTGTATATGAGATCAGCTACCTGAGAGAAACATAGATTGTATATGAGATCAGCTACCTGAGAGAAACATTGATTGCATATGAGATCAGCTACCTGAGAGAAACATTGATTGCATATGCTTATTTGTCAAATTTGAAAGAAAGCTTATGATTGTCCCAAACCTGTGTTTCTTGGTCTTGGTCTTTGAGAATCAAAATCATACCATTCTAGGCAAACACATAGATGCTCTGTTTCCCTCAGCGAAAGTCAGAAGATGCAAATGTTGATCTTCAGCGAGACATTGGTTGTAGACACGTCGAGTTCATCCCCATGCTGGAAGCACATTTAAATCCACATTCAAGTACCCTTAAATATGTTGCTTTATCTGTTTATTGTATCTGCAACTGGCAGTCGTTGGTAGATACTCTTCAGAAACAGGTGGTGTTCTTAAGCCAACAGATCTGCTCACTCTTTGCCTCACACTCAATTATGACATGACAGGATACCCATGAAACTCTTTGTAAGAGAGAGGTTTCTATATTTGGTATACACTCATGCCACATCTGTCCGTTTTAAGATTTATGCAATACACATACTGAGCATCAAAAGAATAGTTACAGCTTTTACAAATTGATCATCTGGAATGTCTACACCAACATGAAGCCCATAAGCGGGCACTCTGCCGTTTATACTTCACCTGGACACCGCAAGGTACAAGATGAACATGATGAGATTAGATGTGTACCCCCAGCTACACTGCTGAGGCTCATAACAACAAAGAAGTCATCCTTCCAGAAATAAAATGGAAAAATGCTGCTCTGTGTATTTTCTTCCTGTTAGTGTTCTGCCTAATACAGCTGTTCTTCATGCACACCAGCCCAGAAGGCACAAAGAGAGAATCTTCATCCTGAAATGAAACAGCTTACTGCGTTATGTGAGCGGTTAGAACCATACTAATGGATGCAAATCATCAAATCACAAATACTGAAGTATTGGAAAGATCAGGTTGTGTGACTGTGTTCCATGCTCAGTCTTCGTAGACTTAGATGGATAGGACATGTTAGGAGGATGGATGATGGTAGAATACCAAAGGACATCTTTTTTGATGGATTACAGATGGGTAAGAGATCTCAGGGTCGGCCTCTACTAGGATACAAAGATGTGTGTAAGCGGGACATGATTGATACAGGCATTGATAATGCACATTGGGAGCAAGTCGCCGCTGAACGTGTTGCATGGAGGGCAATTATCAGAAATTGAACAAAGACAAAGGAGAAAATGATTGCAGATAAAGCACACACAGAGCGTGAGAGACGTAAGATGGTGCGTTCCTCCGAAGTCGGAGAGTGTCTGCCTTACGGCGAGGAACCACCAGTCTGCACACCAATAAGCCAGACATGGGACAACGGATACTCACGCAAACCTCAGGTCCTGTATGACATCACACTGATGTTGGATAACAGGATGCCTTCATCCGACATACAGGACTTCGCGATGGAGCTCAAGCCAACGAACGCAAGCAAGCAGATGGTGCATGATGGTGGAAATGACCAAGTTTTCACATGCATCCACTGTGGACAAACATTTGCAGCATGAATTGGCCTTATCAGTCACACTCGCCACCGCCATGGGTCATAGTTATTAAGCCTTTTTGAAGCACAATGTATCAAACTATCGTCTGTCCAGACGGAAAGGTGCCAATGAAAAAAAAAATGATGCAAAAGCTCTTTGTGGGGAAGCCATCACAGTCCCAGCAAGTCTGCAGGCCGCATCCTACAGATCGCTGCTACAGGCACATCCCATGGAAGTGAGGCTAAGTAGCCATGTGCAGAAACTGAGAAAATGTGTGAGCCCAGAACCAGAGCATCATGTCTTATCTCAGCATCTGTGGGAACCTTTAAAAGTCGACAGGGTCAACTTCATTGCACCGGGGTTTTATCCCGTGTGGCTCAGTCTCTTTCCGCAGCGAACTGCCGAAAGCGTCACTCAAAGCACGAACTCTGTAGCTCCAGCGACAACCCCCAGGAGTATGAAAATAATGCACTCGTGAACTGAAGGACGCGACCTAGAATCAAACCCACAACCTTCGGAGCCCGAGTCAGACGGCTTGGCCACGGAGACTATCTGTGGGAACCTTTGATGACAAAGGATATAAGTATAAATATATAAGGATAGAGATCGGGTTGCTGTGGAACTACAACCCGAACTAAATCGCATAAGCACTTGGTGTGTGGAATCTGAGGCAATGGTCAACCCAACGAAGGCAGCAGTGACATGGTTCTCTTTGAATAACCATATTGTCAACACGCCAACACCAACTGTAAAGCTGTGTTCAGAGACTGGAAAGAACGCAGGCAATTAATTACCTGGGGATACGTTTTGATCAAAGCCTTGCTTATAATGAGCACATAGAGCAGGTGTTAACAAAGGCCAAGCGGGGTTGGGTTGCGATGCGGGTGATGGCGGCAACAAACTGTGAGCAGCGCCATCTATGTCTTTTATACGAGGGTCTGGTCATGTCTGTATTTGAGTATGCGATGGCGATCATGACTCTCAGCCGTAAGCAGATGGAAAGGGTACAGGACGAAGCTATGCGTATTATTCTTGATTTACAAGAGATACAGCATGAGGGCGATGCACTATCTTCTTGATTTTCCAACCTTTGGGGACAGAATACAAATTTGTAGAGCACATGCCTATCTCAATGCCTATCTCAGAGTCAAAGCAAACACATAACATCCACTGCACAGTGAAATTAAGAAGGTAAAGGGCAGCGGGTTAAAAATAGGAAGGTTGTGGATGGGTCAAGCCGAAGACATTCTTCAACAGGTGTGTTCACTTGAGGCCTTAGAACCTGGCGAGGAAAGGGTATAAGTATCAACAGATTTCTGTACGTCCTTTTCAGTGTGCATCCAACTAGACAGAAAATGCAGACAAGAAAATCCGGCTGCTGTGGAGACGGAAGTACAAGCGTTTATCTTCGAGAATTCGTTAGAGGATGATGATATCATTTACACGTATGGGTCGGTCGTTCGACGAGTGAGAAGTTCATGGGCCTTTACGGCTCAGGCCGGAGGGAGAATTGGGAAGTAGGATTCTGGTGCTTTTGCGTTGACCACAAGTAGTATGACTGTGGAAGTCATGGCAGTAAGTAAAGCAATAACATGGCTCGAGACACAGACATTCACTAGGGCATGTTTCCTTAGTGACTCAGTGAGCATGCTCAAGAAGATACAGATGGGGTGGATCCGAAGAGAGTGGTTGCTGTCTCTGGAGCGGTCTCAGCTGGCAAAGATTCTTTTCGTGCCAAGGCATGCAGGAGTACAAGGAAATGAGCGGGCTGACAAGCTCGCAGGTGAGGCTACTGTGGAAGGTGGACGCGCCATGGACCAGGCTGACATTCTGAAAGCTTTACGAGAAGTAAATCGTCCGCAAGAACCAAGTGATGACTGTGAATCTACAACCATGGTCAGAATGCGAGAACAGCAAATTAAAAGAGGTGTGGGCAAACAAGAACACTACGCAGGAAGCCAGAGAATACTGATAAACCAACACAGAACTGGTGTCGGGGAGTTACTGAGGAAGGGATCCGAGGCACTTATGGACTGAATGGTTTGATGTGCAATGAGGATGATCTGTCGACTAACTAACTAACTAACCTTTGATGACATATGGCCACGTGTTGCCGCTTCTCTCGCTTGAGGGCCAAAAGACATGCGTGCGGCTGATCTGGATAGGCTTACTGATGTGCACCGTCATGTCATATAAATTTATTAGTTCTATGTAACACCTTAACAATCTTTTTCTCGTTTAAATTTATATCTTTTTATTTCACGCACAAAAAAACATTAAGATTGGATAGACGCATTGTCTGCGCGTAATAAAGACACGTCACGGACGCGCGTCAACTGACAACACAAAATAGGCAATCTCACTTTGGGCCACTGGTGTTCAGAGGTTCTTTGATGCCCGGGGCCAACCCCTTGATTGGATGCCCCTAAATTGTTCTTTCCTTAATTCATTCCTCCTCCCCGTTCACTGCACTGTGCTGTCCCTTCTCTCTAGTTGGATGCCCCCCCCCCCTCCCGGTTGGATGCCCGGGGCCGTCGAACCCCCCTTTGCACGTCACTGCTTTTGGGCAAGGAACACCGAGACACCAACACACTTTGTTAGGAACCTCACACACTGTCATTCAATGACATATCTTGGCGTGAGGCTTGATGGTAGCCTGTCCTTCAGAGATCATGTAGATTATGTCATAACGAAAGCTCGAAAAGGTTTGTCAGCAATGAGAGTCATAGCGACTACCAATATCGAGCAAAGACTGCTAATACTTCTGTTCCAAGGACTGGTGCTTTCACCCATCGAGTATGCCCTGGCCATCCTCACTATCAGCCCTACACACAGATTGGAAGACTTGAAAAGGTATAAAACGAAGCCATGCGCATCATTTTGGGCTGCACGAGAGACACCAGCTGTGTAGCAATGAGATACCTCCTTGACTTCCCGACAATGGAACACAGGATCAAGATCTGGAGAGCTCGTGCATACTTAACAATAAGTGCAGATGAGCAGCACCCTCTGCATGACGCTATATTCAGAGAAAAGGATGGCAGGCTAAAGAGGGGCAAATCATGGATGGGTCGGGCGGAAGATGTCGTCAGACAGGTCTGCAGTCTTACCAGTATCAACCCCGGCAAGGAATGGGTGCCGGTGCTTCCAGATTTTAAATGCCCTTTCTCCTGCATTATCACACTCGACAGACGGTGCAGAGAGCAGAACCTTGCCGCTGTCAATGCAGAGGTTTACGCGCTCATCTATGAACACTCAGATAGCCCCGAAGTGCTCATCTATACAGATGGATCTGTTGTAAAGCAGCAGAGAAGTGCGTGGGCATTTACAGCCCGTTCAGCGGGCCGAACCGTTCAAGAATCCAGTGGTGCCCACTCTATGACCACGAGCAGCATGGCGATGGAGGTGATGGCAGTTACACAGGTTTTCATATGGCTGGAATCACAGCATTATACCAACGTGTGTGTACTAAGTGATTCAATGAGCATGATTCAGAAGGTCGAACCTGGAACTGTACATAGACAGTGGACTGAGTCGCTGCGGAAGTCTGATGTCCGTAAAGTCACCTTCATCTTCGTCCCGGGACATGCGGGAGTCGAGGGAAATGAACGAGCTGATAAACTGGCTGGCTCTGCACCCCCTGTAGATGGCCAGCCCATGGATCATGCCGATGTTATTAACGTCCTTAAAGATATGGCGAGAACAGAGGACTTTAACGTCAGTGAATCCACATCGCTGTCCAGGATGGAAGACTTGGGAGTAAGAATCGGCACGGCCAGACGCGAGAGGCACATCGGGAAAACGAGGTGCCTCGTCAACCAACACAGAACTGGAACTATTAGCCACCGGACGCTGATGCATATGCTGGGGGGAGCACATCTGAGCACCTATGGACCTGTCCGGAGTGCAATGAAGATACCCCAACTGATAACTGATAACACACTGTCATTGAAGCCAAAACAAAACCGTTAGGATATTTCGCAACAACAACCAGTTAGCAGCCACGGGCATTTATGGTCACGCACACAATAGTCGATACCAGTGCTCAGAACAAATAGAGAGACTTGCAATGTTCAGACCCAGAATTTTTGGAATTTGAGCAAGGGACGAAGGAAAAAGGACATGGGAAAGACAGCCGTGAGTTACAGGCATCGCTTGCATATGGCTAGGGATGTAAACGGTGACGAACGCACACCAGGGCATCAATGAGCTTACTAGGTCAGCTCGGCCAGCCTCTAGGATAATGTGTGCATGTCTTTGAGCATATAGCTCTGTGAAATAAAATGGTCATATTTCGTTCGACTGCAAACAACAGGCCTTGTCGAGTTCTTTCAGACTGACGGTGAAAAGAAAATGGTCTTCGTTGAGCGCATGTGAGCCCGCAGGTTGGGAGGTTGTGTTTTGTGAAGTGGTTGTCATCCAAAAGAACTGTCATCTGCCTAAACCACTCTTTTCTGGTGAGGGAACATCAAGTCCAGTCCATCAATCTCCACGAAGAAGAAGAAGAGAAGATAACCGTCATCACCATCATCAACACGTCAACGGTCATCTGGTCCAGCTAATCAAGAGCATGGGGCTGGAAGAGGCAACAAGATCCCAATAACTTGTTGCTTTTCACCAGCCATTCTCTGTCTACTCCTTCCCCACGCCATGACATGCACACATGACAATATGGAGAGAAGATTGACTTACAAAACTACGTTTGCCAGGAAGAAGTGGAATACGTTGGTTGAAGGAACAGATGTTACAGTCCAGTTGAAAACAACCACATCACTTCTTTCTATATTCCAAGCCGTGCGACATTGGTGATCATGTCTGTCCACAGCCTTCTGTCGTGTGTACTGCCAATTACTTCTGATAACGATGTTCATTCATGCCATGCAATCAAAGTGTCCAACATCTTCTCTTTTAGTCTGATTCTCATCCTCCTCTCCAATTGTCCCATTTTGACCATAAACTCCAGTGCTGAAAGGCGCAAGTATCGCAGCACTGCTGCAAACAGACAACGCAATTACGTCCGAAAAAAACTCTCCGGATGAACGCAGAAGAAGAGGAAGAAAATAATCAAGTTGCCATACCATCAATAGTTAGAATGCAAGAGTTCGGATTGAAGATGAGTGTGTCCGGGGTGGGGTGGGGCTTAGCTTCAATAATAAAAAGACAGAAATGACATACCAAAGAAACAAATTGTGAAGTAAATGACGTTATTTTGCGGCAGGTGCAGAAATTCAAATATCCATTTTTTTTAAAACACTTTCTACAACCACTTCATCTATCATGTCCTGTAGTTTCTTCTGACTTGTTACCAACAAAACGGTGTTATCAGCATAACATAAGCTATAAATACAATTTATATTATGTCCATCAACCAGGATCCCTGGCATATTTTTGCAGATCTCCTGATATGTTTAGATATGAACAGATAGACTATAATGATCTAAAGTCGACATAAACCTCATAAACTTGCACGGCCTTTCGCCCGTGCGAAAATAAGTGCATGCAGGCCTTGACTGTGCCAGACCAGATTTTGTCCTGCTCACTTCGCCTGTCATCTCTCTCATTCCTATCACCTAAGCCAGGGGTGGGTGTCAAAGACTGAACTAGGAGGCCAGAGGTCTGCCTCAAGATAGAACACCACCGGGAAGAGATCATCCTCATATAGAATAGAGATGATACCTTGCCCCGGAATAAGGGCAGGGTAGGGGATAGAATGGAGAACTATTAACTAGTTCTCTCATGAGACACGGAGACGGTGACCAGATAGTTAGCACTCTGGTCACGACAGAATCACGGCGCCTACATGATAGCCACGATTGCTAATCAACAGAAAATAGCTAATGTAAGCGTGCCAAACAGAACGGCACGCAGAAAGCCGAAGGACACCTCAAGGTCCTTCCGCGTGGTGTGTAACCACGGGAGCAAGCTAGTCAGACGGGGGACTGACTTTGTAGCGGGCACCTCGTTGTAGTATTGATAGGAGATTTGTGTAACCAAATAGATAGAATTAGCATTAGGGTTTAGAAACTAGGGATAGTAATTCTGTGGCTTTGTGTGTGGTTTTGATAGCGACTGTTATGTACTTGTGAAGAGCCAACGGCAATAAAATGTATCATTTATTTCCTCTCACACGACTTGCAAGTTTCTTGTGTGGTGCGAGAGAAGTAATCTGATGATGCCTTACACATGAGTTGTTGACAGGCAAAGATTAATGTGGTGTCAGAAGTGGTGCTTGGACGAAAGCGCCAAGCAAATACACTCATCCACGGCTCTAGACTAAGTTTACAAATAGTGAAGTAGTGATTTAATTTGTGTCAGTGACGGTTAACGTGTGCAGAACTAGGACAAGTTGCTAACGAAACTGTGCCTATCGTGACGAAATAACGCTTATTTATGTTTAGTAAAATATTATGTACTTAAATCATGTGTTTCTTCAAGATTGTAAGTATTGATATTATTATTTTCTGTTATTTATTCATGTAATTATTTATTTATTTATGAATAACTATCAAAAATGATTCTTGGCGGAGCGATACGCAGCCAGCAACATTATCGATTTTTGCAAGCTAAAAATAGCGCTGCGCCTCTGACGTAGCACGATTGACAAGCAGTTGGGTTACGCCATTGGCAATCAGCATCTGAGTGTTTACAAATCGGTAAACTGCTGCCCGCCTGAATCAGTGCTTTATATTACCTATTATTTATTTATTTGAGTTAGTAATTGAATATATTTGTTTATTTAAACAATATTAATATATTTTCGTTTATTTCAAAGCAATTAAATTTGTTTTTGGTACTTTTTCTTGTGTTTACCGTCACGATGGCACTATTTTCAGCCAGGCAAATTAGACTGGTCTGCACAACACTTGCATAGATTAAACTAGGTTAGTGACGAAAGGCATATACGGTTAGAACGAAGACAGGACATTGACAATTTAATATTAAGTAAACTATATTCTGTTTTGTTCGTGTGCATGTCATTGTCAATGTGTCAAATTGTCGCATAGTATATCGTTTGCTATTGGTTAATTGTTGCTGCTCTGTAAACCAGGGTGAACAACAGCTGATTATAAGATTGGTGTGTATGCCGAAGTGCCAAACAGGTGACCTAGATAGAAAGCTCGCGGCGATACTGAAGCGCCAAACAAGGTGACCTGTGTTACCGGAGTGTGTTCCTTGTTCTCGGGAACATTAAGTTGAGTAAAACTTACATATTTGGCATGCTATGTGATTAATAGTGCATCTCTTTTTCAGCTTGTGATGCATTAGCATACTTTTGTGCTCTGTTTTTTTTTTTTGCAGGACTAAATTTTTCAGGTTATACACAAAGAGTACAATTTGCAGTGCTCAGATATTAACAAATATAACATATCAAAGAAAAATAAGTGAATAAAAAGTTCAGTGTAGGTCAACGCTAGCTATTTACCTAACATCATGGCTACTTTAGCTGACTTCGTAAAAGCAGGCAAAGAAATGCAATACACAGGTAAAGAGCTAGAAGAATATGCTGATAAGAAATTTAAAGAAGCAAAGGATGCAGAAAGAGACGAACGCGCTCGAGAAAGAGAGCATCAAAAAGAATTAACACAACTAGCTGAGATAACAAAACAAAAACAACTAGAACATGATAAGGAAATTAAGCAACAACAGTTACAACAAGATAAGGAAATTAAACAGAAAGAACTAGAATTAAAACAAAAGACATTAGATCAAGAAACAGAACTAAAGCAAAAAGAGATAGATGAAATGGCGAGAGTTAAGGAAAAACAAATACAAGTAGAATCAGAGACACAGTTAAAGATGAAAGAGATGGATGTAGACTCACACGCAGAGATCTCTGCCACTAAACTTAAAAGTCAACAAGAAGAAAATAAGTTCAACAAATACAAAAATATTATCAAACCATATTGTAAGGAAGATTCAATATCAGCCTGGACAGAAAATGTCGAGTATCAATTTAAATATCACCAAGTTCCAATAGACATGTGAGCTATGATTTATATGAAGAACCTAAGTGGTGAGCCCCTTAAAGTGATAGAAGCTATACCAACTGAACTTAGATCTAACTATCAATACATCCATGATAGGATAATGCAACATTTTTTACTTGATGCCCCTGGGTATCAAGTTCAGTTCTCAAATTTAAAACTTAAACCTAGTGAGACTTTCATTGACTACGTCTCAAATGTTCAGAGTGTACTAAATAGATGGCTTAAGGCAGCTAACATAGGAAAAGACTTTGATAGACTTAAGAATTTAATAGCCATGGATAAAATCATATCCACTATACCATCTCCTTTTGCTAAATTTCTACAGCAGTCAGACATTGAGAACATAGAGCAGTTCGAAAAGAAAGGGTCTGCATATTTTTCTTCTAACAGAGACATTTTTAAAACCTCAAATGACTCTGAAGTAGTGTCCTTTGTGAAAGACCAACCAAAAAATTATCAAAGTAAGAGAAAACCCTTTCAGAAAATCGACACAAAAGATAGGAAAGTATTAAAATGTATTTATTGTCAACTTTTGCATGACACTTATTCCATGTGTGACAAATCGCCAAATTATCCGGCGCATCTTGAAAATGTTATCAAGAAGCAACAAAACAAAAGATCTGCATACAGGCGTGCAATCAAATGCTTCTTTTGTTCCAGCTACGGCCATTATTCAAATAAGTGTCTGGGCCGCCAACGTATGAAAGCCAACAATGCTATTTTGATTGATACATCTTCTGATAGTGGTAGTGAGACTGAGTGTGATGTTGAGAATGTATTACCTGTTAACCAACCTGAAGATGTGTGTTGTGTGAACGATATATTAAGTTTTGACAGTTGTGAACGATGTCACCAATTTCATGCAGACGGAAAATTAGAATGTGGACATACAGTACCGTTCTCAACTGAGAATGTAAATGCAGCATTAGCCTCCAGAGGCAATTTGGTGTTCCACAATGCAATGGTCAACGATAGACCATGCCAATGTTTGCTGGATAGCGGCAGCACCCTGATTGGTCTTAGAAAGGAACTGGTGAGTCCAGATGACTATACAGGTGACTCTGTCAAATGCCGAACCTTTTCGGGTAACATTGAAATTTACCCTTTGGCCAAAGCCCGTATTAACACTCCTTTCCTTTCTGGTACCTTTACTTGTGCAATACTTGACAACCCTTGTACTGATTTAATTTTGGGTTGCTTACCCCAATTGAAACAATGTACTAGCGATGAAATAGCTGCATGGGAAAGATTAAATGCAGCTAATGCAACCACCAGAGCAGACACTGTAAAACATCAAGACACACTACAAGATGAGAGACTACTGTTGCTTTCTCCAACTGGCACAGATGACACCAACAGACAAAAATTCATAGAACAGCAGAAAGCTGATCCTAGTGTGTCTCCATATTTAAAATTATTGAAAGAAAGAGCCAAGGTGACCAAAAATGCATCATGGTTTTTTAGGCTTAACAATGGCATTCTTACTAGATACTATACAACAGGTAACCATGAGATTCAGCAAACGGTGTTACCTGTACAACACCGCCTTACTGTGCTAAAGATTGCAAATGAGTCACCGTTTGCTGGTCATCTGGCGTACGACAAAACCAGGGCCAGAATTCAGGCTCATTTTTATTGGCCAGGTTTTTGCAATGATATAAAATTATTTTGTCCTTCGTGTAATGTCTGTCAACAGTTAGTACGTAAGGGTAAACATCCTACAGCTGAGGTACAACCTTCTACATTGGCTTCTATGCCATTTGAGATTGTGGCGGTAGATATTGTTGGACCCCTGAATCAGGTGTCCAACAAAGGAAATCGCTTCATATTAACGATGGTCGACCTCTGTTCAAGGTGGGTTGAGGCAGTAGCTTTGAAATACATCACCTCCAAAGACGTTGCCAATGTATTTCTACACCTGTTCTCACGATTCGGATTTCCACGGACCATAATATCCGATCGTGGAACTCAATTCATATCGGCTGCAACGCAAGCCCTTACAAAATAGTTAGGGATTAAACAACATTTTACTACAGCATACCATCCAGCCAGCAATGGAATTGTAGAAAAAATTAATGGAGATCTTAAGCATATGCTGGCTAAGGTGACAGCAGAAAACCCAGTTGAATGGGATACACTGTTACCAACAGTGCTGTTCGCCTATCGGGAGATTCCCCATTCAAGCACGGGTTTCTCACCGTTTGAATTAGTGTACGGGGCTAACCCACGTGGACCCCTAACCATTTACCATCAGGTAATCACTAATTCCATTGAAACTCCCAACCCAAAAACACCTTACGAAATGGTGACAGACACACGAGACAAAATCATGAAATCGTGTATTATAGCTAAGGCAGCTTTGGAGAGGAAGGGTCAAATCTACCGCCAATACGCCAACAAAAGTGCAAGAACAATTGATCTTGAACCAGATCAAGACATACTTTTGTTACTTCCAGACAAACGAAATTTATTATTGACCTCATGGCAAGGGCCATTCAAGGTGGTACGTAAAATTTCAGATGTTGACTATGAAATATCAATAAACGGACACTTAAAGATATTCCATGTCAACATGCTGAAACCTTACTTTTCACGACAACAGACAGAAGTAGAGACAGACGAACAAAGTGCACCCACATCTAGTGATCAGACGACAGACATACACAACGCAACTACACTAGTTAGCGAGACTGGCATATCCGACGATATCCATACATCTAGCGAGAATACAGAATACGCACTTAGTACCACCACCGTACTGAATCAGGTAGACGACGACGGCATGGAACTACCCGTTCCGATTGTGGACAAGACTGCCACATTAGATAGCATACAGATAGAACAGGGACTAACAGACAGTCAACGACGACAATTAGTAGAATTAGTGACAGAATACAAAGACATATTTTCTGACATTCCAGGTAGGACGGACAGAATCGAACACTCCATTCTTCTTTCGGACTCTAAGCCTATTAAATGCAGGCCGTACTCAATCCCACTTAGCTATAGGGAAAATCTAAATAAGGAAATTCTTAATTTAGAAGCTAGTGGGATCATCCAGAAATCCACTTCGGAGTACTCTTTTCCAATCGTCCTAGTTAAGAAAAAGGACTCTACAATTCGTCTCTGTGTGGACTATCAAAAACTCAACAACGTCACTAAGATCGACGCAGAGCCAATTCCTTCCTGCGAAGATCTTATTCTTGACATGTCCACCTCCAAAATCTTTTCTAAACTAGATCTTACTAAGGGATATTGGCAGGTCCCTATGCAGTCTCAATCCATCCATCTTGCTGCTTTTTCAACACCTTTAGGACTATACGAGTGGCGTTTTCTTCCTTTCGGTCTTCGAAATGCTCCTGCCACTTTCGTACGCTTAACTAGAGATCTACTTCATGGAGTGACGAATACAGTGACCTATATAGATGATATATGTGTCCATACTGATGACTGGACAACACACTTACTGAAACTAAGACATGTCTTTGATAGGTTGCGAGTCTTCGGGCTCACTGTCAAACCGAGCAAAGTCGAATTGGGCCTAAAAGAAATTGACTTTTTGGGTCATGTCATTTCTCAAGGTCAACTTAAGACTGACAATAGAATTATTACCAAAATTATGAACCTGACCATGCCTACCACTAAGAAGCATGTCAGAAGCCTTTTGGGGCTAGTAAATTACTATAGCAAATTCATACCAAATTTAGCGGAAAGTACAAGTGTATTTTCCAATGTTTTAAAAGCATCTGTAAAATTAGATGTCAAAGATGCATTATTAATTTCTGCATTCGTGCCTCAATGCTGCTGACTCCCTTATCAAGCCTTATCGCTATCCCGCTGCTTAATATATCTGAATCAACAGTGAGTCAATCTCACGGCTCAACTGATCAACAGCAAATAATCATAAATGAATTGGAGCCGAACGGGTAACGAATGATAAATGAATTCTCGCACTGAAGATCAGAAATTACAGCTGCTTTATTTTCACAGCTGATAAGTTACAGTTACACAATGTCGATGTCTTCTCTAAAGAGCCTGTGACGCCAGGCCGGCAATAGAAGTAATTAACTAACATCTGACATGTTAACATACTATTACTAACCATTTCTTCTCAGCTCTGAATCACCTTCATTCTTCCGTTATTCTGTCCATCATTTCTGACGCTGTTCGATCAATCTGTCTAGGTTTATCAGGCTCTCAGTCAACGGCGACATGCTCTTCCATCAAGCCACTGTTAGCCACCACTTCATCCTTATAATAACCACTTTGCCATTTCTAATCTTAGAATACACTTTGTCCTTGTCAGCTCCATGCAGAGACAGGAACACTGAGCTGATCCACGACTCTGGTGATCGAGTGAAATGGCGAATCATGACCGCCCACGCTTTCCTGCATGGCACATGATTGATTGATTGATGTTAAAAAGGTACGTAACTTATTACATTTCACATTACCCATTTCACAAAGGTACATAACTCATCTCACATCAATTTCATTTTAAATAGTTAGATTACATCCCTTAAATTAGATAAATATTACGAGCAATGTAAGCTTTTGTGAGGATTAATGTCCACAGCTAAAGATTAATGTTTGAGGATTAATGTGACAGATAGATTAAGATAGGTAACACATTAAATATATATTTATATAACTAGTATTAGTATGTTAGTATTTAGAATATTATTGTAATAGAATATAGTGGTGAACAATACCAGGGTACAAACCATCAACCCTTTTTCTTACATGTAAATATATTGTAAATACTTGACTTGTGCAGCAATTTACGCACAGTCATGAGGCTCAACTGTGTCAAACTGAGCCAAACTTGTACAGGGTCACTCCAAGGTTTTTAAATAACTATGAGGGTAAGAGATGTGTGACAGAAGTGTGAAAGTGAAAAATGTGTGACATATGTGTGAAAGTGAAATAAGTGTGACAGAAGTGTGAAAGTGAAAGAGGTTTGATAGAAGTGTGAAAGTGAGAGCGAATGTAAATTATACAAGAGAGAGTGAGATCGGTCAGCGGATTTTTCTACCGCTCAACGCGACTTTTTATTTTGTGTCTGCGTCAAATGTGTGCTTTCTTTGTTGTGCTGTGATGAATGTGTTGTGTGTAGTTTAGTGTAGATCTTAGAGAAAGTATTTTAAGTCCCATAAGACGGAGATGTAGTCACTAATTAGTGTGATACACTTCTTTGTGGCCTCATTCAACCGAATTATGGCACTTGAAAACTTACTTACATACACATGATAGTTAGATACACATGTTAGAGAGTAGAATATACTATTAATATAACCCAAACACGCAAACAACCAGAAAAACAAACATATAAATTGCATACACTTTTTGTAGATCAAAGGGAGATAACTCCGGGTCAGGGGACATAATAGACAACGAAACACTAACTTAACAGTGAAAGATAACTTTACACGCGGAAGCGAGATAGGTAAAGCCTGTCGCACACAGCTTGTGTAATGGTTGTTTAATATTATATGGGGGACATGAAGCAATTCATGTGTTGACCCTAAGAAAGTCAACTTTGTATGGGTAGTGAGTTAATTTACTATTTGAGGGCAGGTCTTATTAGACAACGGTCCGGTTCAGACATACCTCTAATTAATATAATATTGCGATTGAGAAGAGGGCTCACGCCAACCAGACAAGTTTGTGGTGATTGCCAGTAACCAAGTAAAGTGATACGACATTGTGAAAATAGGCAGTAGAAGTCTATTACGTAGCCCAAAGCCAGGTTATCTACAGTCTTTGACAAAAATTAGATACACTAATTTTTTAGAAACCTCTTGCGTCACAACCAATGAGTCAAAGTTGATGACGCAACACAGGAGGGGAGGGTGTGTGTCAAAGACTGAACTAGGAGGCCAGAGGTCTGCCTCAAGATAGAACACCACCGGGAAGAGATCATCCTCATATAGAATAGAGATGATACCTTGCCCCGGAATAAGGGCAGGGTAGGGGATAGAATGGAGAACTATTAACTAGTTCTCTCATGAGACACGGAGACGGTGACCAGATAGTTAGCACTCTGGTCACGACAGAATCACGGCGCCTACATGATAGCCACGATTGCTAATCAACAGAAAATAGCTAATGTAAGCGTGCCAAACAGAACGGCACGCAGAAAGCCGAAGGACACCTCAAGGTCCTTCCGCGTGGTGTGTAACCACGGGAGCAAGCTAGTCAGACGGGGGACTGACTTTGTAGCGGGCACCTCGTTGTAGTATTGATAGGAGATTTGTGTAACCAAATAGATAGAATTAGCATTAGGGTTTAGAAACTAGGGATAGTAATTCTGTGGCTTTGTGTGTGGTTTTGATAGCGACTGTTATGTACTTGTGAAGAGCCAACGGCAATAAAATGTATCATTTATTTCCTCTCACACGACTTGCAAGTTTCTTGTGTGGTGCGAGAGAAGTAATCTGATGATGCCTTACATATGAGTTGTTGACAGGGGGCAAACAGCGGGCCGCATGTGGCCCGGCAACTGATATTATACGACCCTCGAGAGCATTTAGATATAAACTTTTTTACTTCGTTTTTTAAATTTATTTTGTTGAATTTTACAAAATTTCGTGTACCGTTATGACTGTTTTAACATTTTTGATAACATTTCTTTCTATTTTGTTTTTTGTAAACAGTCCTTGACCTTCGTAATGTGATGCCAAAATGCGCATTTATCGATTTTAATATAGCGAAATATTTATCGACATGTAACAATTTAATAAGGATGATTTTATGAAGAACAGATATTTCTCCGGTGAATAAAATGATTTATTTTGCAAGAAAATATTAAATTTAAAAGTTGTTTGCTGTTATAAATTAATTCCACATTTACAATGTTCAAATTAATTTATTTTTGTAGTAGTCTTGATTCTCCTTAATCCTGTTTATTCACGTGGGTAACGCAGCTGCACCAGATTCGGTAGCGAATTTTGTCGCGTTGGTTACTGTCATATATTTTTGAAGGGAGTGGGAGATCACTGTAGTGCATGCCCCATCTCTAACAAAAGAAGTAGAGCCCCATCCTCTTCTATCTTCAATAACCCCAGAATATGAACCTTGAGTTATCTGCAGGCCTCGTTCTATTAAGTATGTCTAGGAGATATAGATTATGGCCCTGGTGAGAATAATGATTACTAACTGGGAATCTGCCCCTTCTCCAAGGATTCTGTAGCTCTGGAGCCCCCTTTTATTTTATCAAATCTGAGGAAAGTCTGGAGAATTTTCTCAGCCTGATTTAGATGAAGAAAACATGGATATTGAGCAGTTGATAGATCTAGAGTCTTCTCTCCCCCATTTTAGTAAGTCATTATGAGTGGATTTATTTTTTTTTAACAATCAAACACATAATCAATCACATTAGATTCTGACAACATGATGTACAAAGAAGTTGTTGACTCACAGATAGGTTTGAACTGATAAATTAACAGAAGGTCAATTCATGTTAATCATTTATTGACTGGGCCTGAGCCTTCTGGCCAGTACATACATCTCTATTGTGATTTACACAAGATACATTAGAAAAGTTGCATATTGGACCAGTTACACAGACCATCAACAAACAAGCATCAATACATGAGAGGTCAACAAGTGTGAAAACATAGTAAACATTTTTGTTGTTGCACATGTTAAGTGTGATGGTAATTCAACAATTAAATATCAGTTTCCTGAAATTGGGTGTGGTGTGTACCAATGAGAAAGGTAACCTGGTGACTGGAAGATTAGGTAAGCCAGGGTCCATTGACTGATGGATCCACTTCAGGTCTGCCCGTATAGCTCCTCTGAAGACCTCCCCATACTCTGCTCATGGCCAAGTCATCTTCCATCTCACTTGTGGTTCATCTCTTTCTCTCGGCTTCCCTCTGTCAGGTCTGATTTAGGTGGTTAGTTTGCTGATGTGTTGGGTGGTTGTTGGTATGTAGCCACCAAGATCACTGATGAATATTCACATAAATATATAAATTCCTACCAATACAATATTCTAGAAGTAGGTCGGAAGAAATCTAAATTCCTGAAGTAGGAACTAGTTCCCCTCCCCTCCTTTTTTCTCTAAGCTAGTGTTGGGTTAATTTGGGGTGGTCAGAGTTTATCACACTGTGTACGCCTTGTATCAACTGGTTCCTGCTGTATGTAAGTTCTCATTTGACCTGGGGTCAGTGAACGTGTACAGTAAGACAGTGACAAGAGTAAGAATGTGTCAAGATGCATGTAAATAAATGACATACATTTATAACATTTCTTCCACTCAATGGTGTTTACAATGTGTATAAATAATTCTCTGTGTTTTCCCAATTAACCAACTTTTTCTTCTGTGTCTAATAACTCTCTCCCATTATCTGTTGTTGTTGTGATGTTGAGTGTTGGGTTGTGTGGTGATGAGTGGTGTTGAGTGGTGTTGTGTTTTAAGTTATGTTGAGTAATGAGTTAAGTTCACTGCGCGTGATGGTGTTCCGCGAAGCACAACTTTCTCATGTAATGCAGTTCATGTGTGCCCTTATCTAATTAAAATTTGACAAAAATATAAATATTTATTCCGTCAAACCCTATTGATTCAATAGATGAAGGAAAAAGGAAAGATTGATTTCTCTTTCAGCTTTCTAGATTGTAAATAGGCATAGATAAGTCTGTTTTAGAACAAGGCACTTATTCTAGTACACGAACTGTCATTTCAGCTGTAGGTAGTGATAGCATCTTTAACAATGTTTCTGACAAAATGCACAAGATTGCTTTCGAATCATCACTTCTCACAGTTGTTTAGAATAGAATGTAGTAGTATAATGCACTTCTTAAAGTTAATAATTATCCCTAAGAATATCAGAGATTGCAGTTTCATCGAAGAGAGTATTGGAGAGTCATTTTGCCCGGGAACGGCTCTGCGTCGTTAGAATCTACAGTCGAGCATTTTTACATTTCAGAGGTTTTAATTAATAATAATACATTTCAATTGACATTACAAACACGGGTTACCATTACTTGATACTTGATACATCGGGTTCTTAGTCTAATCTCGGGAATCACAAGCTTACCGCAGATCTAGACACCCCGCAATTCCATGTTTGAAAATTTGGTCACACCAGCTTCTCACATCTATTCACCAGGCTGGTTGCAGGAAAAAAGTGCGGGCTTACCAGATTCTGATGAAATATTAACATATGCAAATCCGGCGTTGCGCGAAAGCGGGTCACATATCTCCTCCTATCCAATGGGTTTCCGAGCTTTGTCTGATGAAATCTTTCTAAGAATCCACGTCATCTGTCACTTATGCAGTTCCAGTTTCGATGTTAAGTTTTAAGTCCTAGTCTCCGTTTGCGGTTGTGAAGTCAATTTCTTTTAATGTTGTTTCCTCTTCTTGCGGCATGTTTTGGTAAATGAATAATGGTGGTTAGCGTTATGCCACAGTTACTTACATGAGTATGTGAGCCGCTCACTCAGAAAGCAATGGCAAACTACTGAGTGTAATCTTGCCAAGGTATCAACACAGCTGAAAAATGCATGTGTTGACTGCAACGTCCTGTAAATGATATGCGGAAAAAAAGTAGTCTTGATATATTTCTGAAATTTATTCTGCGTTTACTCCTTGTTTTCCGAATATTTTATTTTCGCACTCAGCCAGAAGTAGGTTTTGTTTCATTTCCTTTTTAAAGTTTTTTTTATTTCTTTTCTAATTGTTAGAATTTTATTAAAACAATAAGTGTCACTAAAAAACGTAATATTGAAGATGAATGCCATATTTTTAATAATGAATGGAAAACTAAGTACTGTTGTATAAACGTTGATAGCAAATCAGCTTGCTTGTTGTGTCGTGAGTCAGTGGCTGTCTTCAAGGAGTACAATTTAAAAACACATTATCAAACAAAACATTCCGATTTCGGATACAATTTAACAACCGAAGAGAGGGATAGGAAATATCTGGAGTTTGAGACAATTTGGAGAAACAGCAAACTGTTTTCACTAAACAATCTTCAATTCAAGATGTTGCAACTGAAGCTAGTCTTGTGCTGTCACACAGAATTGTAAAACAGAACAAGCCATTTTCTGATGGTGTGTTCATAAAGGAATGTTTACTAGAAGCAGCAAACAGTATGTGTCCAGAACAAAGAAACAAATTTATTGAAATTTGACAACATTACTTTATCAAGGAGTACTGTGGTCAGACGTGTTGACAAGATAAATGACAATTTGATGCATAAACTTCAAGATGCAAGTTAACCATTTTTGTGGTACTCTCTTGCATTGGACGAGAGTCCCGATGTACATTATACTGCCCAATTATTGATATGTATACGTGGAATAAACATTACTTTCAAACTCACTGAAGAATTACTGAGTGTTGAGTCACTCAAAGACACAACCACAGGCCATGATATACTCAATGCTGTTACTAACTGTATTGAAAGAACTGGGTTGGTTTGGAACAAGATGGCAAGTGTTACAATTGACTGAGCTCATGCTTTGACTGGAAAAAATGTAGGTCTGGTAAAGTTGATAAGTGATAAGGTTAAAGCAGAATATCCTGAGCACACATTATTACCACTTCTCTGTGTGATCCATCAAGAAAGTCTGTGTAAAACTGTTTTGAATATCAAGCATGTTATTGATCAAAAGGTCTTAATTACAGACAGTTTAAGGCATTACTTGACGATTTGGAAACTGAACATTCCGATGTACTGTACTACACCAGTGTTCGATGGCTGAGTCTCGGCAAAGTGTTGAGGCTAGTATGGGAACTCAGAGAACAAATAGTGTTGTTCCTAGAGATGAAGGGCATTGCATGTGACTTTAATACTAACATTGTCAATGAAGAGTGGAAGTTAGACTTTATGTTTGCTATTGAAATTATGGAAAAGTTAAATGAACTGAATGTTAATCTTCAGGGCACATGAATTGTATGCACATATAACATCATTTCAAATAAGTCTCGAAACCCGAGGAAGGCTAACCTCATCAAAAATGCCCACTGAAGCCGGAAGTGTCAGCCTACGGGCGGCAAAATAAAATGGCACTACGCAATTACGTCCGAGTGAAATGTCTTTCGTGACCGGAAAAGCTAGTCTTTCCTCGTGCTAGGAGCAGCTGCCTAGTTTCCGAATGCCGCTCTTGTTCGGAACAGTTCTGACTAGGTAGTTTCCGAATGTCCGACGTGTCTGGAACAGCTCTGACGGACACAACGACAAGCACATTTCCGAAAAACTCGCTGAGTGGATATTGACTGCAGACCAGTCTGGTCTGTGCTCGGGGCGAACGAAATGCCCAATATATTGAAGTGAGGAATTAAAGCAGCCATGAGCAGGACGTGATGATTCCCTCGGTGAGCCCAGCACCAGGGCGCTATGTGCCGGCCCTGCAATTATGGAAGCCACCCTGGATGGCGGAAAATGCCATGGACTGTCCCTGCCTTCCTTTGAGGGACGACCGTTGTCTTAACCCGTTCCAACTTGGCCAGCTGGGTTGTGGACGGTACCGCAAACAGTGAGAGTCTCCCAGGAATGCTACCTGGTCAAAAAAAGCACGCTAAAGCCGCTGTGTTGGCCTACGGGTTTCGGCCCAAGGGCGCATAACAGACACACCACAATCACATCTGAAGAAAAAAAAAACACTCCGGATGATCGCAAAGAAGAAGAAGAAGAAGAAGAATATGGCCAGTACTAGCAAATCTGCTTTCATGTGTTCAGTGTGCGACAAATTCTTTTGTGATAAGGATAAGTTCACTCGCCACATTCGGACCATTCACACCATTGAGGATCAAGTGCACTTATGTCATATCTGTGGACAACTTTTGAAAAGAAAACACTACCTACAACGACACATAAGAAAACATCATCAGACACCTATGGATACAGCTACACCAGCATCAGTTCCCACAACTGCATCAACAACATCATCATCACACCAGAGTAAAGCGTCAAATGTATATTTTCGGCATCGTCGTAGTGTAATGTCTACTCAAGTAGCAGACTACCACCACCAGTGTGCCACTTGTGACAAATCCTTCAGTGATAAGTATAAGCTTACCCGCCACAGTGGGATCATTCACAGCCATAATGGTGAAATATATGCTGTCAGGTATGTGATAATCTGTATAATAGGAAGGATAACCTACAACGTCACTTACGAACACACCACCAGACACCCACAGTAGCATCACGAGAAAGGACAACACCCTTAGTCACCCATACCTCTAAAGCACAGAAACACACTACTGCTCATATAGTAACAGAGGAAGCGGATATCCAACAAAAAGATATGGCCAATTTGACAGCCCTTATGGCGTACTGCAAGGAGCTGTCGATTATGCTACCCAATCAGGTGGTGGTATTAGAAGAAAGTGACGACCACGCCACCGGGTGATTTTAGTAAACGTATGATACTTACATCTGGACCTAGTCGGGCTCATAAAAAGAAGTATTCGGACATCTTTGCATGATGGTTCTGAGTCACTCCAACTCTCATGCGTGTGTTCATTATGAAGGCTAAACAAGCAAGGTATAGGGCGAGTAGCTGTGTGATGACATCGACAACACCATCGCTGTTTGATAGTCAATCAATCTATAGTCAGATGTGTCATAAGAGCCCACCAGGCCGGAGACAGGCAACATATGCCTACTCGGGCAATCTTATACCACTGGGGAACCCAAGAAAGAAGAGACTTGTATACCTATCTATACATGAAAATTTAAAAAAAAATGAAAATATGTGACGTTGTTCTTGACATTATTCGTGGTCTTGACTCGTTTACAGATCTTTTGTGCCGTTTTAGTATTGTCTCTCTGTTTCAAGGTGTGTACTTGTGTATTTGACCTCTCTCTCTCCTCTCTCTCTCTCTCTCTCTCTCTCTCTCTCTCTCTCTCTCTCTCTCTCTCTCTCCTTTCTATATCTGTTAGTCCACCAAGTGTGTTTACACTTTAATTATTCTTTTTCTGGCTGTACACAGAGGTGGTTTCATCTTTCCAGACAACTTTCACAAATCTCCCACTGAATTATTTGCGAGAGCCAGTGGGTGATTTGTCAGGACAATTCGGCACGTGTGATATGGTAGTATTAGTTGTACATAGAATCTGTACTTTTTGTCTGGATGTGAAACGTGGCCATGAGCAGACAAGTTGTAAAACATTGGAAATGGGTTTCTACGGTGGTTGCGGCCTTGTGGGAGCACGTGTACACCTCGGAGGAGCAGATGGATCACCATAATCTGGTAAGAATGAGACAGCGAGGTGTGACGAGGGGATCTGGCCGACGTTCGACGCTCAGAGGAAAGGCGAGACGGACATATAATCAGATTGCTACTGCAACTATTAGTGTTGGAACTCTTAGCTGGCTGCTGGGGATGGGGACGGAGCGCTTATGGGAATGTCCTGAATGCTGTGATGTCGGTTCTTAAATCAATCAATCAATCAATCCCTTGGGATATGGCTGCCACTCTCCGTGAGGTACTATCCCTCTCTCTTTTTTTGCCCTACACGATGTGGTGCGTGTGTTAAGTTTTTTTTAAAATTTTGAGTGGCCGAAGTAGGCCAGTTAAAACATGTTCCCTCCTAGGGGGGTGTCAAGATCCTATAAATGGATACAACACCAAGATACACACAATGCACACTCTTTGAAATTTAATATTAAATGTAAAATGTTAAAAGTTGATTATGAAATATAATTAAGCAAAGATTAAACAAATATTCTTTAAGTAAACTAATAGCTTTATTCTAGAGATTATAGCAGCTAACTGCACCATTAATGCCTTTATTTCTAAATAAAAACTAAAGAGATTTTAAGTTAAATGATGAAATTATAATAGGTGCACAATTTTCTTTTTTCTACTTTTTTTTTTTTATTCTTGTACTCTCCCTTGTAATAATATTAGATGTTTATGTCCCCTACTTATTGCTTATCTAGGCGTTTTTATTTTAGAAATCTAGTAATTGCGCAGAATGCTTGAACATAAGTATTAATAAGTGAAGTGATCAATCAAGGCATTATTATCATGTTATTAGATTTTAAATATTATCTGTGCACACTTAAATGCAGTAGCATTTGGCAGAGAGAGAGAGAGAGAGAGAGAGAGAGAGAGAGAGAGAGAGAGAGAGAGAGAGAGAGAGAGAGAGAGGTTGGGAGGGGGGTGGAAGAACTAATTGTTCAAAATGAATGAAATTTACAAACGTAAATGGCATTTCCTCTAAACATATTTGTCTACATTAGAGAGAATGCAGTAGCAAGGTGTGGTCAGGGGGATCTTGTTGACAGTCGTTACTAGAGATAAAGCAAGACGGATAAATAATCAGATTGCAACAGGCACCATTATTATTGGAACTCTTTGCTGGCTGTTGAAGATGAGAACTGAGCACTTATGGGAATGCCCCGAGAACAATGATGTCGGTTCTTGAGTCAACTCAACTCATTATTTGTTCACTGTACAAATCAGGAGACAACGCACAACCTTGTCTGGCGCCATTCTTTATATACTGAAATGTTCCTAAACAGTTGTTAATTCTTATATCTTTGCATATATTAATACTGACAATTTCACAGCTTCAGACATCAGTCCAAAGAAAGCAACAACAAGCTTGAGTTTGTTGATATTTCATTGTGATAAAAACTCCACCGCGATGCAAATACGACAGAAGGTTTCCAATCGTCAAAAAAAGTCCCTTCATGACACTCTCTGTGGGAGGGTCATGACCCAGGGTGTCTTTCTCCTGCCGCACCTTCGTAAACTATTTTGTGACGTTCGATTAATTTTTTCACTTGTCCCACACATACGCATTGTCTACTTCCAGGCCACCCCTCCCTCGGGGAGTAGAACATCATGCACCCGGTGCCTCGCATCCTCACATATACATCCTAGCACCTTTGAGGGAAGAAGCTACTTCCCCCACCGTTCCTCTCTGATGTTGCCTTCGCATCAGCAGTTCGCTATGCACCGATAGCCGTCGTTACCACCGTATTGTCTTTTTCGTAGCTCGTTCATGGCGCAAAGAGCCACATCTCCGCTCCTCCGCCTTTCCTAGAAAACCAGCTCTTCATCTGAATACTTAGTTGTGGGTTTAGGCTCCCAAATCCCAACATCGTTTTTGCTGCGGAGTGCCCTCCTCGCAAGACAGATTACACCACAACTTTGCAGAAGGTTGAACTTCGGCCGACATTCCTTGATCTCGGGGATTGCTAAAACATGGTGTTTGGATTATATTGTGAATGTCAGTCTCAAGTGCCCTGCAGTCATTTGAAGGGTTGGCTACGAAGTCGACACACGACAATAGAATGTGGCCACTATATTTGAAAGTTTATACAAGAGGTAGTTACGTGAGCAGCAGACCACACATTAGGAATAAAGGGGGTCAGGATAACCTAATGGTCGGCAACGGAATCGACACAAGACATAGTGTCATTAGTCATCAGTCGCGGTTCCAACATCACAACAAAGAGTCGTCACCATTTTGCTCCATTCCCGTGCCAGTGAATATCACATAAAATGTTCTTCACTGCCCCATGTGAAAAGTGGAAAAGACAGCAGTCTCGACAAACAACGGCCCGCTCAGGCACACTGTGCAAAATGCCACAACCAGAATGACACCACAAAAGTCCTCTACGAACAGTACAGTTCACCCCTGATGGAATTGGCAGTCACTTTCCCAACCAGATGTTCACCTACAAAGTCTCGATGTCTCTAGATATTGTTGTTCCGTTTCTAGATGTTTTCTAGCCACCACGCCATTTTTCTCCGAAATGTAGATCACACAACAAAACAACCTTGAACAGATGTAAAGAAACATTTCAATGTGCATAATGCCGTCGCCAGAATGCCAACACAAACGTCCTCCTCGAAAACACAGTTCATCATCGATGGAAACAGCAGTCACTAGCAAAACCAGTAGCCACACACTTCTGCATAAAGCAAGAAAACCGGTCGATTCTGCGACATACCAGCCGCCATATATGCAGATATTTCTGAATGTTCTTGTTCCGTTTCTAGATGTTCTCTAGCCAGCTACGCCAATTTGAGCATGCAGATCACACTACAACGCCTCGGACAGGTGCAAAAAACATTCCACTGTCCATAATGCCGTCTCCAGAATGCCAAAACAAAAGTCCTCGACGAAAGCACGGTTCATCGTCAAAAGAAGCGGCAGTCAACCAGAGGACCAGCAGCTACACATTTCTGTATAAGGCACAAAAACCGGTCAATTCTGGGACATAACCAGCCGCCATTGCTCTGAACATGCTGATCACATAGACATAGTCTGCGGCCATTATATTTATAAATTTACTAGCTGACCCGGCCCGGCTTCGCCCAGTCCCTGGCGGGGATCTATCTATCTATCTATCTGTCTGTCTGACCCGGCCCGGCTTCGCCCAGCCCCTGATGGGAGCATCTAATTTAATTCATATAAGTAGTCATATAAGTTCCCGTTCCCGACTGTCTATCTGTCTGTCTGACCCGGCCCGGCTTCACCCAGTCCCTGGCGGGGATCTGTCTGTCTGTCTGTCTGTCTGACCCGGCCTGGCTTCACCCAGTCCCTGGCGGGGATCTGTCTGTCTGTCTGTCTATCTGACCCGGCCCGGCTTCGCCCAGTCCCTGATGGGAGCATCTCATTTAATTCATATAAGTAGCCATATAAGTTCCCGTTCCCGACTGTCTGTCTGTCTGACCCGGCCCGGCTTCGCCCAGTCCCTGGTGGGGATCTGTCTGTCTATCTGTCTGTCTGACCCGGCCCGGCTTCGCCCAGCCCCTGATGGGAGCATCTAATTTAATTCATATAAGTAGTCATATAAGTTCCCGTTCCCAACTGTCTGTCTGTCTGTCTGTCTGTCTGACCCGGCCCGGCTTCGCCCAGTCCCTGGCGGGGATCTGTCTGTCTGTCTATATGTCTGTCTGTCTGTCTGACCCGGCCCGGCTTCGCCCAGGCCCTGATGGGAGCATCTCATTTAATTCATATAAGTAGTCATATAAGTTCCCGTTCCCGACTGTCTGTCTGTCTGACCCGGCCCGGCTTCATCCAGTTCCTGGCGGGGATCTGTCTGTCTGTCTAACCCGGCCCAGCTTCACCCAGTCCCTGGTGGGGATCTGTCTGTCTGTCTATCTGTCTGTCTGTCTGACCTGGCCCGGCTTCGCCCAGTCCCTGATGGGAGCATCTCATTTAATTCATATAAGTAGTCATATAAGTTCCCGTTCCCGACTGTCTGTCTGTCTGACCCGGCCCGGCTTCGTCCAGTTCCTGGCGGGGATCTGTCTGTCTGTCTGTCTATCTATCTATCTATCTATCTATCTATCTATCTATCTATCTATCTATCTATCTGTCTATCTATCTATCTATCTATCTATCTATCTATCTATCTATCTATCTATCTATCTATCTATCTATCTATCTATCTATCTATCTGCCTGCCTGCCTGTCTGTCTGTCTATCTATCTATCTATAATTTTTATAGATATATATTAGATATATATATTATTAGCCAGGGGACTTAACCTAAGATATAGCAATGCTACTAAAAGTTATGTCCCTTTATTTAATTTTTCTTATGTTAAGTCATGTAAATTTAAATATTAAATTTTAGTAAGTATGTTAGTATTGTACACTAAAAAAAAACTATGACAGTTGGTTGGACTGGAATGAGAAGAAGACGTGTAGAAAATTTCATCTCAATCGGATGGACCGTTCGCGAATGCATAAAGAACGGACCCACATACATCCATACATACATCGCCTTTTATAGATATAGATACAAGAGGTAGTTACGTGTGCAGACAGCACATTGGGAATAAGGCAGGTCACGATAATAGAGCATTCGTTCTTAAACATCTGGTGAGCTGATGCCGAGGTAGCGGGTTCAACCCCTGCACCGGTGGGTTGACCTAAAATGTTGGCATGGGGACGTAAATTACAGGTACCTCTGGCGGAGGTAAATTACAAGTACCCCTGAAGTCGGAGTGGATTCGCTTGATGACTAGGGGCACTGGTAATAGGGAAAACTAATCCACACGCAAAAATAAGTCCAGTATACTAGACTTTCTAGCACTTGAATTAGACTACACTTAAATGCAAATCGAGCGAACGCAAATAAATAGGTAAATAAATAAATAAATTAGGAATAAGGAAAGAAAGGAGCATGAAATTTGGAATGATGACTTTATTGTATTTAGCATGAAATAAATAGCCAGAGGAAGAACGATAATCGTACACTGGAGAGGAATATGTATACAAATCTCCCGTGTGTTGCCGGGGCCCATAAGGGAAGCAAAGAATAGCAGCACTGTAGCCTACCATGCATGTCGTAAGAGGCGACTAAGGAGGCTGGATGGTTCCGTCGCCCTGCTATTGAGTGAGTGCGTGGCGCGACACTGTGAGCTGTGAGTTTCGTGTGAAATGCTTCTGAATCTGCCCGAGATGTTTTTGAACGTGACTGCATGTTCGGAGCGATGGTAGATGGCTATGTCCCAGAGTTGATCGGTTTTTGTCTTATGCAGAAATGCGTGGCTGCTGGGCTTCTGGTTGACTGCCACTGCCATCAGCGATGAACTGTATTTTCGTGGACTGTGTGGGTGAACATCTAGGAAACATCCAGATGGGAAAATGACTGCCGATTCCATCAGAGATGCACTGGGTGTTTCGTTGGGGACTATTGTGTTGACATTCTGGCGGCGGCATTATGCACAGTGTATCTGTGAGGGCTGTTGTTTGTCGAGACTCCTGTCTTTTCCACTTTTCACATTGGGCAGTAGGGAGCGTTTTGTGCGACATTCACTGGCACAGGAACGGAGCATAATGGGGACAACCCGTTGCTATGAGGTTGGAACTACGACTAACTAACTAACTAAATGTATAAAAATATTAATAGTCAAATAGGCAGACTTGTAAAGTAGTAATAGTAGATAGGTGAAGCAATCGTTGCGAAGAAACTAAAGGGCTAAATAAGCGACTTCATGAGTTGAGTCAAGAACAAACCTCACAACATTCGGGGCATTACCATACGTCCTCCATCCTCATTTTAAATAACTAGCGAAGAATCCCAATACTAATGGTACCAGTTGCAATCTGATTATGTATCCATCTGGCCTTTCCCCGGAGAACTGAGTGTCGGTCAAATCCTCTGGCCACTTCCTGCCGCACCATTCTCTCCTGGCAATGATATGTATCTGTTCTTCCACAATATACATACGATTCCAAAGGGCCTTGATCACGCCTGCCTTATCATGCACCAATACTCCATCTAGAGGTGTAGATCTCACTAATTATTCCGTCTGTTCGTTTCTTAACACACCAGCATGTCCTGCGGAAAAGATCCAACGGATGCTCCCTATCTTAGATTATTTAATTTAACCATGCCAATCTGCATGAAGTATACCCGCCTTCCAGCTGCTCAAAGCATGTTCTCTGAGTCCATTACAATCACGACATATGTCTGCTGTTAATCCCCCAACCAGCGGAACGACACAGGTGACTCCCTCCACTTCCATTCTCAGACTAGACGTTGTGGTCTCATATACCAGGCTCTCCTGCTAATAACCTTGGCTATGAACCCCCCGTCACTTCTCTCGCCCCTTACCACAACGCCATCCTCACCTGGACGCGAATTGTCGTTTTACCACTGCCATTTGCTGACCAATTTCTTCCTATACTCCCGATCCAGTGTGATTATGATCCTGCACATGTTTAACATTTCTTCTGGCATTCTGACCCATTCCTCTCCTTTCCAAATGATTTCAAGCACACAGGCACTTATTTGTGTTATTTGCCTTCCACGATTCCTCCAGGAGGATACTATTATTACTATTATAAGACAGATCGAGTAGGGTCGGGCCAGAAGGCAGTGCCTTGAATTTCCGAGGATGTCAAAATTGACTTAGGGTGCAACTGGAACAGTGAAGTCTTTTTGGCAGAGAGAATTAAACAAATAGTTAGTTGCATGTCCTTTATAGCCCTAGCATTGTTTTGACGGACGTATAAACTCTAGGTCACCGTTGACGATTGTTCTTTTCTTTAATGTTGCATATCCCTTACAGGACGCTGCAGTCAACACCAGCATTTTTCAGCTGCTGTTGATGTACTAGGCAAGTTTTACATTCAGCAGTTTGCCATTGCTTTCTGAACGACCGGCTCCCATATTAACACGTTACAACACAACGCGACACGGTGACGATTGTTACAAAGAATCAATTACGTTTCTGTACTCACGACATTTTACGACATGCATCAGCCATATTGTTAGCAGCACAGTTGTGTTTGTGACTGCGCATGTTTTCAACCTTGCATCATCAATCGCTACTTGACAGTCTTAGGCGATTTCTCACTTCTTATCTCAGCGATTAAAAGTAAGTTACAGACTATGAGACTGTTAGACTATGTCTGCTAATTGGAGCTTGAAAATATATTCTAACATTACATTATTAAAGTAATAAGCGGAGCGCCTCGCTTCCTGATCCCCTGCAACACGACACGAGACACGTCAGTTGAAGTTGGCAGTTTCAGTTTACTAATTTTAGTTTGGGTGGCAGTGAGTTGGGTCGGTGTTTGTTTATTGAACATATTCAGTTTCTTCCCCATACTTGAAGTCTTTGTCTGTCTGTCTGACTAATCCAAGATAGGCCCACCTAAGACATAAATTAAGTTAATTATTAACTCTGTCAACAAATACCCGCAAAAGTCCGATGTGTCGGCCTAACGGCGCAAGAACGCAACTCTGCTGTAAACAGGCCAACGCAATAATCACGTCCGAAAAAAACTCTCCGGATGAACGCTGAAGAAGAAGTATGCTGCCCATAAGAACTAAACTAGACCTCAGGTGGATTAACCAACCTAACTAACTATAAATGCTCCAATGAAAGTGAGAACGAACAGTGACTCACTGAGTGAGAAAAAAAAACTTTCCCAAAACTTATGGCGAACGAAGTGACTATTCTCAGTTATCTCAGTTATCAGTTGGGGTATCTTCATTGCATTCCGGATTTGTCCATAGGTGCTCAGATCCTCCCCCCAGCATATGCATCAGCGTCCGGTGGCTAATAGTGCCAGTTCTGTGTTGGTTGACGAGGCGCTTTGTTTTCCCGATGTACCTCTCGCGTCTGGCTGTGCCGATTCTTACTCCAAGGTCTTTCATCCTGGACAGTGATGTGGAATCACTGACGTCAAAGTCCTCTGTTCTCGCCATATCTTTAAGGACGTTAATAACATCGGCACGATCCATGGGCTGGCCATCTACAGGGGGTGCAGAGCCAGCCAGTTTGTCAGCTCGTTCATTTCCCTCGACTCCCGCATGTCCCGGGACGAAGATGAAGGTGACTTTACGGACAACAGACTTCCGCAGCGATTCAGTCCACTGTCTACGTACAGATCCAGCTTCGACCTTCTGAATCATGCTCATTGAATCACTTAGTACACACACGTTGGTATAATGCTGTGATTCCAGCCATATGAAAGCCTGTGTAACTGCCATCACCTCCATCGTCATGCTGTTCGTGGTCATAGAGTGGGCACCACTGGATTCTTGAACGGTTCGTCCCGCTGAACGGGCTGTAAATGCCCACACACTTCTCTGCTGCTTTACAACAGATCCATCTATATAGATGAGCACTTCGGGGCTATCTGAGTGTTCATAGATGAGCGCGTTAACCTCTGCATTGACAGTGGCAGGGTTCTGCTCTCTGCACCGTCTGTCGAGTGTGATAATGCAGGAGAAAGTGCACTTAAAAGCTGGAGGCACCGGCACCCATTCCTTGCCGGGGTTGATATTGGTAAGACTGCAGACCTGTCTGACGACATCTTCCGCCCGACCCATCCATGATTTGCCCCTCTTTAGCCTGTCACCCTTTTCTCTGAATATAGCGTTATGCAGAGGGTGCTGCTCATCTGCACTTATTTTTAAGTATGCACAAGCTCTCCAGATCTTGATCCTGTGTTCCATTGTCGGAAAGTCAATGAGGTATCTCATTGCTACACAGCTGGTGTCTCTCGTGCAGCCCAAAATGATGCGCATGGCTTCGTTTTGTACCTTTTCAAGTCTTCCAATCTGTATAGGGCTGACAGTGAGGATGGCCATGGCATACTCGATGCGTGAAAGCACAAGTCCTTGGAACAGAAGTATTAGCAGTCTTTGCTCTATATTGGCAGTCGCCATGACTCTCATTGCTGACAAACCTTTTCGAGCCTTCGTTATGACATAATCGACATGATCTCTGAAGGACAGGCTGCGATCAAGCCTCACGCCAAGATATGTCATTGACTGGGTTCTACTCAAACTGCTCCCATCAATTCTCACTGCCGGCAGGCCTGTTTTCACAATATGGTTGTTTAGTGAGAACCATGTAACCGTTGCCTTTGCAGGGTTGACAAGGGCATCGGCATCAGCACACCATGAGGAAATTCGATCTAGTTCGCCCTGCATATGATTGGCAACCACCTGTTTATCTCGACCCTGTCGATACATGAGTATGTCGTCAACGAATGACAGAGTCCTACCCCTCCCGTCCAACTGTTGTTCAGTGATCGGCACCGTATACACGTTGAATAGTACTGGTGACAGTGGTGAATCCTGCGGCAATCCTGGACATATCGTTATCGGCTCAGAAGACCAACTCCCGCATCTTAGCACCACCTTCCTTTGGAGCAGAACTGCAGCTATCCATCGTACAAGGTGAGGGTGCACTTTCAGTCTGAGGAGGGTTTGCATCAAGTGCTCGAAAGATACTCTGTTATATGCATCCTCTAAGTCTATGGTGGCCGCACATGTCTCTTCTCTGACCTGAAATCCTTCGTAAACATCTTGAGCAAAGACCGCCGCATTCAGCCATGACTCTTTGTTGCGTCTGTATCCTCCAAGTGTGGGCGGGAAGCAGCCGAGCTGTTCCAAGTCCCAAGCAAGTCTGTGTGCTACAATTTTCTCCAGTAGCTTGCCAACAGTATTCTGCATCGTAATGATTCTGTAGCCGCTTATCTTGGAATGGTCTTTGTTTGGTTTTGGCAGCGGCAGCAAGTAGCTGTGTAGCCATTCTTCTTTGACCTGGCCCCTCTGGATACTGGTGTTGAATTCTCTAGTGACTATTCATACCCCGACTATGAATAAATTGTTCCTTTATTCATAGTGGAACTCTCCTGGCTGGTCACGTGATTTGCCAAGTCACGTGACTTAATGTATGTGACATCATCGGCACATGTGAGTGGCTATATTATACATTTTTGTTGATTCCAAATCGTATCCTCAGTAGCATAGTGGTAAGTGTCTCCACCTGATACGCGGGAGCTTGAGGTTCGATTCCCTGCCGGACACTATTTTCTTTTAAAATTCTTCAGCAATTAATTGGGTGAAAGTGACTTTTTAATAAACAAATATTAGGATCTAAAGAAGTAAACAGGCACAGTGCAGAATGTGGCTTAGATATTAACATCCAAAAAACAAAAAAAAAACTACGATAATTAGCAGTGAAAATGAAAGGTCATCAATGAACATCAAAGAAAATGGGCAGATACTAGAATAAGTAACACGTTTCTCCTATCTTGGACATATAATAACAGATGATGGCAGAAGTGAGATGGAAATCAAAAAGAGAATAGGAATGGCCAAAAATGTTTTCAACGGCATGAAATCAGTTAACATCTAGAGAGATTAATAACGCATTAAAAATGAGAATTGTCAAATGCTACGTATATTCAATGCTATTGTATGGTGCGGAAGCCTGGACATTGAACAAGCAACTCCCGGGAAGGTTAACCCGGTCAACAAATGCCCGCAGAAGTCGGATGTGTCGGCCTAACGGCGCAAGAACGCAGCTCTGCTGTAAACAGGCACAACGCAATCACATCCGGAAACAAAAACTCCGGATGAACGCAGAAGAAGAAGAAGAACAAGCAACTAGAAAGTCGCATAGAGGCCCTGGAGATGTGGCTATACAGACGAATAGGTCGTATTTCATGGAAACGAAAACAATCAAATGTAGAGGTCCTAGAAAAGGTCGGTAACGTAAACAAAGATGGATGTCTGTAAACAGTAAGTGTACAGAAACGCAAGTTAACAATTCTTGAACTCGCCTGGGGACACAATTATTTGTATTGTAGATAACAATCTGGAGAATTATTCTTGATATTTAAACAGCCATACCTCAACTATGTATAAAGTATCCGTTTATTCATACTTCAGCTATGTATAAAGTATCCGTTTATTCATACTTCAGCTATGTATAAAGTCTCCCTCTGGCGAAAGGCAGGATGAGCTCCCAGAAAGGCCAGACACCCTCTGAGAGGGGTTGGACGATCCACTGAACTTCTGAACACTAGAAGTATTCCTAACAACCCCATCCATCCCATATATGAGTGTATAGAGGCAAAGAGTAAGACACTCATAAAACAATCTGTATAAACAAATTGAAGAAACAAAAGGAAAAAAAAAAGAAAGTGACAGGTCAAAGCAAGTTAATAAACATGATTGTGAATGTGATACTTACTGATAGCATAAATTACCAGAACTTTGACAAACAGTAGACTAGACATTTAATTCAGACTTAGTACATGGGACTGAATGGATCAAACCATTATCAAAAGGGCCTCAAAGGCTCTCTTACAACTGTGGAGCACCAAAGCAACTTCCAGTCCAGAATACATCCTATGGCATTAACCTTTTACAGGGCAGATGTTTTGTGTGTTGTGTAGCTCTGAACGGGCAAGAAGAATTTTGAGGTTTGGTAAAATTTTGGGTTACGTTAGTAAAAATATCACATATAAGTTGTTAGTCAACTCAACAGATTTTAGTCAAATAGCAAAATGAAGGGAAAAGTATGCAGAATATTTTACTCATGTGAATGTTGCCGCTAATCCACACATGAACACAAATATTTACAAAATACAACATAATGTTTGTGATTGTCAGTCATCTATACACATAAACACAGAAACAACCACATAATCAAGTCATCTATACAGCAATTTACAAACACATTTTCAGAATCATAATCACTTTCTTTAAAGTCCGACTCACGACTGCTAACGCAAAGTAACGCTGATCACTAATATCTAACTCCGATTATAGTCAACTTCGTGCCTTTCAATGTCACTTAAATTGAACCCAGCGAAATCTCGGCTATCACTTGAAGAATCGTCAAAATCCATTTTGAAATACAAAGCGTAAAACCCACAAAATTTTTTTTTTTAAAATCCGTTCAAATTCAAAGTACACACATGCGACGGCCATGTTATATTGTCAAGGTATCGGCAAAACCGAAAGTAGACAATCGGAAGCTCGGAAAGCCGCGAGATCGCGTTTTTACAATGCATAATAGTCATGGACGCTTTCGGACGGATTGCCTGTTCTGGGGTACAAACATATTGCCCGTTCCGGGGTAGAAACGTTCTCGGACGTTTCGCCTGGTAAAGGGTTAAACAATTTTTTCCTGGTGCCTGAATTGTCAGTTGTTTTATAGCCTGTATTTGCAAACAAAATACGCTGGCTCTTGAAAAAAAGGGGCTGGCTCCTGAATTATGTTTATTTTTTCCTACCTCGGCGGCATATTAACTACATCATGGTCACCCATTGAGTGGAAATTGGTTTATAAATTCTGGGTCAAGCATGTACACAATATGTGCCCAGTTGTGTAAAGGGCTCCATTTCCTGTTACTTTTTCTACATTAGTATTTCACTTCTGCCCAGCCATAGTAAGATGGATTATGTTGCCATTTTGTATTTTTAGAGCCAAGATGGAGAAAGGTGAGAAAGTCAGTGTCATTTCCGAAAGGAAAAGCACAGCTAAACTTGATGAGTTGCTGGAGATTGAGAGATCCATGCAGGCAAGATGGCAGCAGGAAAGAATATTTGAACCTGATGCACCACTTCCGGGATCAAAAGAGGAGAAGTAAGTGGTATCTACTCAATTAAGAAATGCTGTAAGGTGTTTCTTTACCTTTATATAGTGTGTTCATCATTTTCAGTGATTGTTTGACTTATATAGTATTTTCAGCCATCATCATCTTCCACTTTTGCTGTCAAGCGTCGTGGGGAGAATAATTGGCACTCCAGCGCCCGATGTGTGGCATTGGATAGTGTCATTCCATGTGATTGTACAATGTATTTGATGTCGTCAATCCATTTTCTTCTCGGACGTCCTCTTGCTCTCATTTTTATTAAATCGCTCCAATGTTGAATTAGTACCCCGGGAAGATTAAACCGATCAACAAATGCCCGCAGAAGTCAAATGTGTCGGTTCTAACGGCGCAAGAACGCAGCTGTGCTGTAAACAGGCACAATGTAATCACACCCAAAAAAACTCTGGATGAATGAAGAAGAAGAAGAATTAGTCCTGTCTTACAGCAAGCTGGCTTCGTGGTGAAGGGGTTATGGACGCAGTAATCCCATATACCCGCATTCGAAACACATCTCTGGATGATTTGGGAGCAGACTGCCTTGTGTTGGTTTTTTACAAAATGGTATGGGTGTCGGTCATTCAGAAAGCAATGGCATACTACTGAACGTAAACTTGCCAAGAGATCGCAAAAAATGCTGGTGTTGACTGCAACGTCCTGTAAAGAATATGCAATTAACTTAAAGCAAAGAGGAAGGTTGTGACAAGACCGCCGGGGCTTGATCTGGTTTGCCACGATAGATACTCTCCCCTGCCTTTGCTCCAACCACCTAAATAGCACTCTACATCTACCAGGCCCCACACAAGCCGGGACAGCTTAACCTTCCCTCCCTCACCTAGGGTTCCAAACCCCAAGGGGCTCGGACCAGACACCAGTCATATCACTGCACAAAGTCATAGCTAAGAGAACAAAAAAAATTTAATTCTGAACTACGTCAACCACAACACAGAGAAGGATGGCTGAAAGCCAGACTAGAAGAACTATGTACAAGATCAAAGACGCAGATGAGTATTCATCATGGAGGCGGACGATAGCTCGTGCGGTTGTCCAGTCGTGGTAGCGACTCACCCAGGCTCCTCCAGTGGACTGGAACTCCAAGGTCTGCTGCCTCTCCAAAGTTCCCTCTCCACCCAGAGAACCAAGCAAGGGCTGATCAAGCGCAGTACCACTGCCTGACTGACACTGCACTGATGAACAAGGATCCTTCCTTGCTGTCGTACTATGTCCCTCGTCACACTCCTGATGAAGTCTGGGCCGACCCTATAACATTAGCGGTCTCCCACTTGCAGAAAAAATACATGTAGCACCGTCTCAAAATACCCCAGAGCCAGGTCACTCTTCTATCTCATCAGTGACCCACACACTGATATGTCACCTACACAATAAGCGGTTGCTCCACACGAACACACAATTGTCACTGGTAAAGTCTATCAGGTGACTAAACACTTCACCTTATTTCCATGTCCTTGGACAATAGATCTTCACACAGTATCATGTAACTACCCTGATCAATGGGTAGTAATCACAACCTAGCATACACTGTCAACAGTTCATCACGATCGCATGAGGTAGCTCCCTACCTTCACAAACCTTGTCAACAGTTCATCACGTTGGCCTGAGGTAGCTCCCTACCTTAACAAACATGTCACTCAGGTGTTTCCACCAATGTTGTAATCAATGTCCTAGTTCACTGGACCACATGTTGGCTTCACAAAGGTAACCAATGTAAAAACACTATTTAAGCATCAACTGATACATGGTGTCCCATAACCCAGCAGGGCCAGAAGCATATAACACAGGTCATGGTGACCGGTAACAATGATCACTTCGCTCAACTTGAAAGGTCACTACCTTGCAATTACCAAGGTTTACACAGAGACTGAATGTCACCAGTGCTTCACTGGCTTGAATCACCAGACGTTTCAGTGTTGGATCCTCTCCGGATCGGATGACACTCGTCGGACTCTTGACGGAGGTCCTAACCTAGACCTACCGACTTATTCAGCACTCAGCTCCTTCCAACATTGATCTCGCAGAATCAGACAACCACTCCCAGTATGGCCTCAATCAACTTCTGGATAGGCACTGGAATGAGTGGGCCCATAGAGCTCATGGTGCAGCTCTTGAATCTTCTTCTGTATAGTAACAACAGATCCTGAAACACGGAGAGGTTGGTGTGAGTACTCAACTACAACAAAGACTACCAGCATCTCCACCCTGTCACCTGCCTCTCAGACATTCCTCATGTCTACCAACCTGAGTATGAAATCATCACATCATAGATCTACTTAGTCACTATAATATATAGGCATAATGATGGTAGAAAAAGCAATAGCACACCTGTTCAGTCAAGTAACACTTCTGGGCTACATATAACCCCTAGCACCAGAGTCGACTGTATGACTCTGTCAAGCATCCTTCGCCTGGTGCCAGTCCAATCCGGTTTCATCTCCCATCATCAATCAACATATACACTTACTTTCCTTTCAGTGTAGGGATTACTGTATCGAGAAGGTGTCCAGCCGGACATCTCCTTCCTGACAGACTCATCAATTCATCACTCCCTTAACCCATGGACTGATGAATTACACACATTAATAACTATATGTCCATAATGAATTATCCTCCTGATAATTCATTACTATAGCATTAACTAAGGAGAACTCAGGACTTGTTACACTTAAATAACAAAATCATATCACAGCCATAGTGTCAGGTCTGGGATCCCTGCCCCAGATCCTGAGTTGCCCTTGTATTCACTGACTATCTTTCAGGTCAGTCATACCTGTGCCGGTCGAGCACAGCTGTGGTGGCCATCCACCATTACACTTTCCCACAGCTACTGTGGGTCTCGTGTACCTTGTCCCGTGACGACTTAAGTCACGTCATCCAATGTAGCAAACCTCCAGACTCCACTACCAAACTCTGGCTCCACCTTTGGGGGGGGGGGGGGGGGGGGTTATGCCCCTCATATACTACTACTTCACGGCAGTACTCCAAGTACTCCATGAACCGAGTCAGGGTTCCAGAAGAGTAGAATATTAGAGACAGAAACGGTTAGGTTCAAACCTCGATCTATCTAGACACCTCGGCCTCGAATTACGGAGTGACGCATCACCCTCGATCGGGTTCACTCATCGGATATGCACGATTGCATTGGGTCGGACCTATTACCGATCGGGTTGGGGGTACCGGCCTACCTCCCGCTGCCTAGACAAACGTACGATGGAACACGCACGGTCATCCTTGCGGACAGACATGACAACAAGCAGTAACAATAGTATCATGAATACTTCTTATCAATTGTTATCCTACCGATGCAACGCCATTCGGCTTACGCGGAATAACACTGCTATCTGCACACAGCAAATACACCACTGCTGATTTCACCTTGATTCCTCGAAACATCACCATCACTGATAGAACAATTACGTTACCATTCTAATGTCACGAAGCACATTACACATTTCTAATAATAAGCTCTACCTTATCATTTACAGCGTCTAGCATGTTGATGTAATGACTGACCAATTGTCGCCTTGCCTGCGTAATTAATAAACCAAACCCGTAACTGCTACACACTGTAAAGCACATCGTTCGGCCTATTTTATTTACACACCACTCGCTGTGGAATACGGCTTGTTCCGTCAGGTAACACATTACATTGCTGATCGATAAAGCCTACTTAAAAATGCAAACCGCCAACTGTAACGGATAACGCTACGCGACAACTCAATTTTGCGACGGCAATTAATTCATTCCGGGAACTCAGCACGGCATCACGACAACAATTAAATAATAGAATAAGTATTCAACTAACCTGTGATTGAAGAATCACAACCTTGACTGCAGATGTCCGCACTGGCCGCGAATATTGACATCAAAATTACATCAGCCTGTTGGCTGCGATCTGTCTACGCTGAGGTTTGGTGGGCGACTGCTCACGACAAAGTCAGTGCGCCTTCCACTCGCCTACACGGGCCGCGTGACTTTCATGATTCATGAAGAAAACCAGAGTCACGATAAGTTCCACCAACCCGTGCTGCATGAAGCACTCGTGAACTTAGAGATCTCTACCACGTACGAACTTGAGGGAACATTCTAGATTTTTCTATAAATAACTAGAATAGCTCCTCCCCGCACTATTTTTTGATGGGGAATCCCCTATTAATTGATATTAATTCAAGGGAGACCAACGCATCGCACTCCCTTCAAAGGGATATTATGCAGAGATCTGCCGATCTTTATCCGTTTCGTCACATAGGCCCCCACTTAAGATGGTCGACCCGGTCGAACTCACTAGACAAAGATCGGTCTGAACTATGAACCTCTACTCTATCAAGATTGGATTCCCAGGAAAAGACGTTCCATAACATTCACTTTCCCTGCGGAGATCCACCAGAATGGTATGGATGCTGGATCACCAACCACCGCCTCAAACATACGTTATCTCCAGCGATTAGGCCCGAAACGTAACGGCCTGGTGATTGGCTTACAGGATCTGTCTACACTGAACTGTTCCGCATCCACCTGTTGCAGGCCATCGGTTACTTTACTGAAGGTTCGTTCGTCCCTTCCGACAATAGGATATTTCCTATCCCGACTAGGCATCACCTTCGTGGACTGTTCGCGGATGTCGACCGAAATGAATGGTCGCTTACTCCAGGTTCGTCTGGAGTACCCTTGCTCCTGCCTTCTCTCCCGCGAGTAAGGACAGTGAGCCTGTCGGCGTATCGAGTCACCCGACGATCCCGTCGTGCCAGATGTGACATCGCCTGTCCGACCTCGATTCCTAGTGTGCTTAACACCATGGGCCTCTTCCCGACGGAGCCCGTTCGCCCTATCTACGGTTGAACGCTCAGGAGACCGCAGACCCTCCCCACAGGATGTACTGCGTAGGACTGAGTCTTCCTCGCCCTCGTCTGGACCTAGAACCGAATCTAGCGCGATGGTAGTCGCACTATCTTGTGGAGAAACTACCTCGGACCTCTCCAAATTCTGAAGGAGAGTACAATGGAACTTACGCAATTCCCCGCGGACCTTCACCTCATACGTGGATCGGGACATTATCCGCTCCACAGGAAAAGGGCCCTGCCATCCGAGTTCGAATTCCGCCCCCTCGATTGGGAGAAGCGCGAGAACCCTATCTCCAATTTGCAGAGATAAACCGTTTTTGGTCTTGTGCTTTGGTGCTGCCAGACAACACGTTGGGCACGACCGGATATATCTCCGCACGTCGCCTGTCATTCCAGGCCAGTGGTAGTGGCTGGAAAGACACTGGACTGTTGTCCCCACATCCTTATGTCCGGTTAAGGATAAGGTATGCACTCTATGTATCAGGCGGGATCTGTAGTCAGTAGGGACTACCATCTGACCGTACTGGCTATCCCCTTGCCCGGCTCTACGATAAAGCAACCGGTTTTCTACATAGAACTGACCCGGAGTTGGCGGGACAGAACTTTGGGACACCTCCAGTAAGTAAGGACGCAAAGTCGGGTCCCTACTTTGAGCACTGTTCACTAACCTCGCAAGAGAATGGTCTATTTTCTTACCACACTGCCTTTCTCCATCCTTAGCCCTGGCCTGCCTAGCGCTCACTAGACAATGTTCCCTGGGGTCCCCCAGGAATACATGCGGACGACCGAGGATCAAAGGGTAAATAGGATCAGGCAGCACAGCCGCCTGGATGCTACCCGTAACGTACCTGCACCGAATGTCAATCCGAGCAATCGGCAAGTCCATAGCTACGGAGCTCCTCATGGCCAGCTGAAATTCTCTTGTCTCGCCGGTGAGCTGCCCTGGGCTCACAAGGTGGGATGAGATTACAGCTTCAAACTGCAATCCTGTATCGTATAGACATTCCACCTGCTTCCCATTCACCTCTATCGTTTCGATCACAGGTGATTTCTCAGACTTTGGTTTCTCCCGACCCTTAGGTGTGGTCTCGCTAGGTCTACCTCTAGTAGAGGCGAGACACGCAAAGTGCAAGTCTTTTGGCTTCCTCAGACAATCTACAGTATTATGGGAAGGAGACTTACAGTGCTTACACCACCTCTTACTCCACTTCCGTTTTGGGGAGGCGGGAGGGCTTTGCTTATCGGGTTTCTTACCAGAGTCTTTTACCACAGGATCTGCTACATTGGATGATTCTTTGGGACCTTTGGTCTTGGGCTTCTGATCAAGCCCCTTCTGTCTTTTCTGTGAATCAGTCTGACTGGAATCCCCAGTCTCACCATAGACTTCCACATACCTTTCAGCTAACTCATTTACTATTTCTAGCCTTTCCGCCCCATTTTCCCCTAAGAAATTCCTTAAAGGCTTGGACATCTGCATTTTCATTTGATCCACCACCATCAACTCTCTCAGACTCTCATAATCCTCTTTGAAATTGGCCAATGCCATCCACTTCAACAGGTATGAGTTCAACCTCACACTATAGGCCGAGAACATCTCACCTGGTTCTCTCTTGGAAGTTCTGAACCTCCGCCTGTAAGCATGGGCTGTCATTTCGAATCTTTTCAAAAGAGCCGATTTCAGGGTTGGATAATCATTTTCCATCCCTGGGGGAAGACGCGCATACACCTCGTACGCGGTGCCACGGAGTCCCTGTGAAAGCTTAAGATTCCAACGCTCAGGCTCTAAACCCATAGCTTTACACATTGCCTCGAACTTCTCTAAGAATTGATCTATCTTCTCTTTGTCCGGTTCAAATGGTGGAAACGGCCATTTCATAGCATGGTAAGCTGGTCTGCTGGCTACTGATGAGCTAGGTAAAGCTACTCCACCTACTGCTCCCTCAGACTCACCAACCGATTTAGCCTCTACCTCAAGTTGCTTCATACGGAACTCATGTTCCATTTCCAACTTCCTAGCATCTAATTTCTTAGACTCTAGGTCAGCTGCCAGTTTTTGTGCTTGTTGGTCTGCCACCAACTTTTGCTCTTCAAGTGCTACCTTTCGAGCTTCCAGCTCAATTTCTGACTTTCTTCGCTCACTCTCTTCTGCTCTGAAGTTTCTCTCTACTTCCAGTACATAAGCTTTGAACTCCTCACCTTCCAATCCCATCTCAGTTGCAGATGCCCGCACCTTAGCTAAATCTAAAGTACGAGTAGCCATGCTTAGTGTAACTTAGTATCAGTATAGATATGCAATACCCAATCACAATGCTAACTGTACTCCAACCAACACTAACTATGTATCTATACTAACTTAACTAAATGTCTGTCCACGTCGAAGAGAAAGGTTTCAGTAGCCCTACTCGTCAAGTAGATAATAGGTATAGGACAGATGACACCATAACCTATTCCTACGAGATGTCAGAACAAAGAGAAGATCCCGGACGAGCCCCCACTCTATCTTGTGACAAGACCGCCGGGGCTTGATCTGGTTTGCCACGATAGATACTCTCCCCTGCCTTTGCTCCAACCACCTCAATAGCACTCTACATCTACCAGGCCCCACACAAGCCGGGACAGCTTAACCTTCCCTCCCTCACCTAGGGTTCCAAACCCCAAGGGGCTCGGACCAGACACCAGTCATATCACTGCACAAAGTCATAGCTAAGAGAACAAAAAAAATTTAATTCTGAACTACGTCAACCACAACACAGAGAAGGATGGCTGAAAGCCAGACTAGAAGAACTATGTACAAGATCAAAGACGCAGATGAGTATTCATCATGGAGGCGGACGATAGCTCGTGCGGTTGTCCAGTCGTGGTAGCGACTCACCCAGGCTCCTCCAGTGGACTGGAACTCCAAGGTCTGCTGCCTCTCCAAAGTTCCCTCTCCACCCAGAGAACCAAGCAAGGGCTGATCAAGCGCAGTACCACTGCCTGACTGACACTGCACTGATGAACAAGGATCCTTCCTTGCTGTCGTACTATGTCCCTCGTCACACTCCTGATGAAGTCTGGGCCGACCCTATAACATTAGCGGTCTCCCACTTGCAGAAAAAATACATGTAGCACCATCTCAAAATACCCCAGAGCCAGGTCACTCTTCTATCTCATCAGTGACCCACACACTGATATGTCACCTACACAATAAGCGGTTGCTCCACACGAACACACAATTGTCACTGGTAAAGTCTATCAGGTGACTAAACACTTCACCTTATTTCCATGTCCTTGGACAATAGATCTTCACACAGTATCATGTAACTTTAACTTTAACTAATTAATCTGTAACAGATTAATTATTGGCACATTGAGGGTAAAGTTAAAGAAAGTCAAGTATACAGTAGGAAACCCTAAATATGACTTGTGCAAATTGAAAACTGACAAAGAAATACAAGATAATTTTAACATAGAAGTAAAGAACAAATTTGATTTATTGTCTGATCTAGAGATCCTATTTCAAGATGTAGATGATCAATGGGAAATGCTGAAGAATTCAATCAGTTGTGCAGCAGAAAAAACTATTCCAAAAGTAAAGAAAGTGGGCCGTAAGACATGGATGACTGAAGAAATTTTACAACTAATGGAAACAAGAAGACAGAACAAAAATAATCCTGCCAAATATGAAGAAATTCACAGAAAAGTCAGAACCTTATGTAAGGAGGCTAAAGAAACATGGCTTGAGAAAAATTGCAGAGAAATTGAAAAACAACACAACAGTAAAAATGCGAAACTAATGCACAAAAGAATTCAGGAGATTACTAATCAAAGAACACGTACATCAGCAGGCTGCCTAAAGACAAAAGATGGAAGAGTCGTAATAGAAAAAGATCAGATTTTACATGTATGGTCAGATTACGTGAAAAACCTTTATGACGATAACAGAGACGAACAATATATTGTTCAAAATAACAATGAAGGGCCAGCAATTTTGAAGACGGAGGTTCAGAATGCTCTTAATCATATGAAATCTGGCAAGACCCCCGGTCCAGACAGCGTCACAACAGAAATGATTAATGCTTTAGAAGAATATGGAATAGATAAAGTTACCAGTCTGCTTAATACAATATATGATACTGGAAATATACCTCATGAGTTATGTAATTCTGTATTTATTGCAATCCCAAAGAAATCAGGAGCCTTGGAATGTGATCAACATCGAACAATTAGTATAATGAGTCACATCACGAAGATTTTGCTAAGAATTATCATGCAAAGAGTTAGGAGGAAAATACAACCTGAAATAGGAGAAGAACAATGTGGGTTTGTAGTAGGCAAGGGTACAGTAAATGCTGTGTATATACTGAGAACCGTAATCGAACGTTCTATAGAAGTAAACAAAGATCTACACCTTTGCTTTATTGACTACACAAAGGCTTTTGATAAAGTGAGACATGTCAACATGATAAGGATGCTTGAAGATCTACAAATTGATGGGAAAGACCTTAGACTTGTAAAAAACATATATTGGAAACAACAAGCTGCTATAAGAGTTGATAATGAAGTAAGCCAATATCAGCCTATTAAGAGAGGTGTGAGACAGGGATGTGTAATGTCTCCAGATCTGTTTTCCCTGTACAGTGAAAATATTTTCAGAAATATTGAAAATATGGAAGGAATCAACATTGGGGGACGATGCATCAATAACATTAGATATGCAGATGATACAGTCTTGATTGCAGACAATGAACAGGATCTGCAAAATTTAGTAGATGCGGTTGTTACACACAGTGAACAACAAGGGTTAGAATTAAATTGTAAAAAGACACAGATTATGGTCGTCACTAGGAAGAACGAAATACCACAGTGTAATATACAAGTAAATGGGAATATTCTTCAACAAGTGAATAGGTACAATTATCTCGGAACAGTAATAACATCTGATGGGAGATGCCTTGAAGAGATTAGAACAAGGATCGCCATGGCAAAAGTAGCCTTTAGCAAGATGAAAAACATACTGACCAATAAAAAGATGTCAATTGAAACGAGAAAAAGAGTGTTGAGATGCTACATAGAACCTGTACTTTTATATGGATGTGAAGCTTGGACAATGAGCAGCCAGGCTGAAAAACATCTGATGGCTGTAGAAATGTGGTTTCTGAGGAAAATGCAAAGAATACCATGGACAGCCAGAAAGACCAATGAACAAGTCCTTCAAGAAACAAATGAAGATCGTAAACTGATCAGAGACATTAGACGTAGACAGTCACAATTTTTTGGGCATGTTATGAGAAGAAATGATTTGGAGAACTTGGTGACAACTGGTAAGATCGAGGGGAACAGACCAAGGGGAAGACCTAGAAACAAGTATCTGGATGGCTTGGCCTTGTGGCATGGTCGAGACAGAAACACGGAACTGATCCACGACTCTGTTGATCGAGTGAGATGGCAGAACATGACCGCCCACGCTTACCGGCATGGCACATGATGGATGGATGGATCATGTAACTACCCTGATCAATGGGTAGTAATCACAACCTAGCATACACTGTCAACAGTTCATCACGATCGCATGAGGTAGCTCCCTACCTTCACAAACCTTGTCAACAGTTCATCACGTTGGCCTGAGGTAGCTCCCTACCTTAACAAACATGTCACTCAGGTGTTTCCACCAATGTTGTAATCAATGTCCTAGTTCACTGGACCACATGTTGGCTTCACAAAGGTAACCAATGTAAAAACACTATTTAAGCATCAACTGATACATGGTGTCCCATAACCCAGCCGGGCCAGAAGCATATAACACAGGTCATGGTGACCGGTAACAATGATCACTTCGCTCAACTTGAAAGGTCACTACCTTGCAATTACCAAGGTTTACACAGAGACTGAATGTCACCAGTGCTTCACTGGCTTGAATCACCAGACGTTTCAGTGTTGGATCCTCTCCGGATCGGATGACACTCGTCGGACTCTTGACGGAGGTCCTAACCTAGACCTACCGACTTATTCAGCACTCAGCTCCTTCCAACATTGATCTCGCAGAATCAGACAACCACTCCCAGTATGGCCTCAATCAACTTCTGGATAGGCACTGGAATGAGTGGGCCCATAGAGCTCATGGTGCAGCTCTTGAATCTTCTTCTGTATAGTAATAACAGATCCTGAAACACGGAGAGGTTGGTGTGAGTACTCAACTACAACAAAGACTACCAGCATCTCCACCCTGTCACCTGCCTCTCAGACATTCCTCATGTCTACCAACCTGAGTATGAAATCATCACATCATAGATCTACTTAGTCACTATAATATATAGGCATAATGATGGTAGAAAAAGCAATAGCACACCTGTTCAGTCAAGTAACACTTCTGGGCTACATATAACCCCTAGCACCAGAGTCGACTGTATGACTCTGTCAAGCATCCTTCGCCTGGTGCCAGTCCAATCCGGTTTCATCTCCCATCATCAATCAACATATACACTTACTTTCCTTTCAGTGTAGGGATTACTGTATCGAGAAGGTGTCCAGCCGGACATCTCCTTCCTGACAGACTCATCAATTCATCACTCCCTTAACCCATGGACTGATGAATTACACACATTAATAACTATATGTCCATAATGAATTATCCTCCTGATAATTCATTACTATAGCATTAACTAAGGAGAACTCAGGACTTGTTACACTTAAATAACAAAATCATATCACAGCCATAGTGTCAGGTCTGGGATCCCTGCCCCAGATCCTGAGTTGCCCTTGTATTCACTGACTATCTTTCAGGTCAGTCATACCTGTGCCGGTCGAGCACAGCTGTGGTGGCCATCCACCATTACACTTTCCCACAGCTACTGTGGGTCTCGTGTACCTTGTCCCGTGACGACTTAAGTCACGTCATCCAATGTAGCAAACCTCCAGACTCCACTACCAAACTCTGGCTCCACCTTTTTTGGGGGGGGGGGGGGGGGGGGGTTATGCCCCTCATATACTACTACTTCACGGCAGTACTCCAAGTACTCCATGAACCGAGTCAGGGTTCCAGAAGAGTAGAATATTAGAGACAGAAACGGTTAGGTTCAAACCTCGATCTATCTAGACACCTCGGCCTCGAATTACGGAGTGCCGCATCACCCTCGATCGGGTATGTTCACTCATCGGATATGCACGATTGCATTGGGTCGGACCTATTACCGATCGGGTTGGGGGTACCGGCCTACCTCCCGCTGCCTAGACAAACGTACGATGGAACACGCACGGTCATCCTTGCGGACAGACATTACAACAAGCAGTAACAATAGTATCATGAATACTTCTTATCAATTGTTATCCTACCGATGCAACGCCATTCGGCTTACGCGGAATAACACTGCTATCTGCACACAGCAAATACACCACTGCTGATTTCACCTTGATTCCTCGAAACATCACCATCACTGATAGAACAATTACGTTACCATTCTAATGTCACGAAGCACATTACACATTTCTAATAATAAGCTCTACCTTATCATTTACAGCGTCTAGCATGTTGATGTAATGACTGACCAATTGTCGCCTTGCCTGCGTAATTAATAAACCAAACCCGTAACTGCTACACACTGTAAAGCACATCGTTCGGCCTATTTTATTTACACACCACTCGCTGTGGAATACGGCTTGTTCCGTCAGGTAACACATTACATTGCTGATCGATAAAGCCTACTTAAAAATGCAAACCGCCAACTGTAACGGATAACGCTACGCGACAACTCAATTTTGCGACGGCAATTAATTCATTCCGGGAACTCAGCACGGCATCACGACAACAATTAAATAATAGAATAAGTATTCAACTAACCTGTGATTGAAGAATCACAACCTTGACTGCAGATGTCCGCACTGGCCGCGAATATTGACATCAAAATTACATCAGCCTGTTGGCTGCGATCTGTCTACGCTGAGGTTTGGTGGGCGACTGCTCACGACAAAGTCAGTGCGCCTTCCACTCGCCTACACGGGCCACGTGACTTTCATGATTCATGAAGAAAACCAGAGTCACGATAAGTTCCACCAACCCGTGCTGCATGAAGCACTCGTGAACTTAGAGATCTCTACCACGTACGAACTTGAGGGAACATTCTAGATTTTTCTATAAATAACTAGAATAGCTCCTCCCCGCACTATTTTTTGATGGGGAATCCCCTATTAATTGATATTAATTCAAGGGAGACCAACGCATCGCACTCCCTTCAAAGGGATATTATGCAGAGATCTGCCGATCTTTATCCGTTTCGTCACAAAGGTAAAGTTTATGCCTGCTAGAATGTGTCTTGATAAATTCAACTATAACTCATCAACAATAAATGGTCCAGGGTGGCACAAAATCTAGCAACTTCTTGAAGCATACAAATTGAACGGCAATGAAAGACTCGAAGGCTGGCAATCATGTCGTTGAAGGCATAATTTATTAGCCCAACGTTCAAGGCAGTCGCATCTCAACAAAATCAATGTTAAATGACAATTTATGTTTACCGTGTCTGTTATGGCCAGACGGGACGGTAATTACAATATTAAATGTAGATAATAATATAGTTGACTATGTTAGGCCCTTACGATTATTAAGTCCATGTCCCGGTCCTTCTGTCATTCCCAATCTGGATAGATTTCACCTTGCCGTGACGTTCTAAGTCCCGTCCTGATATTTCTGATATATTCACATCAGTCCATGATTCTTGGGCTGATATATATCGTTCATGAATATTCTCGTTATCCTCTACAATATGTGTTGGCCATGATAACATTGTCCTGCCAGTAAATATCTTCTTACGTTCCAGAGAATCTAAACGTGTAGCCTCCTTATTCAATCTCTAAGATCTGACTGTTTGTTGTTGTTGACAATTTTTCTGACGTCTTCTCCTTTTTACGTCAGCTCATTAGACACTCTTGCAAATTGGTTCGCGATTTTGTCCCGAATTTTCTTTTGCGTCATTTTATCTGCTCTGCTACTTGGCAATGCCATTGTGGCATTTTAGAGATATAGTCTTCTTCTTCTGCCTTTCATCTCCAATGGAGAGGTGGTCAGCATGGCTAAATGGATAAGAGTGCTCTTTCTTAAACATCCAGTGTGCTGATGCCGAGGTAGCAGGTTCAACCCCTACACCGGTCAGTTGGACTCAAATGTTGACTTCTGGTCCTTGACCTGGGGACATAAATTACTAGTACCTCTGAAATTGGAGTTGTGTTTGCCTAATGGCGATGGACATCGGTAATAGGTAAAATTCAGTCCAGTGCACTAGGAAGTAGTAGTGTGTATGGACTACGCTTGGGTTCAAAGCGATCGAGAACCAAAAAAAAAGAGATTCTGGCTCGGAGGCATTCTTAATGCAGAGTCATCTGATACAGACAATTTTACTGTATGTTTGTTTGATTGTTCCGTAGCCAGTACACAATTTTCTCAGCAGCCTCACCAAGTCTTTTGAGTGTCCGTGTTCCCTTTCTTTAATCCAAGTTGTTTAAGCTCATAATAAACAGAATTGGAAAAAGACCTCTTGCACTTACCTCTACGGCGAATAGCCTCACTGCAAATCATTCTCATCTTAGACAAAACCACAGAACTTTACTACATTGAAAGTATGCTGTTCTAAAATTATTGATTCACACGGGTTGGTAAATTTGATCATTGTTAAGTGGTGAGTTGATAAGTACACGACAATGTCTGATCATCTCTGAGATTTGGATTATGTCAAGGTATGTTATATGGCCCTACAGGTCTACTCTTCTTCTGTTCCTTTGCTATATCTAAGATGGACAGTTTGCTTTGCAGTGTAGTTGATGTTACCTTCAGTTTTCTGCCCAGCGTTGCGGAGTTATATTGACAGAGTAATAGGCCCAGTTTTCTTGTTCGCTTATAGCAACGCTGATTGCACTTTAAAAATATAATTTATTCGTTTATTCTCTTTCGGTGGATGTGTATCTCTTCTTCCTCTCCTTATAAAAAACACATAACTAAAAAAAACACACACACACACCCACCCATGTACCCACCGAGAGAGAGAGATATTATTACATATATATTAGTCCCAGTTTTCTTGTTAGCTTGAATTCTCGCTGATTCCACTTTTAAAATAGTATTTATTCGTTCATTCTCTTTCGGTGGATGTGTATCTCTTCTTCTCTCTATAAAGAACACGTATAATATGAGTCAACTTACATATATTCATATATATATATATTTTTACTTTTGCATACTTCATTGTGTCTCTTTCACAGACAAGAGAAGTACATGGTAACATTTCCATTCCCATACATGAACGGTCGAGCACATCTGGGTCACACATTCAGTTTGTCCAAATGTGAGGTATGATTCTGATGACACTCAAACAACCGTTTAACACTTTCAGTTGCGGAGGCTGCTCAGAGAGGCAAATCATGATGGAAACACAATCACAAACTTATTACTTTAACATGCTCATCAAGCAATAGTTTGTCCTTTGCTGAATTTTTGTGTGTTGTTGTTTTGGCTTTGTTCTTTTGTGTTCGCTCGCTTTGAACCTAAGTGTTGTCCATATGCACTACTTCTAGTACCACTGGAATGAATTTTGTGCGTGGATTAGCTTTTGTGGATTGTACTTTTATATGGATGTACTTTTATATTTGTGTGATATTCACTGGTACAGGAACGGAGCAATATGGGGACGACCCGTTGCCGTAAAGTTGGAACCGTGACTAACTAACTAACTAACTAATGGATGTGAAGCTTGGACAATGAGCAGTCAGGCTGAAAAACATCTGATGGTTGTAGAAATGTGGTTTCTGAGGAAAATGCAAAGAATACCATGGACAGGCAGAAAGACCAATGAACAAGTCCTTCAAGAAACAAATGAAGATCGTAAACTGATTAGAGACATTAGATGTAGACAGTCACAATATTTTGGGCATGTTATGAGAAGAAATGATTTGGAGAACTTGGTGACAACTGGTAAGATCGAGGGGAACGGACCAAGGAGAAGAACTAGAAGCAAATACCTGGATGGCTTGGCCTTGTGGCATGGTCGAGACAGAAACACAGAGCTGATCCACGACTCTGGTGATCGAGTGAGATGGCAGAACATGACCGCCCACGCTTACCGGCATGGCACATGATGGATTGATTAGCTTTCCCTATTAACAGTGTCCCTGACCATCAGGCGAACCCACTCCGACTTCAGAGGTCTTTGCTGAACTTTTCCTCCATCTCTTTTTACATTTCTCTATCATAAGCCAGATGCCCTGTCTCTGTTGTTGTCATGTGTAAATTATCTTGCTCACTGGCACCTGGCCGTCTTGATAGACGATAGTTTGTTACATTGTGCTTAAAAAAAAAGGCATAATAACTACAGCCCACGACAGTAAGGCCAGATATGGAGTTATACCTCTTCATAGCACAAAGCCTGGGCTAAATTTAGAGACCATGTGTTGCCCATGCAGCATGATCCCTCTCTCAGCCTGACTAGTTTATTCCAGAGGACAGATAGTACCAATATGTCTGGGACAAGACAAGCTGCAGAAGTTGCTAGATCAGCAAAGCAATGCTCTTACTGTCCGCCTGTCGGAGCTTTGGGCCTAGACGAGTTGCCATCCATGGCTTAGGACCTGATCTGCCCTCCCATGACATTTAGTCTTAGGTTGCATTTTCTCGCATCAGGATAATGTCTGTACCCTCCTAATTGCACTCCTCCATCCAAAGCTGTTGACATAATGTGGGGTGTTGGGTTTGGTGAGCGCTGCACATTTGTTAACAAAAAGTAGGTGGTACTGTCTACTGTCATACAGTGGTTCTGTCATATCTGACTAGGTAGTACTGTCCACTGTCATACAGTGGTTCTGTCATATCTGACTAAGGCCTGAGATAACTTATCTATCACATCTTGAATCCATCTACAATGTGGTCTTCCTCTTCTCCACTTCCCTGGCACTTCTCCCTCCGTAATGATCTTTTCCAGACATTCATGTTTCTTTACATGCCCAAAGAATAGCCGGACAAACATAGTGTGCAGCTTGTGACAGCAAGAGTTAAACATCAGTTGAGCTGATATATGACATTTATTATTTTAACAAAAGAGCTATATTAATTGCTACATTTCTGTTATTTTCATTATAGTAGTGATGTCTTTCTGTGAGGCAGAATTTTATGAGATTGGGCTGACCTCAAAGTCGTATGAATAAAAAAATCCTGACTCTACTGGGTATCTTCTTCTGCGATGTCCGGAATGTTGTTTTGGACGTAATTGCATTGTGCCTGTTTAAGCAGAGCTGCGATATTTGCTCCTTTTGGCCGACACATCCAGCTTCTTCAGGCATTTGTTGACCGGGTTAAGGACGTTCGACTCTCACTGTTGTGGTGTTATCTTCATCCCTGCTGACCCATTTAGAACAGCTGAAGACATACCGGTCAGCCCTCAAGGGAAGGCAGGGGCAAACCATGGGCATTCCCCGCCATCCAAGGAGGCTTCCATAATTGCAGAGCTCACACATAGCACTCTGGTACTGGGCTCACCCTAGGAATCATCATGTCCTGCACATGGCTGTTTAGCCTCACTTCTGTATACTGGGCCTTCCAGTCACCACAGGCTGTTCCTCCAGAAACCAGAAGAATGCAGTCTGCAGATGACATCCACCCTGAGCTTTTGATTCAGACCATTGTCATGGCAAGCAAAGGCACTAACCAAATAAACTACTTTTAACCGAATATAAACTACTTTATTATTATTTATCTAGTGAAGAAATTGGAATATGAAAGCATTTGTGTTGTTGTTTCTGTTCCAGTTTGCTGTTGGCTTTGAACGCATGCTGGGTAAAAGATGTTTGTTTCCTTTTGGCATGCATTGCACGGGAATGCCTATCAAGGTAGGACCTACTTACAGACACTGTAGATATCAATTAGAAATTATAAGTTTGGATTATGAAAAGGTTAAGCATGAGGTAATTGACTTCACTGCACCAGATTTCATCCCATTTGACTTGGCCTCTCTCCACAGAACATTAAGCCGCCTGCAGAGTTCATTGCCCAAAACACAAACTTCTTAGCTCCAGTGATGACCCACAGGGATCGTCGGAAAAATTGTGAAAATATAATTCAGAAACATTCTCAGTCTCAGCATGAGGCAGATGGGATGACCACTCTGCCAAACCGGTTTTAGACCAACAACAACATAAAGCTTCTCCATTGTTAGGAGCCCGACAAATAAAAATGATTCACCAGTTTGTTGAATATTTGAAGTATGTGACCGAGATTTATTTGGATCGGTACAGCTATTTGGGAAAATTTATAGCTTGTGACTGATGTTGAGATGAGAAAGTAATTTCCAAGGCTATAGTTGCATTTTGTAAGATGAAAAGTATACTCTGTAATAAAAAGCTATTATTGCAATTAGAAAATTTTTTATTTAAGCCTATACTATTGTATACACGTGAAACATGGACAGTAAACTGACAAGCCGAGAAATATATAATGGCAGTTGAGATGTGGTTTCTGAGGAAAATGCGCAGAATACCATGGGTCCACAGAAAAATGAATGCGACAGTCCTTTGAGAAACAGTTTAAAGCTGTAAATTGATTAGAGAAGTTAGACGTAGACATTCACAATTTTGTGGGTAAGTTATGAGGAAAATAACAACTTGAAAACATTGACAACTGGCAAATTTAATGAGAAAAGGAACAAGGGGAAAGACAAACAGATAACTTGGCCAATTGGCATAGTTGGCACTAGAACACAGTCTTGTATTGATGTAAGACTGGTGATCTTACAAGTTGGAAAACCATGATTATCAATGATTGTCAGCATTGATGATTATTGCTAATTAATCAGCTGGTTAAAATACATACTTTGACAGAATTTATGTATTTATATTATTCATTCAGCAGCTTGTCTCTAAAGCATGAATTATTTACATTATTCAGTTAGCAGCATAGATATATCTATATCTATAAAATACAATGTATGTATGTGTGTGTGTGTGTATGTCTGTTCTTTATGCGTTCGCGAACGGTCCATCCGATTGAGATGAAATTTTCTACACGTCTTTTCATTCCTGTGCAACCAACTGTAATAGTTTCTTAGTGTACAATCATCTATTTACTTACTAAAATTTAATTTTGTAATTACATGACTCACCATAAGAAAAAATAAAACAAGGGACATAACTTTTAGTAGCATTGCTATATCTTAAGTCCCCTGGCTATAGATAGATACATAGATAGATACATAGATAGACAAACAGACAGATCACCGCCAGGGACTGGGCGATGCCGGGCCGGGTCAGACAGACAGACAGTCAGGAACGGGAACTTATATGACTACTTATATGAATTAAATGAGATGCTCCCCATCAGGGGCTGGGCGAAGCCGGGCCGGGTCAGACAGATAGACAGACAGACAGATAGATAGTCAGGAATGGGAACTTATATAACTACTTATATGAATTAAATGAGATGCTCCCCCCCAGGGACTGGGTGAAGCTGGGCCGGGTCAGACAGACAGATAGACAGACAGACAGATAGTCGGGAACGGGAACAGGATCTTATATGACTACTTATATGAATTAAATGAGATACTCCCCACCAGGAGCTGGGCGGGGCCGGGTCAGACAGACAGATAGATAGATCCCCGCCAGGGCCTGGGCAAAGCTGGGCCGGGTCAGCTAGTATATATATATATATGATATGATATACACATGACCGCCCATGATTACCACAATGGCACATGATGATGATGAGTGTGACTGTAAAAGAATTTATCTATTTATATTATTCAATCACCAGTGTGTTAGAAAAGAATTCTTCTTCTTCGTTCATCCGGAGTTTTTTTTCCGGACGTGATTGCGTTGTGCCTGTTTACAGCAGAGCTGCGTTCTTGCGCCGTTAGGCCGACACATACGACTTCTGCGGGCATTTGTTGACCGGGTTAACCTTCCCGGAGAAAAGAATTGATTTATTTACATTACCTAGTCACATACCATCCTCCATCTACCACGTCAAGGTGGAAACACAACAGAGAGAGGTTATCTTTTTGACGGTGCTAATATTTAAATGCTTACCTCAACCAGGCGTGTGCAGACAAGCTGCAGCGGGAGATGGAGGACTTTGGGTACCCACCAAAGTTTCCTCAAGAAACAGCTAAAGTAGAACCACAGCCGAAGGAGAGTGAGATTGGAAAAGACAAGTCCAAGTCAAAAAAGGTATAAAGTGGCAGTAATTAGTGTTTGACGTTCTTTACCATTTCTGTTTTCAGTTAAACTCTTCTGATTTTGTCCACCAGTTGAAATAAGATCATGTAGGTTGTATGTGCATCTGTCATGAATTATGTCAAGCTTTCTTGAAAAAAGGGTTAAAAAGGCGACAGGATCTACTTAATTACACCAGATTTTATCCCATATGGCCCCGTCTCTTTCTGCAGGGTGGCTTACCGAAAGCGTTGTGCAAAGCACAAACTCTGTAGTTCCAGCGATGACCCCCAGGAGTCTCAGAGAAAACTGCTCTCGTTAACCAAATGCCGTAGCCCAGCATCAAACCCGTAACTTTCGGAGCGTGAGGCAGGCGCGTGACCACTTCACCACAGAGGCTCCCTCAAGTATTCTTGAGAAGAGAGGCATTGGAGAACAGCTGAAAAACATCTAATGGCTGAGGAAATGTGGTTTCTGAGGAAAATACAAAGAATACCATGAACAGACAGAAATACCAACGACCAAGTCCTACAAGAAACAAATGAAAAGCGTAAACTGATAAGAGAAATTAGACATAGTCAAAATTCTTTGGACATGTTATGAGAAGAAAGAAATTGGAGAACTTGGTGACAACTGGCAAGATCAAGGGGAAGAGAACAAGAAGAAGGCAGAGAAGTAAATACCTGGATGGCTTGACCACGTAACATTGTCTTGACAAGAACACTGAGCTGATCCACAACTGGTGATCGAGTGAGATGACGAAACATGACAGCCCATACTTACTGGCATGGCACATGATGATGATGATGATGATTGGAGTATATCATGACAGCTGGAAAGATCAATGGAAAAATAGGCAGAGGCAGACCAAGGTAGCATGGAGGAATATCATCCCCAGAGATGACCCAGAGCACAAAGGACTGAGATTTGAAAAGACATGAACGCTTACGCTAGCAGGCAAGACACATGATGATAATTGTCTGTTTGTCGCCTCTGTATTACCTGACCTCATAAGGGAAGCAAAGAATAGGAACAGTTTAACCTACCTTGCATGTCATAAGAAGTGGCTTAAGAGAGCTGGCGTGAGACCTCAGGGTGTAGAAATCTTGTTTGCAAATCATGAATGGTTTGGCCAAATGGGACAAGAAAACAGACCTGATTTAGGACTGGTGGTCTTGTGAGTTGGCAAACCATAATTACCAATGATTATCAGCATTGCATGATGATTATTGCTCATTATCCAGCAGATACACATACTTTGACAGAATTGATTTATTTACATTATTCAATCACCAGTGTGTCTATAATAGAATTGATTTATTTACATTATTCAGTCAGTAGTGTGTATATAATAGAATTGATTTATTTATAGTATTCAGTCATTTTATGATTATAATAATTTATTAGTAATCCATACAGTAGTATTGATTTAGCGTTGGAGTTAAATATTCAAAAATTTCTTTGGCTTCTGCATGTTTCCTTGTGCTAGAAGAGCTCCTCTATCCTGTGTTTTTATTTTAATATCTTTAAAAAAAAAAGTCGCTTAATTGTCGACAGGGTCGACTTCATCGCACCGGGTTTTATCCCATATGGCTCGGTCCCTTTCCGCAGCGCGGAAAGCGTCGCACAAAGCACGAACTCCGTAGCTTTTAGCGACGACCCACAGGAGTCTCCGAAACATTTAACTCGTAAACCGAAGGGTGCGGCCCGGAATCGAACCCACAACCTTCGGAGCACGAGTCAAACGGCTTGACCACTTCGCCACAGAGACTCCCTTTAATATCTTATCTGTTCTCAAATTAGGAAGAACTTAGAAGCAACAGAGATATGGTTCCTGAGATGAATGTTGCAAATTCCTTGGACTGCCAGAGTAACTAAAAATAATTACCTGAAAAGGGCTAATGAAACTAGAACATTATATACAACAATAAGAAAGAGACAAACAGCTTTCTTTTGTCATGTGATGAGAAGAGAGGCATTGGAGAACATCATGACAGCTGGAAAGATCAGTGGGAAGAGAGTCAGAGGCTGACCAAGAGAAATGATGCTGAATGAACTGAGACAGTGGAATGGAGGAATATCATCAGCAGAGTTGATCCAGAACACCAAAGACCAAAATCTGTGGCTAGACATGAGTGACTACGTCAACTGGCAGGACACATGATGATGATCTGTTTCCACACCTTTGTCTACATTGCTTCCCAAATATGTGTATGACTCCACCCCTGGAAACATTTTGCAATATTTATTATTTCTGCCATCTATTGTAGACCAAGGTTGCTGCAAAGACTGGCGGTTTGAAGTACCAGTGGCAGATCATGGCATCTATGGGACTGACCGACGATGAGATTAAGAAGTTTGCCGACCCCATGTACTGGCTGGGGTACTTTCCACCTCACTGGATGTCTGACCTCAAACGAATGGGAGCTAAGGTAAGAGCTGCAGGTGGTGGGGGAATTTTCTGGCTTGGGCTTTCTTGAAGCTTCTCGGAGTATCATTTATTTGCTTTGTTTCTATTGCACCATGTTGTTGTATGTTGTGTGAACCCATTGCTCAATTTCTTCATTGCTGATTATGATTTTGAGTTCACAAGTAGTTTACGGACATCTTATTTTGTAAAAATTCAGATTTTGATTTTCACTGTGTCTCTTAACAGGCAGGATCAAATCTGCTAATCCCATACCACTGTTTTAGAGGAGAACAGTGTCAGCTGCATATTTAAGGTCTGGGATTGGATTTCCACCAGCTACCATATGACAGTAGATGGTACTAACTGCTTTCTGTTAGCGCCAAATGTTGAGCGCCGCTCACCAAACCCAATACCCTACATTGTGCCAACAATTTTGGGCGGAGGAGCATAATTGGGAGGGTATAAGCCTTACCCAAGTACAAGGAAATGCAACCTAAAGTCTAAATATCATGGCAGGGCAGACCAGACCCTAAGCCTTGGTAGGCACCCTGGTCTAGAATGGAAGCTTCGACAGATGGACAATTAGAGCATTGCTTTGCTGATCCGGCAACTTCTGCCGCTTGTCTTGTTCCAGATATATTGGTGTTGCCTTTCCTCTGGGGTAAACTAGGCAGGCCGAGAGAGGGATCATGCTGCATGGGCAACACATGGTCTCTAAATTCAGCCCATGCTTTGTGCTGTGAAGAGATAATGACTCCATTTTATAAACTATCATCTGTCAAAATGGTCAGGTGCCAGTCAGTCACAGCTTCCAACCAAAGTTTTGAGTATGAGTCACAGCTTTTATTATGATTTTGTTTGACTCTAATTAGGTTGACTGGCGCAGAAGTTTCATCACCACCGATGCCAACCCATACTTTGATTCTTTTGTGAGGTGGAACTTCCTCCGCTTTAAAGAGAGAAACAAAGTCAAGTTTGGCAAAAGGTAGGAACTTACTCATAAAGATTATATATTGTTTGTTTATATATTTTTGTTTATTGACCTCTGATGAGTCATGCAGAACAAAAAAGTATGAATCCTGTGGTATAAAAATGACCTTACTTAAAGGAACACCCCCCCCCCCCCCCCCCCCCCCCCCTCCAAAGGTTGTGTATTAATGAGACATAGACAGTTTTTGATTTGTTTCTTTCAATCGCTCGCTTTGAACTCAATCATAGTCGACACTAGACTGATTTTAGTGTGTGGATTAGTTTTCTCCATTACCAGTGTCCCTTTCTATGAAGCGAACCCACTCTGACTTCTGAGAAAAATTGTCCAGTTTTATCTCAAGCATATTAAATCTGTTAGTTAAATTCAGCTTTCACTTCAATACTGTCATAGCAGTTTGTAGTAAATAGGTGCAGTCTGCAAGTTACAGACGACCTAATATATTTACAGTATGTTGTTGTTGTTGTTTGTCCATCAAGAATGATGATGACCATTCATTTCATCCAGTGGGGTTGAAAGTATGGAGCCGTGAGTTCTAAGATGGCTGATAAGGCCTATTTTGGCTCGAAATGTTATTTACAGCATAGGCAGAGTGGGATCAACACCTTGTGCCACATTTATTGAAAGACAGAAGATCAAGTGGTTTTACCACGTCGTTAGAATGCAACATCAGCAACTACCATCACTGGCCTTACCTCAAAGATCATCTGCGACGAGACCAAGAGGACGTCCAAGAAGAAAATGGATTGATGACATCAAAGACATTGTACAACCACACGGAATGACACTATCCAGTGCCACCCACCGGGCGCTGGAACGCAAATTATTCCTCCCCACGACGCTTGACGGCAGAAGTGGAAGATGATGATGATGATGATAAGCAGAGTAACACTTTTAAATGTCTGCAGCATCATGTAATTTGCAGGCTTTCTCTCATTTTAGTTCTGGTTAAAATATACTGTTTTAAGAGATGTCCAAACAATTGTTCTTGTAAATTAATTGATATAGGCCATGGTTATTATTATGGTTTATGTATAATTTCCTGTTCCTCTTTCTCGAATTATTATTATTAATTATCTTAATATTTATTATTTTAATATTAATTTATTATTAAATAGTGTGTATGGACTATGAGTTCAAAGCGAGTGAGCGCAGAAAAAACAAAAAAACACACACACTACTTCTAGTAGTGATGGACTGAATGTTGCATGTGGATTAGCTTTACCTATTAACAGTGTCCCTCGCCATCAGGCGAACCCACTCCGACTTCAGAGGTGCTTGTAATTCATGTCCCGAAGTCAAGGACCACAAGTCAACATTTTAGTCCAACTCCGGTATAGAAGTTGAACTCGATACCTCTGCATCAGCACACTGGATGTTTAAGAACACACGTTCTTTTCCATTCGGCCATGCTGACCTACGGACTGAGAGATAAAAATAACGTTCAAAGTTTCCAAAACTACAGCAGAAATTAATCTGATGGTTAGCTGGTTGGGGAATCCTCTTAAAGACTAAGTTCTCTAAGCCAGATGTATTGGGGTTTGGGTCGCTGAAGTCCCGGAAAGTGCTTGTTTCTATCAGGGTAGCATTGGTGTAGAGACTCACCCCCCCACACACACACAGTATCAAAGTACAGTCTCTGCGGTGGCTGTGTTGCCGAGCTCTCCTTCCCCCCGTCAAGCCTAGAAACCAGCAGGGGTGTGCAAGATTGGTACTGGAACTTCACATCTGCCGAGAGGCATGCTAAGAATGTCACCAGGTTATGATTGAGCGCAGCACATACAGACTGGCTGGGATTATCCAGGGTTGGTCACCTCACATCTGCCGTGAGGCATGCTAAGAATGTCTCCAGGTCATGATTCAGCGCAGCACATACAGACTGGCTGGTATTATCCAGGGTTGGTCCAGCACATACAGACTGGCTGGCATTATCCAGGGTTGGTCCAGCACATACAGACTGGCTGGCATTATCCAGGGTTGGTCCAGCACATACAGACTGGCTGGGGTTATCCAGGGTTGGTCCAGCACATACAGACTGGCTGGGATTATCCATAGTTGGTCCAGCACATACAGACTGGCTGGGGTTATCCAGGGTTGGTCCAGCACATACAGACTGGCTGGGGTTATCCAGGGTTGGTCCAGCACATACAGACTGGCTGGGGATATCCAGGGTTGGTCCAGCACATACAGACTGGCTGGCATTATCCAGGGTTGGTCCAGCACATACAGACTGGCTGGCATTATCCAGGGTTGGTCCAGCACGTTGACTGGCTGGCATTATCCAGGGTTGGTCCAGCACATACAGACTGGCTGGGATTATCCAGGGTTGGTCCAGCACATACAGACTGGCTGGCATTATCCAGGGTTGGTCCAGCACATACAGACTGGCTGGCATTATCCAGGGTTGGTCCAGCACATACAGAATGGCTGGCATTATCCAGGGTTGGTCCAGCATATACAGACTGGCTGGGATTATCCAGGGTTGGTCCAGCACATACAGACTGGCTGGCATTATCCAGGGTTGGTCCAGCACATACAGACTGGCTGGGATTATCCAGGGTTGGTCCAGCACATACAGACTGGCTGGCATTATCCAGGGTTGGTCCAGCACATACAGACTGGCTGGCATTATCCAGGGTTGGTCCAGCACATACAGACTGGCTGGGATTATCCAGGGTTGGTCCAGCACATACAGACTGGCTGGCATTATCCAGGGTTGGTCCAGCACATACAGACTGGCTGGGGTTATCCAGGGTTGGTCCAGCACATACAGACTGGCTGGGATTATCCATAGTTGGTCCAGCACATACAGACTGGCTGGGGTTATCCAGGGTTGGTCCAGCACATACAGACTGGCTGGGGTTATCCAGGGTTGGTCCAGCACATACAGACTGGCTGGGGATATCCAGGGTTGGTCCAGCACATACAGACTGGCTGGCATTATCCAGGGTTGGTCCAGCACATACAGACTGGCTGGCATTATCCAGGGTTGGTCCAGCACGTTGACTGGCTGGCATTATCCAGGGTTGGTCCAGCACATACAGACTGGCTGGGATTATCCAGGGTTGGTCCAGCACATACAGACTGGCTGGCATTATCCAGGGTTGGTCCAGCACATACAGACTGGCTGGCATTATCCAGGGTTGGTCCAGCACATACAGACTGGCTGGCATTATCCAGGGTTGGTCCAGCACATACAGACTGGCTGGGATTATCCAGGGTTGGTCCAGCACATACAGACTGGCTGGGATTATCCAGGGTTGGTCCAGCACATACAGACTGGCTGGCATTATCCAGGGTTGGTCCAGCACATACAGACTGGCTGGCATTATCCAGGGTTGGTCCAGCACATACAGACTGGCTGTGATTATCCAGGGTTGGTCCAGCACATACAGACTGGCTGGGATTATCCAGGGTTGGTCCAGCACATACAGACTGACTGGCATTATCCAGGGTTGGTCCAGCACATACAGACTGGCTGGCATTATCCAGGGTTGGTCATGTGTCCTTCATGGTGTTAATTATTTTTGGGCGCTCTCTCGCTTTGAACTGAAGCATAGTTCATACATACTTCTTCTAGTCCACTGGACTGAATTTTGCATGTAAATTAGCTTTTCCTATTACCAGTGTCCCTAGCCATCTGGCAAACCCACTCTGACTTCAGAAGTACTTGTAATGTTGCGTCCTCAAGATAAGGACGAGAAGTCAAAATTTTAGTCTGGCCAAATAGGGGTCAAACCCCTTACCTCGGCATCAGTGCACTGGATGTTTGAGAACGACCGCACTTAACCATTCAGCCATGCTGACCTCCCTTCATGGGTTTGAAGTATTTCTTTGTCACCAGACTCCAACCCTGTGCCCAGATGAAAACTACCGGTGGTTAAACGGTTGACCTCCTGTTCAAGTTTAACATGTAGACATGTTCATATCTTTTAGGTACACCATTTTCTCACCTAAGGACAACCAGCCTTGTATGGATCACGACAGAAGTTCAGGAGAGGTGAGTGTTATATATTTCCACCTGTGGTTTGGTTAGTGTAGCTTTGGAATCGCAATCCCCCGGGAAGGTTAACCCGGTCAACAAATGCCCGCAGAAGTCGGATGTGTCGGCCTAACGGCGCAAGAACGCAGCTCTGCTGTAAACAGGCACAACGCAATCACGTCCGAAAAAAAACTCCGGATGAACGAAGAAGAATCGCAATCACGATATTGTTAGAATTTGTAAATAATATCAGCTTTCTTGAGAATGGCGTCATGGGCTTAGTGAACCTGCAGTTTAATGGACTCTGATATGATAACTGTTGGATTTAGCATGGAATTAGTAGTCTTCTTCTCTTCTTCTTCTTCTCTTCCTCCTCCCATATTTTTATTGGCCATTTGGCACTCAATGGGCAGTGGGGGTCGATATCACACCGGCGATCTTTTTTCCCTTGGACATTTCCTGGTATCCGTTTTAGACTAGGTCAACCTGGGAGTCCATTTCAATAAATCAGTGTACTATATTGGAGGAGCGGCTGGCAGAGAGGCTAGAATGTTGGGTTCTCCATCGGTTGACCCGGGTTCGAATCCTTGGTATGGTGCAGATTCTTTTTGCCGGTGGAAAAAAGAAAAACCATAATCTGCACAGTTCGAGGTGGCTGCACTAGCCTGGCGGGTTTAATTCCTCAGGCTCAAGCCGCCCATACCCCCCCCCCCCCCCCCTTCCCACCACAAGGTACTATTAAGTAGTAGATGATAGTTTTCAGTTTGGTGTGCTGATGCCGAGGTAAGTGATTCAACCCCTACAACGATCAGTTGGACTAGAATGTTGATGGCTTACCCTTGACTTGGGTACATTAATTACAACTACCTCTGAAGTTGGAGTGGGTTCGCCTGATGGTGAGGGACACTGTTAATAGGGAAAGCTAATCCACATGCAAAATTCAGTCCAGCACTACAAGAAGTAGTTTATACGCTACGGACTACACTTGAGTTCAAAGCGAGCAAGCGTCAAAAAAAATAAATTTACTACAGGCTGGCATGGCTGAGAGATTTAACTCTTAAGCTGTCTCTCCTGAGGGTGGCATGGCTAGGAGATTTAACTCTTAAACTGTCTCTTCTGAGGGTGGCGTGGCTGGGAGATTTAACTCTTAAACTGTCTCTTCTGAGGGTGGCGTGGCTGGGAGATTTAACTCTTAAACTGTCTCTTCTGAGGGTGGCGTGGCTGGGAGATTTAACTCTTAAACTGTCTCTTCTGAGGGTAGCGTGGCTGGGAGATTTAACTCTTAAACTGTCTCTTCTGAAGGTGGCATGGCTGGGAGATTTAACTCTTAAACTGTCTCTTCTGAGGGTGGCGTGGCTGGGAGATTTAACTCTTAAACTGTCTCTTCTGAGGGTGGCATGGCTGGGAGATTTAACTCTTAAACTGTCTCTTCTGAGGTCGGCATGGCTGGGAGATTTAACTCTTAAACTGTCTCTTCTGAGGGTGGCATGGCTGGGAGATTTAACTCTTAAACTGTCTCTTCTGAGGGTGGCATGGCTGGGAGATTTAACTCTTAAACTGTCTCTTCTGAGGGTGGCGTGGCTGGGAGATTTAACTCTTAAACTGTCTCTTCTGAGGGTGGCGTGGCTGGGAGATTTAACTCTTAAACTGTCTCTTCTGAGGGTGGCATGGCTGGGAGATTTAACTCTTAAACTGTCTTCTGAGGTCGGCATGGCTGGTAGATTTAACTCTTAAACTGTCTCTTCTGAGGGTGGCATGGCTGGGAGATTTAACTCTTAAACTGTCTCTTCTGAGGGTGGCATGGCTGGGAGATTTAACTCTTAAACTGTCTCTTCTGAGGGTGGCATGGCTGGGAGATTTAACTCTTAAACTGTCTCTTCTGAGGGTGGCGTGGCTGGGAGATTTAACTCTTAAACTGTCTCTTCTGAGGGTGGCGTGGCTGGGAGATTTAACTCTTAAACTGTCTCTTCTGAGGGTGGCATGGCTGGGAGATTTAACTCTTAAACTGTCTTCTGAGGTCGGCATGGCTGGGAGATTTAACTCTTAAACTGTCTCTTCTGAGGGTGGCATGGCTGGGAGATTTAACTCTTAAACTGTCTCTTCTGAGGGTGGCATGGCTGGGAGATTTAACTCTTAAACTGTCTCTTCTGAGGGTGGCATGGCTGGGAGATTTAAGGCAATGCTAACCTTAAAAAATTTAATTCCATAATACTTAATTTCTATGTTCTTTTATGGGATAGGGTTTGATATTAAAGACTGCTGATCGATAAAATATTGTCAAATTGACTTTGCACTTAACGATTGCTATGGAAACCAAGATAAACAGCGGCCATCTTGAATTTCTTAATGTACCTCTAAAACATTTATTTTTTAATGTACAGGCTAAATTCTTTGTTTTATGTGTAAATAAATAGACCCTTTACAAGTTGAGTAGAAAATTTTAATGATATCTCTTTGCAGTTTTTTTTTTCAAAATGTGAAAATGGTAATGACATTTTTTTTTTTTTTTTAGTGTAGCACAAAAACTAAAATGTAATTTTCAAGATTAATCTACTCACAATGTAAATGATATAATAAAGAATATCTCTGCAAAGTTTGAGTGAAATCTAACAAATAGTTTTTAAAACAATTGTACTTATGTATAAAAAACTGGCGAAATGAGAAAACGGGGAAAAACTAATTATTTTTTTGTTTTTTATTACTAATGCACTCTTTTATGGAGAAAAAAAGTGTAAAACTGAACCTTGAGTGTTAAAATTGTCCTGCTGAATATGCAGGACCTCCCCCCAGAGCATGCAGCTCACCTTGTCTCTTCAGTTTGGCCGCTCGTACAGTGTCGCGTCTTTTAGTTTGTTTGTCCTTCTTGTACTTCAGACTATTTCTTACTTACTTCTGCATCCTAAATGTTCCTAGTCTCTGCATATGCTGGCCTGTATAAAGTCCATAAAACTGGGCAGTGTTCTGGGCAGCAGCAGCTCCAAAGTTGAACTCTCTTGCTGCAGTTACAACTGCAAACTGAACGCGCTTGCGAGAGGCAAAGTTGTCTTTAGTGCATCGAGCCCATATCAAGCTGTGTAAACACTCATTTGAATTCTGAGTTTGTCCTGACACACATCTACTAAGTAGTTTAGTTTAGTTTGCGCAGTGCTGTTCCGAGGCGTTTACTGACATGGTTGATACACTCCTCTTTGTCTATCTGAATGTCATCCCCATATGGTTTGATCTTGGTAAGTTCCGCAAATGTTTTGATGTCACCATCAGAAAGTATTGACGTGTAGCGAAGTTTATGACGGGCCACAGACCGTCACCACAGCACCCTTGCAGCCTTCACCTCCATCATTCCAGCAGATCCTTTTAAATTGTTGTCACAGTTTAGAAGATGTTCTGCCTTCCATGCTGCAAATTCATCTGGTTTGTCCCTGGAAAGTGTCTTCCCAGTGGTTTCACACACCTGGCAATATGTGGACATAACATGGGCATCTATGCAAACTCCTGTAAGAACATCCACTGCACAGCCAACTCCAATGTGGGATGTGTGGCCTCTAGTCAGCCAAGTGCCATCAAAGCTGACACTAATATCTAGCACATCATTGTCATGTAGAGTTATGCCTGACTGTTGTGCATGAGCCTGTCGAACATACTTTACGGTTTGAGAAAAAACAGTGTCCTCCAGATCTTCTATCTTTGAATATAGTTTATTCACTTTGCTGTGAAATGTTTTGTGATGAATACCTTGCAGGTTCATATTTTCATAAAAATTATTAAATGATTGATTGATTGATTTAGGAACCGACATCACAAAATTATTAAATGTTGTTGCACCCATCCCACAAACTAATGCTGAATATACTGACTGGCTGTTGACAGCAAAAGATCCATTATTTTTTTCAGATAGGTATCTTCCACACACTACTTCTTCACAACAAGAGCAGTAAACCTCTGCATACACAGCTAATCCCTTGGCTTTCTTGCTGTCAGTTTTCAAAATAAGACTATCATTTTTACAAACTGGACAACATAACAATTTGATTATTGCCTCAATTTCTGAACAATCAACTCTGATTACTCTGTGTTCCCGTTTTTGATATCCATTGTCGTCACCAGAATCATACTTGCTGCTAGTGGATGTTGTGTATTTATACGTATCTCTTTTAAATTGGCTTCGGGTAATAAAAGAATCACTTCCACAACTTTGAGAAGAACACAATAGCACTGATTCATTCAGATTCACTGTCAAAACACTTGGATTTGGAAGAAGTGGCATGGGTCGCTTACTTTCAGTAGTTTCAGAATTATCTGTATCGTTTACGACGTTCTGATAGGCTTTTCGCTGCTTACGAGCATTTGCGAGGTGTAGTCTGAGAGATTACTTACGTTGACTAGATGACTGGATGTTAAATTTCTTAGAACGAGGCATATTTCAATGCGTGTCAGTCTGTCGTCAACAATGAACTTTCAGCACGTCGCCAGGTGTAAACAACACAAAGCCGCCATTTTGGAAACCCACTTGATCAATTTCAGCCATCGGCGAACGCGGATTGCTTACGATGTTCCATATATGGAAGTTTCCGGAAGATGATAGACACGAATAAACCCGATGTACACAGAAGAGCTTCCGACTAGACGAACACGGAGTATCACGAACAGTTACGGAAGTTCACGACCTTTCCAGGGATACCTTACACGCGCGTGTCGTGTTTTCCTGAGATATCGTTGCTAGGATTTGAAAACCGTCAATTTTGCAACAATTGTCAATAATTAGACAATTTGACACAGAGGGTGGGTTCAGTAAATTATGAATATTGCATAAAAATAACAGTTTTTAAACAAAAACAAGTACAGAATCTGATAGAAGACATGATAGGGTGTCTAAAAATGAACTATTCCAAAAATAGCCAAGTTGACCAAAAATCGATGTTTTTACTGCCGCACATCGCCTTAACTCTTAAACTGTCTCTCCTGAGGGTGGCATGGCTGGGAGATTTAACTCTTAAACTGTCTCTTCTGAGGGTGGCGTGGCTGGGAGATTTAACTCTTAAACTGTCTCTTCTGCGGGTGGCATGGCTGGGAGATTTAACTCTTAAACTGTGTCTTCTGAGGGTGGCATGGCTGGGAGATTTAACTCTTAAACTGTCTTCTGAGGGTGGCATGGTTGGGAGATTTAACTCTTAAACTGTCTCTTCTGAGGGTGGCATGGCTGGGAGATTTAACTCTTAAACTGTGTCTTCTGAGGGTGGCGTGGCTGGGAGATTTAACTCTTAAACTGTTTCTTCTGAGGGTGGCGTACTCGGGTCATTCCACACGTTGGTCAGTTGGACTTAAATGTTGTCTTCTTATTCAGAAAGCAATGGCAAAATTCTGAATGTACAGTTGCCTGATAAATTGCAAACAACAGATAGAGGCTGAGATTTATTCCATCGTCCTGTAGACAACAGATAGGGGCTGAGATTGATCCAGTGTCCTGTAGACAACAGATAGGGGCTGAGATTTATTCCAGCATCCTGTAGACAACAGATAGGGGCTGAGATTGATTCCAGCATCCTGTAGACAACACGAACGGGGCTGAGATTGATTCCAGCGTCCTGTAGACAACATGAACGGGGCTGAGATTTATTCCAGCATCCTGTAAACAACAGATAGGGGCTGAGATTGATTCCAGCATCCTGTAGACAACACGATTGGGGCTGAGATTTATTCCAGCGTCCTGCAAACAACAGATAGGGGCTGAGATTGATTCCAGCATCCTGTAGACAACACGAACAGGGCTGAGATTTACTCCAGCGTCCTGCAAACAACAGATAGGGGCTGAGATTGATTCCAGCGTCCCGCAAAGGACATGCAATATACACATTTTTTATTAGGAGCCACGCTGGGGCAGTGGTTAGCACGCTTGCCTGCCGGCCTGGATGTCATGGGTTCAAATTTGCATTGAGGCAGATATTTAAACAATGAACAATGACTTGTGTTCCCGGTTGACCCAGATACGTGTACTGGGACATGTCTTGGAAAGCAAAGGGGACCGGCATGACATTGAGGACATACACACCGAGTGCTGATTTGTCTGTAAAATATGGATCTAGTGCCATGTACCCAATGGACCTTACGCTGTTTAATAGGGTATTTTACTGACCTTATATCCAATGGACCTTACGCTGTTTAATAGGATACTTTACTGACCTTATATCCAATGGGCCTTAAGCTGTTTAAAAAGGGTACTTTACTGACCTTATATCCAATGGGCTTTAAGTTGTTTAAAAGGCTACTTTACTGACCTTATATCCAATGGGCCTTAAGTTGTTTAAAAGGGTACTTTACTGACCTTATATCCAGTGGGCCTTAAGTTGTTTAAAAGGGTACTTTACTGACCTTATATCCAATAGGTCTTAAGCTGTTTTAAAGTGTACTTTACTGATCTTATATCCAGTGGGTCTTAAGCTGTTTAAAAGGGTACTTTACTGACCTTATATCCAGTGGACCTTAAGCTGTTTAAAAGGGTACTTTACTGATCTTATATCCAATGGGCCTTAAGCTGTTTAAAAAGGGTACTTTGCTGACCTTATATCCAATGGGCCTTTAGCTGTTTAAAAGAATACTTTACTGACCTTATATTCAATGGACCTTCAACTGTTTAAAGGGGTACTTATCTTATATCCAATAAACCTTAAGCTGTTTAAAAGGGTACTTTACTGACCTTATACCCAATGGACCTTAAGTTGTTTAAAAGGGTACTTTACTGACCTTACATCCATTGCGCCTCAAGAAGTAATAAAATAATCTTTTACTTTTTACTTGCATTATTATTACTAATTGTCCAATGAATCTCAAAAGTGAAATTTGTATTTGCGATGTTCTTTTTCTCAGGGTGTCGGCCCACAAGAGTACACGTTAATTAAGATGAAAGTGAAGGCACCGTATCCAGCCAAGTTACAGTAAGATACCACTCTGTACATGGACTAGTGCGAATATTTGTTTCGTGTAGCTTTTGTTTTTAGTGTAAACACACACTCTCTTACTCATTTATTCTTTTTCTCTCCCTGTCGTCATTCTCCCTCACTCTCTCGCCCTCTTCCACTTTGCTGTGTCTTCCCCTAACTCTGTCTCTGTCTGTCTGTCTGTCTGTCTGTCTCTGTCTCTCTCTCTCTCTCTCTCTCTCTCTCTCTCTCTCTCTCTCTCTCTCTCTCTCTCTCTCTCTCTCTCTCTCTGTCTCTCTCTCTCTCTGTCTCTCTCTCTCGTGTTTAATGTTCTCTTATGAAACAAAATCAATGTCACATAGGTGTTGTTTGATTGTCTGTTTACTAAACACCTATGATTATCAGTCGTATTATAGAAATGTTATTATTTGTAACTCCTTAAAATTGTTGTCAGTGATCATGAATGATCACATTTGATGTTCTTCTTTTTGTATAATATAGTTCTTATGTGACACGTCTTCTTTGACAAGAGTGAGCAACATTATATAAAACGGAAATATCACACGTACAAAACTCCACTTAGTGAAAAGTTGTAGGTGGTCTGTTTTTCTGTATGTCTGAGAATATTGGTCAATGAGCAATGGACTGATGAAAAGACTGGAGTAAATAGAGACAGTGTTTATGAGAAGAACATTGAGAATATTGGACAAGAAACTGGAGGAAATTTAGATGTGGTTTATGAGAAGAATATTTTGCACAGATAAGGAAACAACTGCTGAGGTATTGAGAGTTGTAAGTTTTACAAGATCGCTCATCGAAACTTTAAGTAAAAGACAAATGGAATTAATGAATCAACTGAAGAGGTGTAATAGAGGTATTCACCTATTTAGGAATATTCTGGGCTAAAGAGGCAGAGGAAGACAAAATAGGTGTGTTGAAAACTAAAAATATGGCAACAAATAATAATAATAGCATCATGAACTTCACCATACTATCATATGACAGGATTGGAGAGTATTGATCACCGACATCTGCTCCAAAATAAGAATGAGATAACTTGGTCTGTTACACACCAGCCCTGGCTTCCTTGAACTGATTCAGTGCCAAAGGATAATGTATCGCCACATGTGACCTCCCATTTGGTCAGACGGATGATATATCATGAACTAGAGTCATTACATTATTTGTTTTGTTTGTTAAAAGTTATTAAAAGTTGTTGGTATTAAATTAAATGTATGAGATTCTGATAAATGTAATTGAGGAGCTGGTTTAATGGCAGATAAGCATTTGTTGGAGGAGTGTCCATCGTATGCATAATAGAGAAAATTATGGGTAAAAGATGTCCATTGAAGTTGTGCTGTACTAATTTGTTGCATGGGTTCTAATGTCCATTCAGTGTGATTCCTAGAAACGGACAGTTATGTTTAAATGTTAGTCAAATGAGAATCTTACTGAAGTTATGGAATGCCTTACAAAGAAGAGGGAAGAAGTTGGATCTGTCAGATATAAGGCACAAATATTGCAGCCCTGCTCAATGCAAAGGCACAATGCAGTTAATCCAAAACAGAAGAAAATATTGGACAAATGAAGAAGAAGAAGAAATATGGTAACAATTGTTTTTGTTAACAAATAAGAATGCAAATATCAGGAACTCTGAGCTAATGTATTCTTAGTTTAGTTTAGCCGATGGATCAACATCATGGCACACGGGTGTAACCCATAAGTGCTCCGTTCTCCTCCTAACTCAAACCTGAGTTTGGAGAAACTCAGCTCAGTGCACGAACTCCGTAGCACACGGCGAGGATCCTGAAATACTTTGGGTAGATTTTTAACTCGAAATTTTGCCCAGGCAGCGCCGTTAGGCTACTCTTTTTCGATTTCCAACTGCCAAAGGATGTTTTACGTGCGCAACAATACACACAGGCATCCGATCTCACTACCCAGAGTCCAGGGGAAATGTTACTAGAAGTCCGCATGAAAAAATCCCAGTCCTCACCGGGGTATGAATGCGGGACCTCCAGCACTCGAGGTGGACACCATACCTCGAGACCACGCAGCCCCCCAATGTATTCTTAATTAGATTCAATAATGTATTAGTCTCCACACAACCATTAACGAGGAAGAAGAAGAAGAATTCACTAATTCACTTAAGATTGTTCACTTTATCATGCAAGCTTGAAAACACTATCCATTTTCTGTTCAGATCTCTGAAGGGTCGAGCAGTGTATCTGGTTGCGGCCACACTCAGGCCAGAGACCATGTTCGGACAGACCAACAGCTGGGTGAGACCTGACATGAAGTATGTGGCGTTCTCCACCAAGAGTGGGGACGTGTTTATCTCCACTGCTCGTGCAGCCCGCAATATGTCCTACCAGGGCATGACTCCAGACAACGGGAAGTTTGAAGTACTGGTAGAGCTCCTCGGACAGGTGAATTTCATTCTGTGTTGTGAATGTTGTGTTGTGAAATCAGTGACGATGATTGTTTCGTCATTAGTTCAAGTCGTGGCTGAAAGGTCACGCTTTTCGTCACAGGCTCCAAATTTACTGAGTTTAATTTCAGCATGGGCCAGGGAATTTTTCCAAGAACTGCTGGTATCTAATGGTATCACATATTTTCTTGATCCTTTGGGAGCGAGATTGGATACCTAGCCATCTCAGATAAAGATGAAGAACAGGAGGATGTGCGGCCTCCTTTAGAACTTATGTACATCAAAAAATTCCAAAGCAGATTAAATCACATAGAGTGTGCCATTTGGCAACTGCCATGGCAAATTGTTAGGAAAGAAAAGGTAATGACGGGTAGGCAGTATCTATTACCTTGTATGGAATCTGTCTACAGAAGTAAACCTGACACAGATGCAGGTCAAAGTTGAACATTCTGACCTTTGAGGTGCATAACAAGATGTGATACTCTCTCTTTGAAAGAGAAGTGAAGGAGAAATTTCATCATCATCCTCCATCTTCTCTGTCATACTTCCACCTACACTAATACTATCAATGACAACAGCAGTTTAGGTCAAGTTCCTGTCCTACATCATTAGACAATCTGCTGTGGGGTTACCTGTAAAATTTAAGATACTCCCATGTGAGATATTGCTGTTGGAGTGTGAATTGGTTTGACTAGCATGTATATTAGGTGACAGTATTTTTGAAGTAAGTTGACCAGTTCCCACCGTCATTTCCTTTTCTTCCAAGAAAAATCTTTTGCTCCTGTTATTATGAGACTGTCAAATGCAGCATTTTTCTGGAAGAGATGGGTTTGATCCTGGCAGCATAGTGCAGATGCATGACCAAAGACCTGAAGGGAAGATGAAGATGCCTGCCTGCCTGTGTGCCCCTCAATCTCTCCCCTCGTTATGTTAATCATCATACACAGGCATTTAATCTCTCTTTTCCCCCCCGTTGTTCAAGTGTTTGCATGCCTGGAAGAAGCTAATGAAAGTAGAACATTATATACAACTATAAGAAAGAGACAAACACATCGTTTTTTTGGCCATTGGTAATTGAAAGGTATCGGGAAACATGATAATCGGACAGATCTGCGGTTGAAGAGGCAGGGAAAAATGGTGCTGAAATTTCTAAGATGATAACATGGAGGAATATTATCAATAAAATTGATCCAGAACAATAAGGACCAAGGTCTTTGAAGATAACAAAAACACCTATGCCATTTGGCAAGGCACATGATAATGATGAATGATCATGTCTTGCATTAATAGCATAGGATAGAAAAGAAAATGCTTTTCAACAATCAATGCTCTTTTATTTCCAGTGTCGCATGTTTGATCTGTAATACTGATGAAATCTGCCTAGTTACATGGCTAGCTTAAATGCATCTGTGTTCAATTTCAGTATTGCTTTTCCCATAATTTTCCTATGAATTAAAATTCCTCTCAAGGATATCTTGGGCATCCCCCTGGAGGCTCCCATGACCTCATACAAGACGATCTATACCCTGCCCATGCTGACTATCAAAGAAGATAAAGGTTAGTGAGCATCAGCTGTTTCTGCGTATTTATTTCTGTTTAGGTTTCCCCATGCTGTAGTTTGTACTTTGGCTCAGTAAGAAGTAGGGCTGTACCGGATTCGGCCGGATTTATGAAGTGAGATCCGGCCGGTGCCGGATTTACACATAAAAAAATAAAAATAAAATAGCGTACTACATCACTTGACTTTAGGTGGGTGGAGTCACTCGACTATTCATTACTGCAGTTCATTACTATAGACATGACAATGATGACATATACTCATATTAAATCATTTAAATATAAAATAATTACATTTACATTAGAATAAGTAATTAAGTAATATTAAGTTCCATAAGTTCAAGATGAAACATAATACATAAGCATATAATGCTAATTTTAATTTTTAGTTTTCAGTTTCAGTTTTTATTTTTCACATTGTTTTCAGTTGGCAAATTGGCAGCTCAGTTACAACTCACAACAACAGTACATTGAACAGATTGAATTTATTAAAATACATTCATTCAGTAATTTCACTATTTCAGTCAGTCTTCATTATGGCTGTGAAGTTGAACTCTCAGAGTCAAGAAGGGACGAGTTGTATTTCAGGAAAATCAACGTCTCCGCATTTTGTGGTAAAAGGCTACTACGGTGGGCAGTGATAATGTCTCCTGCAGTACTGAACAGCCTTTCCGATGGCACACTTGTAGGTGGTGGTGCAAGAAATGCCTGCGCCAGTCTAGCCATACTTGGAAATCTTTGCTTATTGGCATGCCACCATGAAACTGGATCTGACTGTCGAGTTTGAAGTGGCTCTGACAGGTACTGTGTCACCTCAGTGTTAATGCTGTTGCCTTCGGCACTTGCAGAACGATCTGTGGTGGGATTTTCCTCGACAATTGTGTCAAAACAGCTCCATAGGCTGGACTCGTACTGTGTGGCAGTGCTCACAGAAGTCAAAACACTAGTACTACTACTACTAGTAGCTGATGGATCCTGTGGACTGACTGTGTTTGCTGAATCAATAATGGAGTTAGCTGCTAACAGCAGATGGGCTCGTACATCACTTCTACCACGTTCGGAGAAGAAGCACAGCTTGAATCGAGGATCCAGTAGTGTGGCACAGGTGTAAATACTGTTGGATTCAATGTCCGCAAATCTGCTGCTAACAGCTTCAAGCAGGGCTGCTTTCATAGTTTTGATCCCAGCATCACTACCTTCTTTCTGGAGGAAAGCCATGAGTGTTTTCACTAGGGCTGTACCGGATTCAAATTTTTGAAATCCGGCCAGAGGATTTATGAAGTCAGAGCCAAAGCCGGATTTGTAAAAATGGCCGGATTTGCCGGAGCCGAAATCCGGTACACCCCTAGTAAGAAGTAGCAAGACCAAATAATTACCTGTGCAAACAAAATGGCATACTTGTCAGTTTAAAATTACTGTGGTAGACAATTCAAATTACTCAGTGACTGTGTGTTGTATATTTGATCTTGAAGGATTTATCTAATTACTTTAATCAAAACAATAGTGAATTTGAATAACAAAGACACAAACAACAGATTGCACGATTTATTGCCTGGCATATTTCACTGCATCTCATGTATATACTGCAGAAATCACACAACATAAAGTAAAATAACTAGATAAATCCTTCAAGCTGAAATATACACATGTTCACACAGTAATTTCTATTGTCTACCACGATACTTTTAAACTGACTATCATGTCTTTCTGTTTGCACAAAAATGGCCTGTGTAGATTAATCATGATGGCTTCTGCAAACTTTAACAAGCGACTATTTTGTGTGTGTAACAACACACGAAACGCATTGCCTCTGTCAATCGTGTGACAATTTCCAAAACGTGCCGTGCAATCAATTCAACTGATAAACTTTAGTTTATGTTGTGTGGTTTCTGCAGTAGGTAACTGTCAAGATGCAGAAAAATGTGCTAGGTAATAAATCGTACAATCTATTGTTTGTGTCTGCGTTATTCAAAATAATTACCTGCTGCAAATTGATGGTCTAATGTTATTGGAAATGTTCTGTATTTGTGTGTGCATTTGATGGCTTTGAACTCAAGCGTAGTCCGTACTTCTAGTACACTGGGCTGATGTTTGTGTGTGGATTAGCTTTCCCTATTACCATTGTTCCTTGCCATCAGGCAAACCAACTGCAACTTCTGAGGTACTTGTAATTTACGTCCCCAAGTCAAGGACGAGAAGTCAACATTTTCACCCAACTGAACGGTGTAGGGGTTGAACCCGCTAACTCAGCATCAGCAGACCAGAAATTTAAGAGCGGGCACTCTTATCCATTCAGCCAAGCTGATCTCCATTGGAAATGTGATTTCTAAGGAGAATGCAAAGAATACTGTGGACAGACAGAAGAACCAATGAAACAGTCCTTCCAGACACAAATTGCACAGACCAAGATTCTCTGGGCACATTACTAGACAAATAAGCATGAAAACCTAGTGATAGTTGGCAAAATTGATGGGAAAGGAGCACGGGGAAAGCAAAGACTAAATACCTGGATGGCTTGGCCACAGGGCATTAGCGGGACAAGAACATAAACATGATCCATAGTGGGAATCTTGTGAGATGTTAGCAGCGCACATGATGATGATAACACATTAGTCCTGGGTTCAATCCTGAGTGAATTAATTTGACCTCTGAAACCCCCTGGAAGACTGAGTGTTAACATTTCCCCTGGATGAGTTAACATTTCCCCATGGATGAGTTAACATTTCTACTGGATGAGTTAACATTTTCACTGGATGAGTTAACATTTCCACTGGATGAGTTAACATCTCCACTGGATGAGTTAACATTTCCCCTGCATGAGTTAACATTTCCCCTGGATGAGTTAACATTTCCACTGGATGAGTTAACATTTCCACTGGATGAGTTAACATTTCCACTGGATGAGTTAACATTTCCACTGGATGCACACTTATTAAGCCTCGAGAGAACATTGCCATATGGCTGTCCAGTTGCTTCAGCTGTTTGACCATGCCCTTTCTAGACTTATTCATAATTGGTTGCATTTTGCAACTAGTTTTTTATGGGATAGCCAGTCTCGTGCCAACCCTCCTTAGTTGCTTATGACATGCTTGGTAGATTACAGTGTTGATCTTGGCTTTCCATATGTACTCAGGATAACACAATACATTTGTTGTAGTCGGGTGCTTGCTGATTTATGTCATGTCACTGGTGTGGTTGAGTTGTACATGTTTGCTTTGTTCTTGATGCCAGGAACTGGTGTGGTTACCAGCGTGCCTTCGGATGCCCCTGATGATTATGCTGCTTTACGGGACCTCAAGAACAAGCCAGTAAGTGTTTGCCAGGGCTATTTCTTTCTGTTGAATTATAGCCGTAGTGATGTTGTGGTGGAGAGAAATAAGTGGTCACTTTGGTTTATTCATGCTGGAACTGATGGCAGGCTTGGGGTTGTGGTAGAGAGTTGTTATTGATCTCATTATCATGTATCCTGGTGTAGATGTTCTTGCATCTCCACAGATGTTGGTATTTAGTGTTCTGGATCAATTTTATTGATATTTCCCCATTCCACCCTTCAAGTCCACCCAGCATCATTTCTCTTGGTCTGTTCCTGCCTCTTCTTCCTTTCATCTTTCTCATCTTCTAGATGTTTTCCAAGGCCTCTTTTCTCATTACATTTGAAGAATATTATATGTCACCTTCTGAAATATTTATATAGAGATAAAAAGAGGAGTATGGCAGGGATGTGTACTGTCCCCAAGCCTCTTCAACCTATACACTGAAGGAATTTTTAAACAAGTTGAAATGCCTGGACTCAGCATCAATGGAAGAATCATAAACAATCTTAGATATGCTGACGATACCGTGTTACTAGCAGAAAGTGAGCAAGAGTTGCAAGACCTAGTGGAAGAAGTAAACAGGCACAGTGCAGAATGTGGCTTAGATATTAACATCCAAAAAACAATAACTATGATAATTAGCAGTGAAAAGGAAAGGTCATCAATGAACATCACAGTAAACGGGCAGATACTAGAACAAGTAACAAGTTTCTCTTATCTTGGACATATAATAACAGATGATGGCAGAAGTGAAATGGAAATCAAAAAGAGAATAGGAATGGCCAAAAATGCTTTCATCGGCATGAAATCAGTATTAACATCTAGAGAGATTAATCTTCTTCTTCTTCAGCGTTCCGAGCCATTGAGGTTCTTTGCTGCAGATACAATCCGTCTCCATTCGTCTCTCTGGTTGACCTTCTCTTGCCAGTCGTTGATTCCAAGTGCTTGTAGGTAGAGAGATTAATAACTCATTAAAAATGAGAATTGTCAAATGCTACGTATATTCAACGCTACTGTATGGTGCGGAAGCCTGGACATTGAACAAGCAACTAGAAAGTCGCATAGAAGCCCTGGAGATGTGGATATACAGACGAATATGTCGTATTTCATGGAAACAAAAACAATCAAATGCAGAGGTCCTAGAAAAACTGGGAATGAAGAGAGAGTTGATGAAAGAAATAAAGAGGAGACAAGTGAAATATTTTGGCCACATTAAAAGACATGATACTCTTATAAAAACCATACTGGAAGGCAAGGTTGAGGGCAAGCGAGCAAGAGGTAGACATCGATACAAGTGGGAGGATAACATCAAGAGATGGACGAACATCAGCCTGACAGAATGTACAGTCAAGGCGAGAGACAGACAGTGTTGGAGATCAATTGCAGCCAACCTTCATTGCGGAGACGGCACCTGATTGATTGATTGATTGATTGAAATATTTATACTAATGTTATATACTAATTTATACTTGTTTTTAAATTTTTTTTTATTTATCCCTTTTCTGAGAAGGCCATGTATTCAGTTTCACTGCAGGATTGCCCGCATGCATGCATGTGTGTGTATGTTGGCAATAAATAACAAAGGCACATACATTTACTTACATGACCTTTGTTTTTTCACAGCAACTGAGGGAAAAATATGGAATCAAGGATGAAATGGTGTTACCCTTTGAACCAGTAAGTAGACACTTCCACCTGTTGTGGTAAACTTCTTATTTACTGTAGACTTGAAAACTTAGTGACAACTAGCAAAAATGACAGAAAAAAACAAGGGAAAGCAAAGAGATAGCTTGGCCACATAGCTTAACTGGGAAAAGAACATAGATCGATCCATAACTGTGATGATCATGTCATAAAGTGAATCAAGACCATCCACACTTGTTGGCATGGCATTTGATGATGATGATCATTTATTTTCCGCAGCACCTTTTCTTTCCTGGGAAGAAATTCTGTTTTTACATGTATCACCTCAGAGCTGTAGCTTTCATTTTGTTAACCTCCTGCATTCCAGTTATGTAATTTATCCTTGCTTTCTCCCACAACCTAGCAGGCCATTACAGTGTCTGAGAGTTTTTCCTGTCCATTCCTGAATATCTTCTTTCAATCTATTTCTTCCCAGTTTGTCACTTAATGCAAGCATTTTCCCCATAAAGTTCTGAATACTCTTTCCATCGATCTGTTACCTGCTTTTCAGTTTCTGTCAGGGTTTTCCCTACCCATTTATCTGTCCATCGCAGATTTGGCCTTCCCCATTGTCTTTTTCCATTAGAGTTTGCTGATGTTTACTGTTAAGAGGTCTTTTTTGGCCTTTGATATATAACACTATAAGACAGTTTTTTTTAAATATTTTCCAGTAACCACCGCCACCTGTAAATGAAGGACTCTGTGAATGAAGGAGATCTTATAGAAAGATTAAAAAAGAGCATTGGATTGTAAGGATGAGTAGAGTCAAAAACCGAACATCATGCCACTTGGGGACATTCCCATATGTGGTGGTCCGTCCTCACCTTCAACAGCCAGACTCCCAATACTAATGTTACCAGTAGCAGCTTGATCATGTGTCTGTCTGGCCTTTCCTCAAGAGTCCTGAGTTGAACCGATCCCCTGGTCACTCCTTGCAGCACCATTCTCTCCAAGTCGTGATGATCTGTCTGTTCTTCCACAATAAACACATAATCCCAAAGGGCTTCGACCATGTCTGACTTATCATGCACCAATAAAATGCGAAGTCTAATGCAAGATGTGATGAGCAGTTTCTTTCTCTCTTTTACTTCTGCTAAGCTCACAAAACATCAATCCGTTACAGAGTTTATGTCAAAGTTCCAAATTTTTGAAGATGTGTTTTTGATTCTCCCTTAGATTCCGATCATAGAGGTGCCTGGCTATGGGAACTTGTGTGCAGTTTCAGCTTGCGACAAGTACAAGATCGTCAGCCAAAATGATCGTGAAAAACTGACTGATGCGAAAGAGGACACATACAAGAAAGCCTTCTACGAGGGTGTAAGTTGCCAGTTTGGCTACCATTTGGGATGTTAATTATATCTATTTATTAATTAGGCCTCACACTTGCCTGTCAGCGTGACGGTCAAGTGTTTGAATCTCCGTGAGCTGGGCTAGTTTTTAAGTCCTAGCCTAGCCTAAAATGCGCACCTGAAAATGTGGGCCGTAAAGACATCTGGAGCAGTATTGACTACATCAGTTCATCGAGTGCCAGTTGATCTATACAAATATAGGGTGAGCACCATATACCCAACATGCTCCCAAGAAAGGTCTCTAACATTACTTTGTAAATAGAGACTACTATCACTACAGTAAATACCTGGATGGCTTGGCCATGTGGCATGGTCGAGGCAGAAACACAGAGCTGATCCACGACTGTGATTGAGTGAGATGGCGAAACATAACCGCCCACGCTCATCGGCATGGCACATGATGGATGGATGGACCACTACTGTATCTGCTTCTACTGCTTCTGCTACAACTACTGATGTTACTAATGCTACCTCAGGTGCTACTAAATTTCTTGTAAAGCTGTTTTTGCTACTATTAATACAACAGCAACTTTCTGCTGCTGCTACTTCTACTACTGTTACTTTAATACTACAACTGCCACTACTTCTAATACTTTCATTGCTTCAATTACTACTTACTGTTACTCTATTATGACTACTATTACACTGCTACTATAGTTAGTTAGTTGCATGTCCTTTACAGGAAGCAGTAATCAACCCCAGCAATTTTTGACTGTTCATGATTCCTGGGCAAGTTTACATTCAGTAGTATGGTATTGCTTTCTGAATGACTGGCACCCATACCATTTCATAAAACACCAATGCAAGGTGATCTGCTGCCAAATCGCCCGCAGTTGTGTCTCAAATGCGGTGTGCAGGATTACGAACTGCGTCTGTAACCCCTTCGCCACGAAGCCGGGACTACTATAACACTACTACTATTAAAATTACTACTGCTGCTACCAACCAACTGTCAAGTGTGTCTAGTTCTTCATGCGTCGAAGTACGCTTGTTTCTGCAGCCAGGTGCTGTTTGTCATTTGGAGGTGTCAGGTTCGAATCCCGGTGGAGGAACTATAGCTTTTAATGTTTCAGTTGTCTATTGTGTTTATCCTTCTGTCTTTTACTTCTGTGAGCGCCAACAATACACGTGAGTTTATCTATGAACTGTGCTCACTGTTAAGCTTGTCCACATGCACACATGCATGCACACACTCACTCGCTCACTCTCACTCATTCACTCATGCCTCACTCATTCACTCATGCCTCACTCACCTTCTATCTCTACACACACACACACAAAGCATGGAAGCAGGGTCTTAATTTTTTAGTGAATGTGTTTTGTGAACTATTCCAGGTCATGATCGTGAAAGGATTTGAGGGTCAGAAAGTTCAGGATGTGAAGAAAATTATCCAGGGCCGGATGATTGACAGCGTAAGTTTCTAGAATTGTGATAGTCAATTTACAGTTAGAAGGCAGACTTTCAGATCAGCTCAGTTGCTGACTTTGCATGCAAGTTAGTTAGTCATGAGAGTGTCCTCATTGCACACCAAGCCATTCAGTTCACAAGTGCTTGGATCCCTGCCTCATTATCTCACTCAGCATGTAGCGGTTAGTGACACCAGTTTTGTGCTGGTTGATGATTCTTTTTTAACACCTGCATATCGCTCTTCTCTGGCCTTAAACTTTTTTAATTGATGACCTTGCAGTCTGGTCAAGGTGGCAGATTCAGTCATTACTGGATTTGTTTACATCTCTGAGGGCATTCACTATATCAGCCTGGTCCATTGCTTGTCCACTTTCCACATTAGCCCAGCTGGCTTGTCTATGAGCTTGTTCATCTGTTCACATTAGTCCAGCAGGCTTGTCTATGAGCTTGTTCATCTTTCTACATTCGCCCAGCTGGCTTGTCTATCAGCTTGTTATACTTGTAAAATGGTAGACCTGGTTGACTGCTGAAGAGCTGTGGCTGACTATGGGTAAACATACAATGTGGTAAGGGAGCTGGATAATTCACAGACATATATCTACCTCCCCACCATGTTTGTCTTCCTGCATAACCTGCTGTCTAGTCACATTTGCATCCATTTAGGAGAGAGGGAGAGAGAGTGTGTGTGTGTGTGCCTGCCTGCCTGTCTCGTCTCTTCTTCCTTTCCATACCTGACACGTTCGACATGTGAGAAGCTCAAGGGCTTTTATGGCTCAGGCCAGAGGGAGAATTGTGAAGGAGGACTCTGGTGCTTTTGTTGAGATCACAAGTAACCTGACTATGGAAGTCATGGCAGTACGTAAAGCAATGACATGGCTCGAGACACAGACATTCACTAGGGCATGTTTCCTTAGCGACTCAATGAGCATGCTCAAGAGGATAGAGATGGGGTGGATCCGAAGAGAGTGGTTGCTGTCTCTGGAGCGGTCTCGGCTGACATTGGGCAGTGGGGAGCGTTTTATGTGATATTCACTGGCACAGGAACGGAGCATAATGGGGACGACCCATTGCTGTGAAGTTGGAACCATGACTAACTAACTAAAGATTAGTTTCATCTTCGTGCCGGGGCATGCGGGTGTACAAGGAAATGAGCGGGCTGACAAGCTCACAGGCATGGCTAAGATGGAGGGCGGATGCACCATATACCAGGCTGACATTCTGAATGCTCTACGAGAAGTAAGACGTGTGCGAGAACCAAGTGATGACTGCGAATCTACAACCATGGTCAGACTGCGAGAACAGCAAATCAAAAGAGGGGTGGCCAAACAAGAACACTACACAGGAAGCCAAAAAAGATTGATAAACCAACACAGAACTGGTGTTGTTACACGCTACACACTGCGGGATTTGCTGAGGAGGGGATCCGAGCACTTATAGACTGAATGGTTTGATGTGCAATAAGGATGATCTGTCGACTAACTAACTTTCCATACCTGACTCCCTGCCATACCAGTCTCCATGGATACTCATCCCATAATCTGGATATAGCACTTGCCTCCCTCTCACACCTGCCTCCTTTGACCCTATCACTCTCAAACCTCTACCTCCCCATCACATTTGCCACTCTATCACACTCAAGTCTGTCTCCCTGTCACATCTACCTCCCTTGACCCTATCATACTCCAATGTCTCCCTGTCACACCCACCTCCCTTGACCCTCTTATACTCCAATCTGTCTCCATGTCACACCTACCTCCCTTGACCCTATCATACTCCAATCTGTCTCCCTGTCACACGTACCTCCCTTGACCTTCTCATACTTCAAGCTGTCTCCCTACCACACCTAGCTCCCTTGAACCTATCATATTCCAATCTGTCACCCTATCACATGTACCTCCATTAACCCTCTCATACTCCGTCTCCCTGTCACACGTACCTCTCTTGACCCTAACATACTCCAGTCTGTCTCCATATCACATCTACCTCCTTGTCATATCTGCTATCTCATCACACCATACCCCTTTGAACACGCTGATCTATTTTGACCATTTTGTGCTTTCAGAATGACGCAATCATTTACAAGGAGCCAGAGAAGTTGGTCGTATCTCGATCTGGTGATGAGTGTGTCGTTGCCCTCTGCGATCAGTGGTTAGTGTCCACAGCCTCATTGTCTTGTTTCATTTACTGCATTTTACATTATCCTGTTGCCGTTTGTCTTCAGCTGAAACTTTATTTGTTTTTTTATTAGCTTTATTATGCTAGGGGAACTCATTAAGTAACAGGAATTTTACGAATAACTTTTTTACAATAGTGCGAACCAAAAATATTGTGCATACTATTTCTCAGTAGAATCCCTGGCAACACACTTAGTCTACCTGTCCCCAAGCCTTGATATCTTGTTAATGCCTTCTAGGAAAAAGTTGTTTCATACGACTTTAACCAATTTTGCACTGCCTCCATTACTTCTTTGTCTTCAGAAAACCGTATGGGATGAAGCAGTCTGTCTCTTAGCAACCCTCCTTAGTCAGTCACCTCTAATGACACACATGATAGATTACATACAGCATTACTTGGAGGATAGGCATCTGAACGTGCAGTCAGGTCTTAGTCAGATATGACTGAGCTACCGTATAACAGTAGACGGTACTACCTGGTTTCTGTTAGCGCCGAACGTTGGGCGGCGCTTACCAAACCCGACACCCCACATTGTGCCAACGGCTTCGGGCGGAAGAGCGCAATTGGGAGGGTACAAGCCTTACCCTGGTGCGAGGAAATGGAAGCTAAAGACAAAATTGTCATGGCAGGGCAGACCAGGCCCTAAGCCTTGGTTGGCGACTGGTCTAGGATCGAAGCTCCGACAGGCGGACAGTTAGAGCATTGCTTTGCTGATCCGGCAGCTTCTGCAGCTTGTCTTGTTCCAGATGTAGGGGTGTTACCTTTCCTCTGGAGTGAACTAGGCAGGCCGAGAGAGGGATCATGCTGCATGGGCAACACATGATCTCTATATTTTAGCCCAGGCTTTGTGCTATGGAGAGGCAATAACTCCATCCCTGGTCTTAACTGGTCTCGGAATCAAAGCGAGAGGCAACTGTTACGGGTTATAAGTCCTTGTCAGTTGGCGTAGACATGGGGCGCCACGCGTTGCCTCTGACGGTGGGAGACACCTATAGGTGTCACTGATCAGCTACCGCCCGCCTCAAGCTGGGCAGCCCCCAGCCAATTGGGTGCTGATCCGCCACAGCCTGCCTGCTTCAATGGGTGCTTGGGGCTAGGACAAAATCTGAATCGCAGGCTGTAAAACCAATGCACCAGGTACAAACAAAAATATAAATAGAAACCTCAAGCTACGGCTTGCAACCTGGAACGTGAGAACCATGTGTCCAGGATTTTCCACTGACTTGACCAATATTGACGATGTGAGAAAAACGGCTGTGATTGATGCCGAACTCAATCGTCTTAACATTGATATTGCTGGCCTGCAGGAGACTCGCCTCGCTGAGGAAGGGTCACTCAGGGAAAACAACTACACCTTTTTCTGGAAGGGTAAAGGGCAGGCAGAAAAAAGGCAACACGGTGTGGGCTTTGCAGTGAAGAATTCGCTACTGGGAATGATTGAAATTCCAGCAGGAGGAAATGAAAGACTATTATCCCTGCGCTTGGCAACCTCTTGTGGGTTTGCCACCATTATTACTGCATATGCACCGACACTCGATTCCTCTGATGATGTGAAGGATTTGTTCTATGAGGAGTTAGACTCTGTGATCAAGGCAGTTCCAAAATCCGACTACATTTATATGCTCGGTGATTTCAATGCTCGTGTGGGCAAGGACTCGAGTTCATGGCCAGTGTGCCTTGGAAAATACAACATCGGTCGCATGAATGAAAATGGGCAAAGGCTGCTGGAGCATTGCACCAGTAATGACCTATGTATTACAAACTCTTTTTTTAAAACAAAAGAGATGCATAAGGTCACATGGAAACATCCAAGATCCGGCCATTGGCACCAGCTGGACTTCATCATCACACGGAGACAACATCTGAACCATATATCATTGACTCGTAGTTACCACAGTGCTGACTGTGATAGGGATCATTCTTTGGTTGTTGCAAGGGTTAGACTGAGACCAAAGAGAATCTACACAGCTAAACACAAATCTAGCCCCAGGATTAATATCATTAACACTCATGATCCTGAAAAGTGCTTTCAGTTTCAACAGCAACTTGAAGACGCTTTCACTGATACACCAGAAAATTGTACAGTAAATGATAAATGGAATAAACTTAAGGAAACTCTTTGTAAAACTGCCGTAAAGGTTTACGGCACTGTGGATCATAAGAGGCAGGACTGGTTTGCGGCCAACAGCGAGACTCTGCAGCCCTTGATTGATAAGAAGAAGAAAGCTCTCTTAAGAAACAAGGAAAGACCAACGCGTAATACTCTGAGTGAGCTAAGGCAAGCTAGGAAGGATGTGCAAAAGGCTGCCAGGCAGTGTGCAAATGATTATTGGATCAAGTTATGTGAGTCCATTCAAATCGCAAGTGATAAGGGAGACATAAGAAGCATGTATGAAGGAATAAAGAAAGCCTGTGGTCCAGTGATCAAAAGAAGTGCACCATTGAAAACCTTGACTGGAGAAGTCATCACTGATAAGAAACAGCAGATGGACAGATGGGTAGAGCACTATTTGGAGCTTTACTCAAGTGAGACCAAACTAGCGGATAATGCCCTCAACGCCATAGAGGCTCTACCAACTCTTGACCACCTGGACACACTTCCCACCATAACAGAAGTTAAGTGTGCTATAAATGAACTTGCATCTGGCAAGGCTCCAGGTAAGGATGGGATTCCAATAGAGGTTATCAGGAGTGGGCAAGACACACTCACTATACAGATCCACCAGCTAATAGAGCTATGCTGGCGTGAAGGACAAGTCCCACAGGATTTCAAAGATTCAAGCATCATAACACTGTACAAGAACAAGGGCGATCGGAGCGACTGCAACAACTATAGGGGTATCTCACTTCTGTGTATTGTTGGAAAAGTATTTGCCAGAATTGTTCTGCGCAGACTTCAAGTCCTAGGAGATCAAGTCTACCCCGAATCACAGTGTGGCTTTCGACAGAACCGGTCTACCACTGATATGATATTCTCATTGCGACAAATGCAAGAAAAATACTGTGAACAGAATCAACCACTGTTTATTGCCTTCATCGACCTCACAAAGGCATTTGATTTGGTCAGTCGTGAGGGTCTGTTCAAGGCACTAAAGAAGATTGGCTGCCCACCAACTCTTCTGTCCATTGTGGAATCGTTCCACACAGGCATGAAGGGTATAATCAAGTTTGATGGTGCAACTTCTGAAGAATTTGAAATCAAGAGTGGAGTTAAGCAAGGTTGTGTACTAGCTCCCACCCTCTTTGGAATATACTTTTCACTTCTACTGAAATATGCATTTCGTGATCAGGATGGTGGTATATACATTCACTCACGCTCAGATGGCGGCCTCTACAATGCTCAGAGATTGAAGGCTAAGACCAAAATTAGGAGGGTACTGATCAGAGAGTTGCTTTTTGCAGATGATGCTGCAGTTACGACCCACTCTGAGGAAGAATTGCAATGTCTACTATCTGCATTCTCCAATGCTTGTTCTGAATTTGGTTTAACAATTAGCAAAAAGAAGACACAGATTATGTCACAAGGTGCACATGGGGTACCATCAATCTTTATTGACGACGCCGAACTAGAGATAGTAGACCATTTTACATATCTAGGATCGGTGGTAAATAGCAAATTATCCCTAGATCAGGAAATCAACATCCGGATTGGTAAGGCAGCAACAACAATGAACAGGTTAAGAAAAAGAGTCTGGGAGAACAGGAAGCTTACTGCCAAAACAAAAGTCCTTGTCTATCAAGCCTGTGTCCTTAGTACTCTTCTCTATGGCAGTGAAACCTGGACAACTTACTCACACCAAGAGAACAATTTAAACAGCTTTCATATGCGGTGTCTGCGAAGAATTCTTGGTATTAAGTGGCAAGACAAAATCACAAATACTGAAGTATTGGAAAGATGAGGTTGTGTGACAGTTTATTCCATGCTCAGTCTTCGTAGACTTAGATGGATAGGACATCTTAGGCGGATGGATGATGGTAGAATACCAAAGGATATCTTTTTTGGTGAATTACAGATGGGTAAGAGATCTCAGGGTCGGCCTCTACTACGATACAAAGATGTGTGTAAGCAGGACATGATTGATACAGGCATTGATAATGCACATTGGGAGCAAGTCGCCGCTGAACGTGTTGCATGGAGGGCAAATATCAGAAATGGAATAAAGTCAAAGGAGAAAATTATTGCAGAAAAGTCACACACCAAGCGTTTGAGACGTAAGATGGTGCATGATGGTGGAAATGACCACGTGTTCACATGCACCCACTGTGAACGGACATTTACAGCGCAAATTGGCCTTATCAGTCACACTCGCTACCGCCATAGTTAAAAGTTATTATGCCTTTTTAAAGCACAAACTATCGTCTGTCAAGACGGCAAGGTGCCAATATCAGGCATCTGAACGGTTAAGGCCTCTGGAGTGTTTATGCTTGTGGCTATGGTTTGCATTGTTACTGAGTTGAGTGCGTGGCGTGACACTCTGAGCTGTGAATTTTGTGTGAAATGCTTTTACACCTGTCCGCTGTTGTTTGTAGCGTGAACTGCATGTTAGGAATAATGGCGGCCGGCTTATTGCAGAACTAACTGGATTGCCGTAAGCAGTAATGTGTGGCTGCTGGTTTTCTAGTGACTGCCGTTTCCATCGACGTTGAACTATATTTTTCGTGGCGAACTTTTGTGTTGGTATTCTGGCAGTGGCATTATTCACAGTGTACCTCTGTGGGCTGTTGTTGGTTTGCCGAGACTCCTGTCTGTTCCACCCTTCACATGGGTCGTGAGAAGCATTCTGTGTGATATTCACTGGCACAGGAGCGAAGCATAATGGGGACGACCCGTTACCATGAAGTTGGAACCGTGACTAACTAACTAGCATTACTATACCCTGCTTTCCTTATGAGCCCCGGTAACACACCCGTACTATTAATTTGTTTTAACGTGTTATATGTGGTTGCCAGCTGAAAACATCTGCTTTAATTCACCTCACAGGTTTCTGGATTACGGTGAACCAAACTGGCGAGCTGAAGCTGAGAAATGCCTAGCAGCCATGAAAACATTTTCCGAAGATGTCAGAAACAACTTCCTGTCCACCCTAGACTGGTTACACGAGCACGCCTGCTCTCGCAGTTATGGCCTGGGAACGAAAATGCCTTGGGATCCCCAGTATTTGATTGAGAGCTTGTCGGACTCGACAATTTATATGGCTTACTATACTGTGAACCATCTCCTCCAGGGCAACTGGGATGGAAGCCAAGCTGGATCTGCTAATATCAGGTATGGGAATAGGATGAGAAATACGTTCACAGGTATTGATTGCCACTCGTAGAAGTAGAGGAAAGACATAGAAATTAAAGGAAATATATAATAGAATCTAAGATGACTTGCCATATATTTTATTGTGTTTGCTTGTTTTAAACTCAAATGTAGTCCATACACTTGCTACTACTTCTAGTGCACTGGACTGATTTTTGCGTGTGGATTAGCTTTACCAATTACCAGTGTCCCTCACCATCAGGCGAACCAACGACGACTACAGAGGTGCTTGTAATTTACATTCTCAAGTCAAGGACAAGAAGTCAACATTTTAGTCCAGTTGGACTAAAAGGTTGAACCCACAACCTCAGCATCAGCACACTGGTAGTTTAAGAACAAGTGCTCTTATCCACTTGGCAGTGCTGATCTCCGGCAGATATATGTAAACATGAAGGATGTTTTCTTACTTGGAAATAAATTTTGACCAGTTTTTATAAAATAAAATTGACTACTTTCAGACCTGAGCAGTTAACGCCAGAAGTCTGGGATTACATCTTCTACAAGACAAAACCATATCCTGCTGGTTGTGATATCCCCAAGGCCATCCTGGACAGCCTGCGGCACGAGTTTGAGTACTGGTACCCCGTGGACGTCCGCATGTCTGGCAAGGATCTGATCCCCAACCACCTGACCTATTTCATATACTGCCACACTGCTATGTGGCCAGATGACAGGTAGGGTACTTTCTGGCCAGACTTTCCTAGCCTAGCTTGTTGAAATGAATTTATCATCTTCATTGTCATCATCATGTGAATTGCCAGTTGGTGTGGCAATCATAAATACAATTTTTTAACACTATCATTTGCTGATGTCGTTTCATTCAATCAGGTGCCGTCTCCACAGTGAAGGTTGGCTGCAATGGATTTCCAACACTGTCTGTCTCTCGCCTTGATTATATATTCTATCAAACTGCTGTTCACCCATCTATTCATGTTATCTTCCCACTTGTATCAGTGTCTACCTCTTGCTCGCTTGCCTTTAACCCTACATATACCATAAGGCAAGATTGTATACGACTTTCTGTCTCTGCTGTCCTCTTGTCTCTTCCCCCCCCCCCATTAACTCTTAAAAGTCTGAAGGCCAGCATTATGGTCTGACATTTTCATCATTCATGTGTTTTATTTGGATAACGAAGACACAAACAATAGATTGCACGATTTATTGCCTGGCATATTTTGCTGCATCTCGTCAGGCACATACTGCAGAAATCACACAACATAAACTAAATTAGATAAATTCTTCAAGCTGAAATATATTCATGTTATTACTCTCTAATAGCCGGTCTCCGTGGCGAAGGGGTTATGGACGCGGTTCGTAATCCCATATACCCGCGTTCAAAACACAACTGCGCCTGATTTGGCAACAGTCCGCTGGGTGCCGGTCAGTCAGAAAGCAATGGCAAACTACTGAACATAAAAGTTGAACATAAAAGCTAAAAATGCTGGTGCTGACATCAAACGTCCTGTAAAATATATGCAGCTAACTTTTAACTCTGTAATTGTCCAGCAAAAAAAAACAACAACCTACAGAGGACTAAAGTATATGATTCACTCCCTTGAAAACTTGTCCAAAGAAAAGTTTCAATAAATGCACGATTCAGCAGATACCAGCCCTCTACAACTTTCCGGGCAGCAAAAAAAGCTGATACGCTTTAAAGCCGAGAGGATCTCTGCAACAAAATTACTTAAGTATAATATAACATATGAAACAGCAAAAACTTGTATAAAAGACATTTGAAAAATGAAATGTGAGGACAAGATCTCATCATAATGTTTAGCTTGTGAACAAGAAACAAATAAAAGATGTTGCAATGAGAGTGTTGAGGTGATACATAGAACCTGTTCTGTTAGTATGGATATGAAACGTGGACAAGTGTGTTGCTGGGGCCCATAAGGAAAGCAAAGAATAGCAACACTGTAGCCTACCACGCATGTCGTAAGAGGCGACTAAGGAGGCTATGGTTCCGTCGCCCTGCTACTGAGTGAGTGCGTGGTGCGACACTGTGAGCTGTGAGTTTCATGTGAAATGCTTTTGAATCTGCCCGAGGTTTTTTGGAACGTAACTGCATGTTCGGAGCGATGGCAGCTGGCTATGTCCCAGAGTTGACTGGTTTTTGCTGTCTGCAGAAATGCGTGGCTGCTGGGCTTCTGGTTGACTGCCACTGCCATCGACAATGAACTGTATTTTCGTGGACTGTGTGGATGAACATCTAGGAAACATCCAGATGGGAAAATGACTGCCGATTCCATCAGAGATAAACTGGATGTTTCATGGGGGACTATTGTGTTGACATTCTGGCTGCGGCATTATGCACAGTGTATCTGTGCGGGTTGTTGTTTGTCGAGACTCCTGTCTTTTCCACTTTTCACATTGGGCAGTGGGAGGCGTTTTGTGTGATATTCACTGGCACAGGAACGGAGCATAATGGGGACGACCCGTTGCTGTGAAGTTGGAACCGTGACTAACTAACTAACTAACGTGGACAATGAGTAGACAAGCTGAAAAGCATCTAATGGCAGTGGAAATATGGTTTCTGAGGAAAGTGTAAATGATGCCATGGACACAGAAAAACCAATGAGCAACCCCTACAAGAAAGAAATGAAAACTGTGAACTGATTAGAGAAATTAGACGTCGATAGTCACATTACAAGAAGAAGGCACGTTACAAGAAGAAATGAACTGAGAACTTGGTGACAATGGCAAAGTTGATGGGAAAAGATTAAGGGGAAGAGAGAGAGAAGTAAATATATGGATACTTGGCCACATGGCATATTCGAGACCTAAATATAGAGCTGATCCACGACTCTGGTGATTGTGTGAGATGGCAAAATATGACCGCCCACGCTTTTCGGCATGGCATATGATGATGATGACCATGAAACAACATGAAATATCACAAATTGAAGATAGGTTTGTCAGGTGTGGGTATGTGTGGGGTTTGTCAGGTGTGTGTATGTGTGTGGTTTGTCAGGTGTGTGTATGTGTGGGGTTTGTCAGGTGTGGGTATGTGTGGGGTTTGTCAGGTGTGGGTATGTGTGGGGTTTATCAAGTGTGTGTACGTGTGGGGTTTGTCAGGTGTGGGTATGTGTGGGGTTTGTCAGGTGTGGGTATGTGTGAGGTTTGTCAGGTGTGTGTATGTGTGAGATTTGTCAGGTGTGGGTATGTGTGGGGTTTGTAAGGTGTTGGTGTGTGTGGGGGTTTGTCAGGTGTGGGTATGTGTGAGGTTTGTCAGGTGTGGGTATGTGTGAGGTTTGTCAGGTGTGGGTATGTGTGAGGTTTGTCAGGTGTGGGTATGTGTGAGGTTTGTCAGGTGTGGGTATGTGTGAGGTTTGTCAGGTGTGTGTATGTGTGTGGTTTGTCAGGTGTGGGTATGTGTGTGGTTTGTCAGGTGTGGGTATGTGTGAGGTTTGTCTGGTGTGGGGATGTGTGAGGTTTGTCTGGTGTAAGTATGTGTGAGGTTTGTCAGGTGTGTGAGGTTTGTCTGGTGTAAGTATGTGTGAGGTTTGTCAGGTGTGTGTATATGTGTGGTTTGTCAGGTGTGGGTATGTGTGAGGTTTGTCCGGTGTATGTATGTGTGAGGTTTGTCAGGTGTGGATATGTGTGAGGTTTGTCAGGTGTGTGAGGTTTGTCAGGTGTGTGTATGCATGAGGTTTGTCACGTGTGTGTATGTGAGGTTTGTCAGGTGTGTGTGTATGTGAGGTTTGTCAGGTGTGTGTATGTTTGGCAACAGTCCCATGATGGCCATTCACTTTCTACAGTCCAACTTAAATGAACTGAAACAAATATTGCATCAGGCAATTTTATTCCACCAAACTAAACTGATGAGAATACCATGAACCTGGAACTAATTACTGTTTTTATTCAAGACAATAATGCCTGACTGTAGGTGAAGAAGAAGAAGATAGTGAAGATGATGATGAAGAAGAAAAAAAACTTTAAATGTCCCAATTTGATTCTCTTTTGCAGCAGCAAATGGCCAAGAGGGGTGCGTGCCAATGGGCATCTTCTAATCAACTCAGAAAAGGTGATTTGGTTGTTTTATTTATTTTTGTCCTTGTTGGTAGACTGGTTACAAAAAATTGCGCTTCAGTTATGCATCTATAAGAAATCTGATTTGTTCTGACGTCACATATCATATCCAATTATTCAATCTGAAGTTAAAAAATAAGGTTCTGAGCATTTCACTTGGCGATTTCGGATCTTTGACCTGCTCATAAACTTATTCTTGTAATAATAATGCAGTGGTTTCTCCTTGCCTTCCTGCTGGGTGAAAGTGTAAAGTTAACTACTTATCCCAGTGGAACATTCAATTTTTAATGACAACCAATATTCAACTAGTATTGCACCATCACAGTCACGTGCGATAATCTTCCCGATTCAGTTCACTTTGAATGTAGGACATCTTAATCATGTTCAATGGCAATAAGTGTGGCCGGTCATGGTTCGCCATTTCTCAAACAATGATCCGAATCTTGTGTCAGGTGTGAGTTATTGTGCCATATGGCCAGTTCATGCAGGTATTTATCCCTTTGCCTTCCTCTTTCTCTTTTCCCATCAGTTTTTCTCAGTTGTCAATAAGTTTACACAGTTGATTTCTCTTTATAGTGTGCCCAAAACAAATCTTGATTGTCTGCGTCTAATTTCTGTAATCAATTTTCAATGTTTACTTCTTTCTTAAGGGACTTTCTCATTTGTAGTGCCTCAAGCATGTGCATGATGTATCTCTACAGTCAGGAGGAGAAGTTTGAGCAAGAGAAATGAGGCAATAAAACAAAATTGCTTGTTAATAAAAAAAAAGGCTAGGCAAGAGGTTGGATTTTGTTGCACCGGGTTGTATTCTGTGTGGCTCAGTCTCTTACCTCAGAGTCTGCTGAAAGCATCGCACATGGCATGAACTCTGTAGCTCCAGCGATGACTCCCGGGAGGTCTCAAAAATTGCACTCGCGAACTGATTGACAGCATCCAGGAATTAAACACACAACCGTAAGAGTGCAAGGCAGGCGACTTAACGCTTCACAGAGATTAGCATGGCTGAATGGATAAGAGCGCTTGCTCTTAAACTTCCGGTGTGCTGATGCTGAGGTAGCGGATTAAACCCCTACACTGGTCAGTTGGGCTAAAATGTTGATTTCTGGTCTTTGACTAGGGGACGTAAACTACGCTGGTAATCCATCCACCCATCCATCATGTGCCATGCCAGTAAGCGTGGGCGGTCATGTTCTGCCATCTCACTCGATCACCAGAGTCGTGGATCAGCTCAGTGTTTCTGTCTCGACCATGCCATGTGGCCAAGCCATCCAGGTATTTGCCTCTAGGTCTTCCTCTTGGTCTGTTCCCTTCGATCTTGCCAGTTGTCAATAAGTTCTCCAATCCATTTCTTCTCATAACATGCCCAAAAAATTTTGACTGTCTGCGTCTAATGTCTCTAATCAGTTTACGATCTTCATTTGTTTCTTGAAGGACCTGTTCATTGGTCTTTCTGGCTGTCCATGGTATTCTACATTTCTACAGCCATCAGATGTTTTTCAGTTTTTCAGCTTGACTGCTCATTGTCCAAGCTTCACATCCATATAAAAGTACATGTTCTATGTAGCACCTCAACACTCTTTTTCTCGTTTCAATTGACATCTTTTTATTGGTCAGTATGTTTTTATCTTGCTAAAGGCTGCCTTAGACATGGCGATTCTTGTTCTAATCTCTTCAAGGCATCTCCCATTAGATGTTATTACTGCTCCGTTGGTAATAGGGACAGCTAATTCAAACATTAGCCCAGTGCTCTCCCAGCAGTGGCAACTCTAGAAGTAGTTGCCGTGCATGGACTACACTTGAGTTCAAAATGAGCAGGGAATTAAATTAACTGCGGAGAGACCCCTTGATTGTTAATTAAATTGAGCACTTGAATGAAAGGGAAATTGCTTTAGAGAAAGACATGAAAACTATAACATCTGCTGTGGATGAAAATGTTTTGCAGGCATTAAAACAGCACCAGATTTCTCTCAATTTGGTGTCCAGTTGTGTGAGGAAAGTATTCAGGGAAAGGAAAGAGGTTGGCCCTGTACAAACCACAAGAAATGATAAGCAGTTACTTTTAACTCCAAAACTGACTGACCGACTGAATATGTATTATATTTCTACTGTAATGAGTTCCACTTACCAATAACTCTATCATTGTGAACTTTTCAGATGTCAAAATCCACAGGAAATTTCTGCACTTTGGAGGAGGCTATCAATAAATTTTCAGCTGATGGTAAATTGAAACACATTTCAAATCCCATTATCACCTGCTTCACTATAGCATTCATTTTATGATATGTCTTTGTTTTTTTAAACTGAATGCTTGATGTCAAAAGGAGTAGGATAAAAGAAAGGAGATTCACTTTTTGTGGCACAAGTTCAAGAGATAGATGTTGGAATTGATTGATATACAAATTCAAAAGACAAATGTTGGAATTGATTGATACACAAATTCAAGAGACAAATGTTGGAATTGATTGATACACAAATTCAAGAGACAAATGTTGGAATTGATTGATACACGAATTCAAGAGACAAATGTTGGAATTGATTGATACACAAATTCAAGAGACAAATGTTGGAATAGATTGATACACAAATTCAAGAGACAAATGTTGGAATTGGTAGATAAAGTGGCATATTACAGTGCCCTCAACACTGAAAGACTCTCATTCCTTGGTAGTTCTCCTACCACATGATCATGCCCAGGTATCCTTAATGAGTTCACTGTCACAGGTTGACTCTTGTTTCTTCTCCCAGTAATATTCTTTCCAAGACTGTTCTTCCTAAACCCCTGAAATATTCAGTATGACCAAAGTATTTCCGTTTCTGAGACATGATTCTGTTTATGAGCCATTTTTCTTCCATGTTCAGATCTTGTAATCCCCCAGGACGGTTAACCTAGTTTTAAAAAAATGTCCGCTAAAGTTGGATGTGTTGACCTAAGGGGTTTGGCCCAAGGCTGCATAACGAGACACACCGCAATTACATTTGAAAAAACACTCCAGATGAACACAGAAGAAGAAATCTTGTCATCATCATAATGTGTCATGCCATTAAGCATGGGTGGTTATGTCTTGCCATCTCACTCGATCATCAGAGTCGTGAATCAGCTCAGTGTTCTTGTCTTGACCAAGCCACATGGTCAATCTTGGAATATGTCAGTGAATGTCTTCTTCTTGGTCAACAGTATTCTCAGGATTACGTTTTTTTTTTTTAGATTACGTTTTTTTTCTGAGGATTAGCTCAGAAAGATCTAATTTTTCCTCTTTAGTGATTGAGACATGGTCATAGTCTGACATTGAGATGCACACGTAGAGAAAAACAATGTGCGAATGAAACAAAAACCAGAAGTAGAACCATAAGCTTTACCAGAAAATGACCACAAGTGACAAAATAGACATTGCGGCTAAAGCTTTCATCAGCACAATAACAACAAACATATACTGATACAACTAAATGAAAAACTCTACATGAAAATATATATACAAGTTACTTATCTGTTGTGGAGCGGCTGACTGAGTGGCTAGAATGCCGGGCTCTCCTTCGGGAGACCCAGGTTCAAATTTTCAGTAAGGTGTGGAGTATTTTCTGTCCGTGGCAAAAAGAAAACTCTAACTTGCACAGTTCGCGGCGACTGCACTAGCCATACGGCCTTAATTCCTCAGGCTCAAGACCCCCCTGTTCTACATCGCAAGGTACTATAGGCAGTAAATGACTGTTTTATTTATCTGTTTTCTTGTTTTGGACTTAACATGTGTGTTGTTCACCACCGCGTGTATATGGAATAAAATGGAGATGAAGATAAACGCACATGATGTCTTCATTGACCTGACCACAACTAATGAGACTGAGGTGCATTGACAGATGTGTTATCTTGGATTTCAATAATAGTTGGTGCCTTTGCTTGTCTGCATAGTATTACAGATTATATATGACAGTTCCTGATATTTTAAGATGTCTTTTGTGGTTTTCAAGATCAGAGATGTGTAATCTCAGATTTCAGTAATAGTTGGTCCTTTTGCTTGTCTGCATAGTTTTGCAGATAATCTATACATGACAGTTCCTGATATTTTAAGATGCCTCTTATAATCCAGTCTATATGATGAAAAAAGAAATATAGAGCGAGTTTTGACACATGCTTGTGAATGCTGGAAGATTAGTTAGTTGCATATCCTTTACAGGACTTCACAATCAACCCCAGCATTTGTTTAGCTGTTTGTGATTTCTTGGCAAGTTTACTTTCAGTAGTTTGCCATTGCTTTCTGAACACTGGCATTCATACCATTGTATGAAAAACAAGAATATAAGACTGATACTAGTGGGAGAGAGCAAAACATCACCCAGGCACAAGATGTAAGAATGGCATGGCACAAATGGTATCTTTACCTACAGAACAGATGCAGTTTAAATGTTTCACGTATGTAGTAGTGGGTTTTCAATTATTTCAGGAATGCGCCTGTCGCTTGCTGATGCTGGTGATCACATTGAGGATGCAAATTTCGTGGAGAAGATGGCAGAAGCTGGACTGTTGAGGCTCTACTCCTTGCTGGAGTGGGTTCGAGAAATGATTGCTATCAAAGACACACTGAGGGCAGGTCCTGAAAGCTGCTATACCTTTAATGACCGAGTGTTTGTCAGGTATATTAGTGCAGAAATAATCTCTTGTGTGGTTTCATACAGTTGGCTCTTATATATTATTATGTCACTGTCAAGAGTCTTCCAGGGAGCTATGGTAGCACAATAGCTAGCACACATTTAAGGAAGGAACAATAGAAGAACAATCTGATTACATACCATCAAAAGAAAAATAAATGATCAAATCAGTCAGAAAGTCACCAATACCAGCTCAGGATGATTATCAATTTATGGACAGACCAGAAAAAATTATTATTCTGAGCCTCAGAACAGGACACAATAGATTACACAACCACATGTATACAAAATTGAAGATTGGCAAATCAGCCATGTGGATTGGCGTCAACAGCAGAGCACGTACTCCAAGACTGCCCAGCATACGACATATAAAGGCAAACCTTCTGGCCTACAGAAACAACAGTGGAAGATAAACTCTATGGACCGCTGAGTGAACTAAAAAAGACAGTTAAATTCATACAAGAGACAACATTGCAGTTATAGACACATTTCAAGCGAACGGAAGAAGCTAGCACATTGGCCTGCTTGTCCAACGGTCATGTGTCTTGATCCCCATCGAGTTAGGTATTCTCTTCTCTTCCCCCCCCCCCCCACACACACACACACACACATGCAGAGACAGAGAGATATCATAAGCACCTTGCTATCTTGACAGACGATAGTTTGGTACATTGTGCTTCAAAAAGGCATAATAACTACAACCCATGGTGGTAGCAAATGTGATCAGCCCGATTCGTGCTGTAAATGTTTGTCCACAATGGATGGTGCATGTGGACACATGGTTGTTTCCACAATCATGCACCATTTTATGTCTCATACCTCTCAGTGCAACCATATTCTCCTTTGCCTAGATTCCATTTCTGATCTTTGCTTGCCCTCCATGCAATATATATATAGCTTCTCTATTTTGCCTTTAAGACTCTTAATGGAGGATAGACCAGCAACCATGCATGCTGAGCCCCTTGCAGGCTAGTCATAATTGGCTGGATGGTGGCTCATTGTTTTTATGATGTCAGCCAGTCTCATGTCAGCCCACCTTAGTTTGTTGCTTGTGACATGTATGGTAGGCTATACTAATGAAGAATCGGATTCGCGGGGCTGGTCACTTAACTCACATGCCAGATCACAGGCTCCCTAAAAACATTTTTTACATCGAGCTACGTTGTCGTTAAACGCTCCCAAGGCGGCCAGAGGAGACGCTTTAAAGACACTGAAAATTTCACTGAAAGCTTTTGGAATTCATCAGATACCTGGGACACTGCTGCCAAAGACCGAAATTTGTGGTGTACATCATTACATAAGGGTACAGTCACTTGTGAAGCAACCAGGACTGCAAGAGCTGTGAAGAAAAGGCAGTCCAGAAAAACCACTGCAGGAGATCCTCCTCCTGGAACGTCAAGCATTCTTTGCCCACATTTTCAAAGAACATTTCGAGCCAAAATAGGCCTTACCAGCCATCTTAGAACTCACGGCTCCATACTTTCAACCCCACTGGATGAAATGAATGGTCATCACCATTCTTGTGGGGCAAACAACAGGTGATAGCATTACATCCTTTGCTTCTCTTATGGGCTCCTGATAACACATGGACAATATCTTCTACTTAAATGATCCTTCTTCTTCTTCTTCTGCATGCATCAGTCTTTTTTCAGATATAATTGCGTTGTGCCAAGTTTATTTGTGTCCTGAAGTCGACACACCCGACTTCTGCGGGCATTTGTTGACCGGGTTAACCTTCCCAGGACTTAAATGATCCGAATTTCTTAACTCCATGTCATCTTGTTCTGTTGACAAGCCTGTGTTCCGTTGACAAGCCTGTGTTCTGTTTGTTGTTCACAGTGAGATCAATAAATCCATTGCTGAAACTAAAAGCAACTATGAAGAGTACTTGTATAGAGCAGCATTGAGAACTGGCTTCTTCGAGTTTCAGGTGCGTATTTGTGCTGTGTGATTCAGTATAGAATAGATCTAGTTATGTGTAGTTTATCTGTTCACTGAGAACTAGCTTCTGTGAGTTTCAGGTGCGTATTTGTGCTATGTGATTCAGTATACAATAGATCTAGTTATGTGTAGTTTATCTGTTCATCAAGAACTAGCTTCTATGAGTTTCAGGTGACTATTTGTGCTGTTGATTCAGCTTAGAACAAACCTGGTTATGTGTATCTTCTCTTATCATATTTTACAGTTGGAACATTTTGTAATTTGGGAGTCTCTGGCGCGGTGGACATTCTGTCTGCCTCATTCTGTGAAAGTTGTGGGTTTGTTTTCAGACTATCCGACACTGGGGGTCATTGCTGGAGCTTTGAAGTTCTTGATTTATGCGATGCTGTTGACAGGCAGCTTGCCATTCTGCAGCTGGGTAAAACCCGGTGAAATGAAGTTTACCCTCTCGCTTTTAATCCTGTTTTAACGTATTGTAACAGCAAGCAAGATAGATGGAAAATGAAATTTATATAACTAGAAAATTTAGAGCAAACTGTGACATGATTATACTGTGCTTTTTAAAATTGTCCGTGGTCAGTTGGAAGCCAAATGCCCCGGTAAATTAGATTATATAATTACCGAGTATGTATTTTTCCTGGACCAAGTTGGATCTGTACTGGAAAATTTAGTCCAATCTATCTAATAATAAAATTAGATAATTATTTACTTGGTGTATTGTTTCTAGACCAAGTGATATCTGAACAAGAAAGTTGAAACCAAACTGTCTCATCAATTAGATTATATTTTTGCTTTTTGTATTGTCTCTAGACCAAGGGAGATCTGAACAAGAAAGTTTAAAACAAACTGCCTGATCAATTAGATAATTATTTTCCTGTTATGTTGTATCTGTACCAATTAGGGTTTCCCATTGCAAAGTGATTCAGTCGCCTGTCATGCCGTGGGTTCATTTTTAGATTCCCCCAGTCAGTTCACTGGTGCAGTTTTTCTTAGACCCCAGTTGGGTCATCGCTGGAGCTATGGAATTGCATGCTCTGTGCAACACTTTCAACATTGATATATTTGCTTGTGATATTTTCTCTAGGCCAAGCGAGACAGGTACAGAGAAGTGGAAACCACAGGAATGCACAGGGATTTGGTGTTCAAGTTCATCGAGACTCAAGCCTTACTGCTAGCACCAGTCTGCCCACATTTAACAGAATATATTTGGGGGCTGCTGGGAAAGGTAAGAATGGGAGGACTAAAAATTGTGTAGAATGTTTTGTGAAGAATTTAAAAAAAAATCCTTATAAATATTTGGATTAAAAAATACATTACAAAGCATTAGAAACGTTAAAAAAAAGTTTACAAAAAGATGTGAAAAGAACTTGGAAAGCTCAGAAGGTTTTTTCTCACTCACTCACTGAGAAAGGTTAAGGAGAATAGCCAGAGAACTGAGAAAGTTTTACATAATGACATGGTCAGCTGAGAATAGGAAGTCGATATCTGATACTGAAAAAAGTAATATGTAGCACCAAATACTGTCAGATACAGCAACTATCAGATGGCTATTCTTAGACAGAAACTCTGAATGAGATACTCTTGAACATGATTGCTGTCAAAGATATTTAGACAAAAATACTCTCGGATAAAGAAATTCACAACCACAGATAACACCACACATGGGTTCTTTCAAACACGGATGCTCTGACACATGTAGTCTCAGACACGCATACTTTCAAACACATACTCTCTAATACTTTCAACATATACTTTCAAACACATATACTCTCAAACATAGTTCCTCTCAAACACAGTTTATCTTAAATATAGATACACCAGACCAATCTCCTCAAACACACATACTCTCAAACACAGTTCCTCTCAAACACAGTTTATCTTAAATACAGATCTATCTCCTCAAACACAGATACTCTCAAGCACAGATACTTTCAAACAGATTCTGCAAGACATGGCTGCTCTGAAACAATCACTTTCTGATATGGATACTCTATAGGTCAGATTCTGTTTATAACAGCAGTTTACATTTCACAGAAAGAGAGCATCATGTGGGCCACATGGCCTCAAGCAGGACCAGTAGACGAGCACCTGATCCGATCCTCACTTTACCTGACTGACTGCTCTCACGAGTTCCGCCTGAGGAAGAAAGCATTGCTTAATCCTGGCAAGGGCAAGGTAAAGAACTACTTTTCCAGCCATGGTTCTCATCATGTTGTTAGCTGTCGCCTTTTTTTAGCTGTGAGATTTTGGCTGCTAATTGTGTGTTGATCATAATACAATACTTAGAAATCAGCACAGTCAAATGGATATAAGATCGCTCGTTCTTAAACATCCGGTGTGCTGATGCTGAAATAGGTGGGTTAATCCCAACACTGGTCAGATGGATAAAATGTTGACTTATCGTCCTTGACTTGGGGATGTAAATTACAAGTACCTTGAAGTCGGAGTGGGTTCGCCAGATGGCTAGGGACACTGGTAATAGGGAGTCTCTGTGGTGAAGTGGTCAAGCCGTTTGACTCAGGTTTCAAAGGCTGTGGGTTTGATTCTGGGCCGTGTCCTTCGGTTCACAAATTTTTTCAGAGACTCCTGAGGGTCACCACTGGAGCTTCGGAGTTCGTGCTTTATGCGAGGCTTTCTGTGCTGCGAAAAGAGACTGAGCCATATGGGATAAAAACCCCTTGCAATGAAGTCGACCTTGTCGACTTTTAAGTAATAGGGAAAGCTAATCCATGAGCAAAATTCAGCCCAGTGTTACTAGAAGTAGCGTGTGTGGACTGCGCTTGAGTTCAAAGCGAGCAAGTGCCAACAAAAATAATTCAATGTTTTAATGGTCATATACTCTCTCTCTCTCTGGGCATTGGTTTGCAGTTTGTTGACAATGAAATGCCTCAAACCTGTGGAGGCTACATGACCAACCCAGGTCCGATCCCAGCCCATCTGTATGTGCTGTGCTGAATCATGACATAGTTACACCGGGCTGGCCTCCTGGCGGATGTGAGGTTCCAGCCTTGCACACCCGCAAATATCTCTGGTTGGAGAGGGGAAGGAGATATCTGCATCTCAGGCCTTGCGAAGATGGTATTTTGGTACCAGGTCAGGAGGACAGTCTCCAGACTCCAGACCAACCGCACCTCAATAGATGCAAGTACTTGTCACCGTTCAGGTGGTCTTGAATACCAGCATCTCCAGCCATCCAACCAATCTAGTGGTATTTACACATGCACATAAGATTTATCCATCCATCATGTGCCATGCCGATAAGCGTGGGCGGTCATGTTTTGCCATCTCACTCGATCACCAGAGTCATGGATAACTCCATGTTTCTGTCTCGACCATGCTGCGTGGCCAAGCCATCCAGGTATTTACTTCATCTTCTCCTTAGTCTCTTCCCTTCAATCTTGCCAGTTGTCACCAAGTTCTCCAATTCATTTCTTCTCATAACATGCCCAACAAATTTTGACTGTCTACGTCTAATGACTCTAATCAGTTTACGATCTTCACCTGTTCTTGAAGGACGTGTTCATTGGTTTTTCTGTCTGTCCATGGTATTCTTTGCATTTTCCTCAGAAACCACATTTCCACAGCCATCAGATGTTTTTCAGCTTGTCTGCTCATTGGCTACGCTTCACATCCATACAAAACTTCACATACCTACTTATATTAAAGTTATAAACATTTGGTTTTATCAAAGAATGTTCGAAATACCACCATTTTCATCATCGTATACCATGCCAACTTCTTCTTCTTCTGCGTTCATCCAGTTTTTTTTTTCCGGACGTGATTGCGTTGTGCCTGTTTACAGCAGAGCTGCGTTCTTGCACCGTTAGCCTGACACATCCGACTTCTGCGGCCATTTGTTGACCGGGTTAACCTTCCCGGGTTACCATGCCAACTGACATAGGTGTTCATGTATCTTCGTATATCTCAATATCTGGTGTTTCCACTGAACATTCCCTGAATGCTACCATCACAGTCCATCCAGCATCATTTCTCTCGGTATGCCCCTGCCTCTTTTACTGTCGATCTTTCCGGTTGTCGCGTTTTCCAACGCCTCTCTTCTCTTTACATGACCAATGAACGCTGTTTGTTGTCTTCTTATATTTGTATGTAATGTTCTGCTTTCATTAACCTTTTCCAGGCAAGCCTTGTTAGTTACCCTGGCAGTCCAGGGTATTCACACAATTCATCTCAGAAGCCACATCTCCTTTGATTCCAAGCTCTTCCTAATTTGTGTATTCACTTTCCATGATTCACAGCCATAGAGTAGAACAGTGAATCATACCTTTGACCCCCCTCTACTGTGTGTCCACCGTGACGAGGTAGAGGGGTTTGAGTGTTCCAATGACCCCAAGAGCTATGCCGACGGTAGCACAGCTACTGGTAGGGTCACCCATATCGGACAGGTCAAGGGAGAGGAACCAGACGAAGAGACACACAAACCTGCTGCCTTATAGGTAGACTGGGGACAGTCAAAGGCTAGGGAAAGCACCCCTATCAGAGCGCTGTGTGTTGGCTCTGCAAGTATGGAAACCTCCTTGGATGGTGGGGAATGCCCATGGTCTGCCCCTGCCTTCCCTTGAGGGCTGACCAGGATGTCTTTGGCTGTTCTATATGGGCCAGCTGGGATCTGGGATAACACCACAACAGTGAGCGTCAAACGTCCTAAGAAACCCCCAGGAAGGTTAACCCAGTCAACAAATGCCCACAGAAGTCGGATGTGTCAGCTAAACGGCGCAAGAACGCAGCTCTGCTGTAAACAGGCACAATGCAATCATGTCCGAAAAAAAAACAACTCCGGATGAACGCAAAAGAAGAAGATACCTTTGACCACCAAAATGAGTAATCTAAATGTTTTTGAAGTGGTGAAGACACAAAGAAAACACATGTAGAGTACGACAGTCCTAGGTAGTCTCAGTGAATCAGGTAACCTTAGTGATGTTTCAGAAACAGAGGTGGCCATTTGCTTGTGTTGTTTTAACAGTTTGCTTTCTGTTCAACAGAAAACTGTGGCAGTGCCAACTCACGCCATCATCTGGGTGGCCAAGACGTACCCTCCCTGGCAGAATCTGGTGTTGACAACTTTACAGAAGCTGTACCAGGTGTGTTATGTGTGCGGTTACAGTTTATCATCTGGGTAACGTAGAGTGTTATGTGCACAATTACAGTTTAGCATTTGGGTGATGTGGGGTGTGTTATGTGTACAGTTACAGTTTAGCATCTGTGTGATGTGGGATGTTTTGTGTGCATAGTTACAGTTTAGCATCTGTGTGATGTGGGCTGTTTTGTGTGCACAGTTACAGTTTATCATCTGTGTGATGTGGGCTGTTTTGTGTGCACAGTTAGACTTTAGCATCTGTATGATGTGGGGTGTTTTGTGTGCACAGTTACAGTTTATCATCTGTGTGATGTGGGGTGTTTTGTGTGCACAGTTACAGTTTAGCATCTGTGTGATGTGGGGTGTTTTGTGTGCACAGTTACAGTTTAGCATCTATGTGATGTGGGGTGTTTTGTGTGCACAGTTACAGTTTAGCATCTGTGATGTGGGGTGTTTTGTGTGCACAGTTACAGTTTAGCATCTATGTGATGTGGGGTGTTTTGTGTGCACAGTTACAGTTTAGCATCTGTGTGATGTGGGGTGTTTTGTGTGCACAGTTACAGTTTAGCATCTGTGTGATGTGGGGTGTTTTGTGTGCACAGTTACACTTTAGTATCTGTGTGATATGGGGTGTTTTGTGTGCACAGTTACAGTTTAGCATCTGTGTGATGTGGGGTGTTTTGTGTGCACAGTTACAGTTTAGCATCTATGTGATGTGGGGTGTTTTGTGTGCACAGTTACAGTTTAGCATCTGTGTGATGTGGGGTGTTTTGTGTGCACAGTTACAGTTTAGCATCTGTGTGATGTGGGGTGTTTTGTGTGCAGTTACACTTTAGTATCTGTGTGATATGGGGTGTTTTGTGTGCACAGTTACAGTTTAGCATCTCTGTGATGTGGGGTGTTTTGTGTGCACAGTTACAGTTTAGCATGTGGGGTGTTTTGTGTGCACAGTTACAGTTTAGCATCTGTGTGATGTGGGATGTTTTGTGTGCACAGTTAGACTTTAGCATCTGTGTGATGTGGGCTGTTTTGTGTGCACAGTTACAGTTTAGCATCTGTGTGATGTGGGGTATTTTGTGTGCACAATTACAGTTTAGCATCTGTGTGATGTGGGGTGTTTTGTGTGCACAGTTACAGTTTAGTATCTGTGTGATGTGGGGTGTTTTGTGTGCACAGTTACACTTTAGTATCTGTGTGATATGGGGTGTTTTGTGTGCACAGTTACAGTTTAGCATCTGTGTGATGTGGGGTGTTTTGTGTGCACAGTTACAGTTTAGCATGTGGGGTGTTTTGTGTGCACAGTTACAGTTTAGCATCTGTGTGATGTGGGGTGTTTTGTGTGCACAGTTACAGTTTAGCATGTGGGGTGTTTTGTGTGCAGTTACACTTTAGCATCTGTGTGATGTGGGGTGTTTTGTGTGCACAGTTACACTTTAGTATCTGTGTGATATGGGGTGTTTTGTGTGCACAGTTACAGTTTAACATCTGTGTGATGCGGGGTGTGTTGCTGTTACATAACCTTGCCCTTAGTTACAAATTATCTCCCCTGTTGTGTAATCTTACACTTAATTCCTTATTATCTCCCTGTTATGAAAGTAACATTAAGTTACATAAAAGGTAATCATGAGAAACATGTGTCAGTTACATCTGTTGAAGTGGGAGGAGGTATCACCATCTTGTGCTATGCCGATAAACTTGAGCAGTCACTCATTTCACATAATCACCAAAGTCTCAGATCAGCTCTGTGTTCTTTTGCTAATCATGTCATATGGCCAAGTCAACCAAGTATTTATCTCTTTGTCTTCCTCTCGCGCTTTTTCCATCAAGTTTGTTAGTTGTCACTAAGTTTTCAAGTCTGTTTCTTGCAATAATATATGTGAAAAGTTTTGACTGTCTTTGTCTAAATTCTCTAATCATTTTACAGTTATTCATACAATTATTCATTTGTTTCTTTTACTGTCTCATTTTCTTTCCATCCTTGGTATTTCCCCCCAGAAGCCACATTTCCCACTGTAATTAGATGTTTCTCATCTTGTCAGCATATTGTTCATGCTTCACATGCATACAATAGTAAAGTTCTATAAAATACTTCAACACTCTTTTTCTAAGAGCAACTGACAGCATTTATTGGTCAGTACGTTTTCCGTCTTGCAAAAGTTTACTTTTGCCATAACAACTTTGGTTCTGTTCTCTGCAGATGTTATGGCTGTATGAAATATTAGGTCTTTATATATTCTAGATCAGTGGTTCTCAACCTTATTTGGCCCGTGCCCTCCTTCACCATATTTTCAGAATATCATTTCCCCCCTTTCGTATTTCCTAACCTAAACATTTGGCCTGTGCCCCCCTCACCATATTTTCAGTATGTCAATTCCCCCCCCCCCCTTCATATTTCCTACCTAAAAATCCCGCCAATGCCCCTACACAGTATACGTAATAATGGAAGCTAAATTTAATAGCACATACTAAAACAAGTCTAGACGTCCACATAAAACATGATTTGTGGGTCTACTTACTTTCCCTTCACCATATTTTCGGAATATCATTCCTCCCCCCCCCCCCCCCCCTCGTATTTCCTACCTAAACATTTGGCCCGTGCCCCCCTCACCATATTTTCAGAATGTCAATTCCCCCCCCCCCCCCCTTTTTTTCATATTTCCTACTTAAAAATCCCGCCAATGCCCCTACACAGTATACATAATAATGGAAGCTAAATTTAAATCACATACTAAAACAAGTCTAGATGTCCACATAAAACATGATTTGTGGGTCCACTTACTTTATAAATTGAATTTTAGAAGGGTGAGACGTACTGAACCGTACAGTATGAAGGAAAAAACAATATCAAGTAATCGGTTCTTGTATTAACGCAATCTTGAAATAATCTTACCCCCCCCCCCCCCCCCCCCCTGGGAATGTGGGGGGGGGGGATTCCCCACCGGTTGAGAACCACTGTTCTAGATCATGGCATCTTGAGGTGGGGTATACAAGTTAAACACAGAAGCCTCAAACAGTATGTTGCACGATTTCTTGCCTGGATATTTCACTGCATCTCATCAGGTGCATACTGCAGAGTTATATGTCATATGATGTGAATAATTGAATAATTTATAGTAATAAATGAAATTGAATAATTCATTTAGTTTAAATTCACAAGGGAATACATTGTTTTGAATATTCAAGTTATTAAAGGTAATGATTAATGGAAATGTTGCTGTGCTGGCAACTGGCCGTCTTGACAGACTATAGTTTGTTACTTTGTGCTTCAAAAAAGGCATAATAACTACAACCCATGGCTGTAGCGAATGTGGCTGATCAGACCAATTCACGCAGTAAATGTTCATCCACAAATGAATGCACGTGAACACATAGGTCATTTCCACCATCACTCACCATCTGACAACTCAGTGTGTGACCTATCTGCAGTCATGTTCTCCTTTGTCTTTATTCCATTCCTGACCTTTGCCCTCCGATATTGAAAATAATTCACATAGTTCGCTACCGTCACTTTAAAAAAATGTTTGCCACCCCACGCCTCCCCTGCTTTTTAAGAGAGAGATTAAGGGGATGCTTTATTTAATATTGGAGATCAGCATGGCTGAATGGATAAGAGCATTTGCTCTTAAACTACCGGTGTGCTGATGCAGAGGTAGCGGGTTCAACCCCTACACCTGTCAGTTGGACTTAAATGTTGAATTCTTATTCCTTGACTTTGGGATGTAAATTACAAGTATCTCTGAAGTCGGAGTGGGTTCACCTGATGGCAAGGGACACTGGTAGCAAGGAAAGCTAATCCACATGCAAAAATTAGCTCAATGTACTAGAAATTGTAGTACATGTATGGACCACGCTTGCGCGCCCCCCCCCCCCCCCCCCCCCCCCCCCCCAAAAAAAAAAAATAAAAAATAAAAAATTAAGTATTAGAATATTAATTTGTCTAGATTGTTATCTAAGTTGAGGATTTAATTTTCAGGAAAATAATGGCTTCCCTGACAACAAGATCATATCTCAGGAACTCAGTAGCAAGCCGGAGCTGAAGAAGTATATGAAGAAACTGATGCCATTTGTCCAAGTTGCCAAAGTAAGGAAAGTTTGTTGTTTGCCATGGACGTGTTGGAGGTATAGTTTTCTTATAAACAGTGGAATGTATATGTGTAGATTTTGTGTTTACCACACTCCACAAGTGTGGATCTCTTATTTTCCATGGTTAGTCTGGAGTGTGAAAGGTGATCCCAGAGCAGAATCTTTTATTGTCCTGTAGTGATTGTTCAGTGTATGATAATGTGGGAAACATTTGATAGTTCTGTGTATGATAATGTGAGAATCATTTGATAGTTCTGGGTATGATAATGTGATAACCATTTGATAATTCTGTGTATGATAATGTGATAACCATTTGATAATTCTGTGAATGATAATATAAGAAACATTTGATAATTCTGTGTATGATAATGTGATAACCATTTGATAATTCTGTGAATGATAATATAAGAAACATTTGATAATTCTGTGTATGATAATGTGATAACCATTTGATAATTCTGTGAATGATAATATAAGAAAGATTTGATAATTCTGTGTATGATAATGTGATAACCATTTGATAATTCTGTGAATGATAATATAAGAAACATTTGATAATTCTGTGTATGATAATGTGATAACCATTTGATAATTCTGTGTATGATAAAGTGAGAAACTTGATAATTCTATACATGATAATGTGAGAATCTTTTGATAGTTCTGTGTATGATAATGTGAGAAACATTTGATTGTTCTGTGTATGATAATGTGAGAAACATTTGATAGTTCTGTGTATGATAATGTGAGAAACATTTGATTGTTCTGTGTATGATAATGTGAGAAACATTTGATAGTTTTGTCTATGATAATGTGAGAAACATTTGATAGTTCTGTGTATGATAATGTGAGAAACATTTGATTGTTCTGTGTATGATAATGTGAGAAACATTTGATTGTTCTGTGCATGATAATGTGAGAAACATTTGATAGTTCTGTGTATGATAATGTGAGAAACATTTGATTGTTCAGTGTGTGATAATGTGAGAGATATTTAATAGTTCTGTGTATTATAATGTGATAAACATTTGATTGTTCTATAGAATTCATGTGAGTTGTAATGATTGTTATATGTGATAAGCATTTGATAGTTCTGGAGGAAAATGTTGGAGATATACTACTACTATGGAAAATAATATGAGAAGGTCATGATCCAGTTAAATAGAAAATGATGAGAAGTATGTGGTAGTTCAGTGATATATGAGAGAAGTATGTGGTAGTTTAGTGACAGACAATGAGAGAAGTATGTGGTAGTTCAATGATAGATAATGAGAGAAGTATGTGGTATTTCAATGATAGATAATGAGAGAAGTATGTGGTAGTTGAATGATAGATAATTAGAAAAATATGTGGTAGCTCAGTGACATATAGTGAGAGACGTATGTGGTAGTTCAGTGACATATAATGAGAGATATATGTGGTAGTTCAGTGACATATAATGAGAGATATATGTGGTAGTTCAGTGACATATAATGAGAGATATATGTGATAGTTCAGTGACATATAATGAGAGATATATGTGGTAGTTCAGTGACATATAATGAGAGATATATGTGATAGTTCAGTGACATATAGTGAGAGACGTATGTGGTAGTTCAATGATAGATAATGAGAGAAGTATGTGGTAGTTGAATGATAGATAATTAGAAAAATATTTGGTAGTTCAGTGACATATAGTGAGAGACGTATGTGGTAGTTCAGTGACATATAGTGAGAGACGTATGTGATAGTTTAGTGACATATAACGAGAGGAATATGTGATAGTTCAGTGACATATAATGAGAGAAGTATGTGATAGTTCAGTGACATATAATAAGAGATATATGTGGTAGTTCAGTAACAGGTAATGAGAGAAGTGTGTGATAGTTCAGCGACATATAATGAGAGAAGTATGTGATAGTTCAGTGACATATAATGAGAGACATATGTGGTAGTTCAGTGACATATAATGAGAGAGACGTGATAGTTCAGTGACATATAATGAGAGACATATGTGATAGTTCAGTGACATATAATGAGAGACATATATGATAGTTCAGTGACATATAATGAGAGACATATGTGGTAGTTCAGTGACATATAATGAGAGACATATGTGGTAGTTCAGTGACATATAATGAGAGATATATGTGGTAGTTCAGTGACATATAATGAGGGAAATATGTGGTAATTCAGTGACATATAATGAGAGAAGTGTGTGATAGTTCAGTGATATATAATGAGAGAAGTATGAGGTAGTTCAGTGACATATAATGAGAGAAGTATGTGATAGTTCAGTGACATATAATGAGAGATATATGTGGTAGTTCAGTGACATATAATGAGAGAAGTATGTGGTAGTTCAGTGACATATAATGAGAGAAGTATGTGATAGTTCAGTGACATATAATGAGAGATATATGTGGTAGTTCAGTGACATATAATGAGAGACGTATATGGTAGTTCAGTGACATATAATGAGAGATATATGTGGTAGTTCAGTGACATATAATGAGAGACGTATGTGGTAGTTCAGTGACATATAACGGGAGGAATATGTGATAGTTTAGTGACATATAATGAGAGGCATATATGATAGTTTAGTGACATATAATGAGAGAAGCATATGGTATTTCAGTGACAGATAATGAGAGAAGTGTGTGGTAGTTAAGTGACAGATAATGAGAGAAATATGTGATAGTCAAGTGACAGATAATGAACAAGATGTGATAGCTCACAGTGGTGAGAAACATGTGATTATTTACATAAGCAGGAGAAAACAGAAAGTCTGGGATGCTAGTCTCTCACATTATGGGATATGTGGTGGAGTTTTCAGTTATAAGACAATCCCAAGGAACAAGTTTCAAATGTTCAATCCTGACACTGAGAAATCTACTCCCAAACATGAATTGTCAAAAGGCAGTTTCTGAGTGTGTGTGTGTAATGGGTCTGCGGCTTAGAGGCAGTGACCGTTGTTTTACTATCCCGCATACATGGTTCAAACCAGCTGCAGGCAATTTGGAAGCAGACCACCGTGCGTTGATTTTAACAATGGTAAGCAGTGGCAAACTACTGAATGTAAAATTGTCTAGCAAATCACAAACAACCTAAAAATGCTGGGGTTAATTGTGAAGTCCTGTAGAGGACATGTGACTGACTTATGCAGCGGGCTAAAACTGTTATATGTGTTTAGTCCCGTAAAGTCAACGGTTGCAGTTCGATGGTAATGCAATGCTTATTCTTTCTGTGCATTTGTTTCCTCAGGAAAATGTCGAGAAGAATGGTGTCCGAGCCCTGGCCTTGACCTCAGATATTGATGAAATTGAGGTCTTAAACTTGAATTTGCAGTACTTGGCCAACACAGTGGAGGTATGCCAGATTGGAGTGCATGTGGCTTATTGCCGTTTCCGTTGTCTAATATTATTTTAGTGTCCAAATATCTCAACCGCTATGGAGTTTTACTCGTGTCTACTGTAAACAGTTTGAAACCAAGTTATAGAGTCCTGTTGTAGACTTGTTAGTGTAGTTGCTAGGGGACCATGCTGATAATGTCCTGACCTTGTTCAGTCGAGGGGTCGACGCCTGCTAAAAGAGGGGAAAGATTGGTCACTTATTCGTCCATACATTCAGGCCTACAAAATAGGCTGGTACATAGCAGGTTCCTCCCTGCTGGTCTATTATCGCCGGAGGAAAATCATGGAGAACAATCTTGCTGCGACCAATTCATTCAAGAAATCTCAATGGGAACCTTATCATAGGCTGAAAGGGCTAGGCCAAGAGGTAGAGTGGAGTAAGTCTCTCAATGAACCAGAAGAATCCCATTGATTTTTAACTTTCCCAGGTGTGTAAAGAAAAAGCGCTGCTTTGAGACTTTTATTTTTATTGTTTTTACAGAACCCCTCTCTGTGCTTATTTCTTCCTGTACCTTGTAACTTCCAATTCAGCTTAAGCTCTCAACTTTATGATTCCGAGTCCCGCTATCATTTGCTTCAAATCTTCCTATCATTTGATTGCAAGTTCTATTATTTGATTCCAAGTCCCTCTATCATTTGCTGGCGCATGTACTTTCTTTCAAATGCAAATAGTTTTTAGTTCACATAATAGAAAGATCAGTTGAGCACAGAATTGATTTGATAAAGTCGAACATAATAACACTGGGAAGGTAACCCAGCCAACAAATGCCTGAAGTCAGGTGTGTCAGCCGAAAGGTTCAAATATCGCAGATCTGCAGTAAACAGGCACAACGCAACTAAGTCTAAAACAACATTCTAGACGAGTGCAGAAGAAGAAGAACATAATGATAAGATCAAAATGTTTGAGGATATTAAATTGGATGGACGTTTGTTCAGATTTGTATTTTCAGAATGTTTTTAGATACAGACATTAGAAGAATGCTTTTCGTTAAATCCAGGTGGAAGGTCTGGAAGTGAAGTCATCAGATCTGGCAGACGATAAGGTCAAGGAAGACTGCTGTCCAGGGAAACCGTTCATCACATTTGTCACAGAGGTAAGACAACTCTTAACTCTTTACAGATCAGATCTGTACAATACTCTGTATTTTTGGCGGACAACTCCCATGGCTAAAAATAAATATTTAAAAAAATTAAGAACTGATAATTGGGTTCATAATTAAAATGCATATTTAGAATTGTTCTTGTGTAAAAATAAATTATACACTTGCAAATACTGACATTCAAATCACATCGGAAACAATGTGCACATTACCACACCCTGTCTGTCATTTTGAATGATCTGTTTCCTCTTCTTTGTTCCTGTTTCGAAGCGAGTGCGCCACACCTACTTGTACACCTCAAAGGTCAGTGTGTCAGACTTCAGCATGTGTTTGTGTCAGGTGTGCTCCCTCTAGGTCCGTTCGTTCGATTTCACCATTACCCCTACCCCATTCAACCTCAAGGAGAAGTTATAGTTAGGGTCCGTCACCCGAGGGCATTTTTTGTCCATGTGGGATAATGACTTTTGACACTCATTCCCCTCTAGGCAGATTCCATCGCAGGTGAGGTTTTGCATATGCCATAGCCAGGTTGTTGTAGATACATTCAGGTCATCTGTTCCCTGACAGGTGCTTGCATATGTCATAGGCAGGTTGTTGTAGAGACATTCAGGCCATCTGTTCCCTGACAGGTGCTTGCATTTACCATAGCCAGGTTGTTGTAGATACATTCAGGCCATCTGTTCCCTGACAGGTGCTAGCATATGTCATAGCCAGGTTGTTGTAGAGACATTCAGGTCATCTGTTCCCTGTAGAGACATTCAGGTCATCTGTTCCCTGACAGGTGCTAGCATATGCCATAGCCAGGTTGTTGTAGAGACATTCAGGTCATCTGTTCCCTGACAGGTGCTTGCATATGTCATAGGCAGGTTGTTGTAGAGACATTCAGGCCATCTGTTCCCTGACAGGTGCTTGCATTTACCATAGCCAGGTTGTTGTAGAGACATTCAGGCCATCTGTTCCCTGACAGGTGCTAGCATATGCCATAGCCAGGTTGTTGTAGAGACATTCAGGTCATCTGTTCCCTGACAGGTGCTTGCATATGTCATAGGCAGGTTGTTGTAGAGACATTCAGGCCATCTGTTCCCTGACAGGTGCTTGCATTTACCATAGCCAGGTTGTTGTAGAGACATTCAGGTCATCTGTTCCCTGACAGGTGCTAGCATATGCCATAGCCAGGTTGTTGTAGAGACATTCAGGTCATCTGTTCCCTGACAGGTGCTTGCATATGTCATAGCCAGGTTGTTGTAGAGACATTCAGGTCATCTGTTCCCTGTAGAGACATTCAGGTCATCTGTTCCCTGACAGGTGCTTGCATATTTCATAGCCAGGTTGTTGTAGAGACATTCCTCCCGGTCTGGTACTAAATGACCATTTCCACAGGCACTTGCTGAGCTGTCCTTTCCATTTTCAATAATAGAAACCATTGGGATGTACAAGATCAGTATTGGAACTTCACATCTGTAGAGATGCATATTAAGATGTGACTGGCACCTGGCTGTCTTGACAGACGATAGTTTGTAAAATGTATTTTATACCTCTGTTGGTCTCGGTTCCAACTTCACGGCAAAGGGCCACCCCATCGTGCTCCGTTCCTGTACCATTAAATATCACACAACATGCCCCTCACTGCCCCATGTGAAAAGTGGAACAGAAAGGAGTCTCGACAAACCAACAGCCCGCACAGGTTTATCCCTCTCCATAGCGCAAAGCCTGGGCTGAATTTAGAGACCATGTGTTGCCCATGCAGCATGATATCTCACTCTCAGCCTGCCTAGTTTACTCCAGAGGAATGGTAACACCAATATTTCTGGAACAAGATAAGCTGCAGAAGCTGCCAGATCAGCAAAGCAATGCTGTAACTGTATTAGGATGTAGTCAGATCGTTATTCAGCACAGGACATAAGACTGGCTTGGATTGGTAATGTTTCTTCCATGAGTTTTAGGTATTTATCTGTTAACCCTTTACAAGGCATAGCGTCCGATTCCGGCCGATGCCATAAAACGCGCATAGCGTCCGATCCAGGCCGATACTATTATGCATTGTAAAATCGCGATCTCTCGGCTTTCCGACACTTCCGACGACTACTTTCGCTTTCGCCGACAGCTTGACAACGTGGCCGCCATTTGTAAACGCGATAGTATGAATGTGAACGGACTTTTAAGGACAATTTTTGATAGTTTTCGGGATTTTTACGCTGTTTTTCAAAATGGATTTCGGCGATTCTTCAAGTGATAGCCGAGATTTCGCTAGGTTCATTTTAAATGACATTAAAGGGCACGAAGTTGACTATTAATCGGAGCTAGATATCAGTGCAAAGCGTTACTTTGCATTAGCAGTCTGAGTCGGACTTTAAAGAAAGTGATTATGATTCTGAAAATGTGTTTGTAAATTGCCGTATAGATGATGGAAAATCACAAGCAACATGCCGTATTTCGTAAATATTTGTGTTCATATATGGATTACCGACAACAATCACGTGAGTAACATATTCTACATGCTTTTCCCTTCCTTGTGTTGTTTATTTTAACTAAAATCGGTTGACTAACACCTTATTTGTGATGTTTTTACTACCGCGACCCGAAATTTTACCGAACCTGAAAAAATCTTGCCCGTTCAGGGCTAGAAAATGGACAAGCGTCTGCCCTGTAAAGGGTTAACAGACTTCACCCAATTTATCTGTTAACAGACTTCACCCAATGTCCAGAGGGATGGACATTAGCGTCCAGCAGGTAGTTACAGGAAATGTTTAGAGGAGTAAAAGCGTGGCATAATACTGACCACGTCACCCACCACATCATCCATATGTCACACACCACATCATCCACCACGTCACCTACCACATCATCCAATCATCCACCACGTCACCCACCTCATCAACCACCATGTCAACCACCATGTCACCCACCACACCACCCACCTCATCAACCACCACGTCACCCACCACACCACCCACCTCATCAACCACCACATCATCCATCACATCACCTACCACATCATCCAATCATCCACCACGTCACCCACCTCATCAACCACCATGTCAACCACCACACCACCCACCTCATCAACCACCACGTCACCCACCACACCACCCACCTCATCAACCACTATGCCACCCACCACATCAATCACTATGTAACCCACCACATCAACCACTATGTAACCCACCACGTCACCCACGATGTCAACCACCACGTGCCGATTAGCCTATACAAATGTGGGTCAAGCACCATTTGCCCAGTACACCTAAAGGCCTGTAGAGGTGCCCTCACTGTGTCAGGTAGTTGTGGGGGTTGTGTGTGAGGGGCACTAGAAGGCAGGTCACTGTGTCAGGGAGTTGTGGGGGTTGTGAGCGAGGGGCACCATCAGGCAGATCACTGAACTCCTATGATCAGGTTCAGAAGATACTTAGAGAAGTTCTAAGGGGGAATCTGAGCACCTGATGGACTTATCTGACTTGCAGTGTTGATAGACCAGTTTGATAATATCATGTTCTTACATTCAGTACAAGTTTGATTTGTCCCGCAGCCTTCGGTGGAGTTGTGTCTGATCAACCCCCAACCATTCAATGGCCTCTTTGAGATGAAAGTCAGCATATACGAAGGTGATAGCCTCAGCCAGGTGGCCAATCGCATTGCCAAGACAGATAGGTCCAAAATTAAAGGTAACGGTGCCAACTCATCACTGAATTACAAAAAGAACACACAAAATGACTATGGAGCTCGACGAATGAATTTAAAAAAAAAGAATATATATATATATATATATATATATATATATATATATATATATATATATATATATATATATATATATATATATATATATTTTTTTTTAATTTTTTTTTCATCTGTCGAGCCTCTTAGTCAAAAATTATATAAATAGTCATAAAAATGCAGTCTTATATACATATATATATATATATATGGTTTTAAAAATTATTTTGAGTCCATCGACCTTCATGGTAATTTTGTGTGTGTTCTATTTGTAATCTTAATTATCCACCACGTCACCAGCCACATCATCCTCAGTATTATGCCACAGTTTTACTCCTCTAAGCTAATTAATTTGTAAACTTGACAGCAGTTACTTTTTATCAGTACCTCTCATCGAAACATCGCTGAGTGAATATAATATATTTAGCAAACATTAATAAAACAATTCTAATTGCGCCCCCTCCCCACCCACCCACCAAGTTGGATGTGTCAGCCTAAAGGCGCAGTATCACAGCTCTGCTGTAAACAGGCACAATGCAATCACATCAGAAAAACAGACTCCGGATGAACGCAGCAGCAGCAGCAGAAAAAGAAGATTCTAATTGCCAACTTGACCATTTACAGGTCAAAGGTAGCCCCATAGCAGATAGTACCTTTAGGTTGTGAAGTGGCCAGCCTGCACATATTCTAAGCCATATGGTATGAGGTGGAGTGGCTAGTTCGCTTACTCATCACCTGTTCTTCCCAAACAATTGGGAAGACTGATACCCATTTATGGTGAGGCTTGGTGGACTCGGAGCTGTACCAATCGGACATACAAATAATTCTACCTCTGCTGCCAGGCAAGCCCTCTAACCATTATGCCTCTATTTAAAGCCAAACTGTTGATTCAATTCTCAACCAGAATCATTATACAGACATTGCTGGAATCACTATACAGACATTGATAGACAGTATAGCTATCTAAACTATATCAATCCCTGATATGCGCCTCTATGCAGACATTGGTAGAATCTTCTCATTACACACTTCATCCATTTCTGTCTTCTTATTACTTTATTGATCACATCATACATTTTTGTCTTATTATTACACATTTCATTCTCACATCATATATTTCTATCTTTTTATTACACACTTCATTCTCACATCATATATTTCTATCTTATTATTACACACTTCATTCTTACATCATATATTTCTATCTTATTATTACACACTTCATTCTCACATCATATATTTCTATCTTATTATTACACACATCATATATTTCTATCTTATTATTACACACATCATATATTTCTATCTTATTATTACACACATCATATATTTCTATCTTATTATTACACACATCATATATTTCTATCTTGTTATTACACACATCATATATTTCTATCTTATTATTACACACATCATATATTTCTATCTTGTTATTACACACATCATATATTTCTATCTTATTATTACACACATCATATATTTCTATCTTATTATTACACACATCATATATTTCTATCTTATTATTACACATGTCATTCTCACATCATATATTTCTATCTTATTATTACACACTTCATTCTCACATCATATATTTCTATCTTATTATTACACACATCATATATTTCTATCTTATTATTACACACATCATATATTTCTATCTTGTTATTACACACATCATATATTTCTATCTTATTATTACACACATCATATATTTCTATCTTGTTATTACACACATCATATATTTCTATCTTATTATTACACACATCATATATTTCTATCTTATTATTACACACATCATATATTTCTATCTTATTATTACACATGTCATTCTCACATCATATATTTCTATCTTATTATTACACACTTCATTCTCACATCATATATTTCTATCTTGTTATTACACACATCATATATTTCTATCTTATTATTACACACATCATAAATTTCTATCTTATTATTACACACTTCATTCTCACATCATATATTTCTATCTTATTATTACACACTTCATTCTCACATCATATATTTCTATCTTATTATTACACACATCATATATTTCTATCTTGTTATTACACACATCATATATTTCTATCTTATTATTACACACATCATATATTTCTATCTTGTTATTACACACATCATATATTTCTATCTTGTTATTACACACATCATATATTTCTATCTTATTATTACACACTTCATTCTCACATCATATATTTCTATCTTATTATTACATACTTCATTCTCACATATATTTCTATCTTATTATTACACACATCATATATTTCTATCTTATTATTACACACATCATATATTTCTATCTTGTTATTACACACATCATATATTTCTATCTTGTTATTACACACATCATATATTTCTGTCTTGTTATTACACACATCATATATTTCTATCTTATTATTACACACATCATATATTTCTATCTTATTATTACACACATCATATATTTCTATCTTATTATTACACACATCATATATTTCTATCTTGTTATTACACACATCATATATTTCTATCTTGTTATTACACACATCATATATTTCTATCTTATTATTACACACATCATATATTTCTATCTTATTATTACACACTTCATTCTCATATCATATATTTCTATCTTATTATTACACACATCATATATTTCTATCTTATTATTACACACTTCATTCTCACATCATATATTTCTATCTTATTATTACACACTTCATTCTCACATCATATATTTCTATCTTATTATTACACACATCATATATTTCTATCTTGTTATTACACACATCATATATTTCTATCTTGTTATTACACACATCATATATTTCTATCTTATTATTACACACTTCATTCTCACATCATATATTTCTATCTTATTATTACATACTTCATTCTCACATATATTTCTATCTTATTATTACACACATCATATATTTCTATCTTATTATTACACACATCATATATTTCTATCTTGTTATTACACACATCATATATTTCCATCTTATTATTACACACATCATATATTTCTATCTTGTTATTACACACATCATATATTTCCATCTTATTATTACACACATCATATATTTCTATCTTATTATTACACACTTCATTCTCACATCATATATTTCTATCTTATTATTACACACTTCATTCTCACATCATATATTTCTATCTTGTTATTACACACATCATATATTTCTATCTTATTATTACACACATCATATATTTCTATCTTATTATTACACACATCATATATTTCTATCTTATTATTACACACTTCATTCTCACATCATATATTTCTATCTTATTATTACACACATCATTCTCACATCATATATTTCTATCTTATTACACACTTCATTCTCACATCATATATTTCTATCTTGTTATTACACACATCATATATTTCTATCTTATTATTACACACATCATATATTTCTATCTTATTATCACACATCATATATTTCTATCTTATTATCACACATCATATATTTCTATCTTATTATTACACATCATATATTTCTATCTTGTTATTACACACATCATATATTTCTATCTTATTATTACACACATCATATATTTCTATCTTATTATTACACACATCATATATTTCTATCTTATTATTACACACATCATATATTTCTATCTTATTATTACACACATCATATATTTCTAACATCGTACTCCAGATGCAGAAACAGTGAAACTGTTCAGATTTGAGGATCCTGAGGCAGGATGGAGAAAAATCCCTGACATGACAAAGATTTTACAAGACAAAGTCGAGATTCCAGATTCTGGCATTTTCCACGTGGACCATGCTAGCCAATCAGTTTTCCTGTCAGAAAATGGCAGCAGATCTCCACTGGGACAGAAGTTGATATATATTTTAAATTAGATATATTTTCATTATTGTTTGTTTATTCTGTTGTTGTTTTTGTGAAAGTTGTACACAGCTTTTTGAAAAAGCAGATTGGAATTACTAGTTATCTGACATATTATTTTAACTGCACATCGAACCACTTAGTTCATAAATGCTCGGATCCCCTCCTCAGTATCTCCCTCACTGTGTAACGACTTATGACACCAGTTCTGTGTTGGTTGACTAACTTTTCCCCCCAGCATATCAGCCCAGTCCAATACACGCCTGCTTTCCATAGTAGCTCCACCCACAAATCAATCAAATTTTTCTTTTTCTCTTACCCCCGCGTGGCCTGGCACACAAGTTAAGCAGGTGTTTGTCGGCCTTGACCTCATCAGAGACTGCACCCACTCTCAATCTTCCTCTGTATACTCATTGAGTATTGTGTCAGTGTGCTGTTGTTGGTGTGCTGGTTCATCATTCAACACATCTGACAGTTATTCTGTTGAGAATACCATGGAAGGCCAAGGTAATTAACAATGAAAGTACCTGGAAAAGGCTAATGAGAGTAGAACAGATTGGCCACGCCTAGAAAGGGCACCAGGAAATGTCTGGGAAAAGTAAAGACTGCTGGTGTGGTACAGACATCACCCATTGCATGCCGATTGGGTTATACAAATGTGGGTCTACCACCACATGCCCACCAATGTCCCATGCAAAGGGGTCCTTGACCTACTAGAACATTTGTCTGTTACACCACACAAGAAACCCATTTGGCGATTCACAGTTTGAAAGCTCCAATATGTGTCTCCATCTGTTTAGTCAGGGTCTAGGTTTTCACTCCGCAGAATGATAGGAGTCTCCTGGGCAAAGTGGTACACTGCCTGCTTTGTGCTCCAAAGGTCGCAGGTTTGATTCCGGGCTACATTATTTGGTTCAGAAGTGCAACTTTCTTGGAGACTCCTGGGGGTTGTCGCCAGAGCTATGGAGTTTGTGCTTTGTGCGGCGTTTTTGACAGGCCACCCTGCGGAAAGAGACAGCTATGAGGGATTAAACCCAGTGCAATTAAGTAGATCGTTTTGCCTTTGAAACTCCGTATAGTAGCGTAAAAATAAACAGCATTTGATGAACCTTAAATGTGTTCAATAATCTAACTTATGAAAATAAAATACCAATATTTTCGAATATGTTCAGTTGAGACAACTGCATCGTTTCTATATCACAATTTGTTAATTCAAGAACTGTGATCAGTTCTGTGTGAATGGATATATTTTCTCAGCCATAAGGACAGTGAAACTCCATGCTACAAGCCACAAGTTTAACTATATTCTTGCTTGATATTTCCACATATTGTATCAGTTCTGATACCTGTCTTTGCATGTTATATCTCTGCGTTGTCTGCCCTTTGTGGTAGTTTGGATACGTCTTTGCATGCTTTTTTCATTTGGTTGTCTGCCCCTTGTGTGTTTTAAAAAAATGTGAACAATTCATCACGTGTTAATGGATATAGTTAAATTTTGGTTAAGACCACTTTTTGTTTAAATACTATCTGGCAAGGAAGTCGCAGTAGCTCATTGGTGCAGTGGTCACGTGTTCCATGGGTTTCAATGTAATAATTTGTTTGTGTTTTAATGTAATTCAATATTATTCTTTGAGGTTTTGTGTTTTCGAGAATTTCTTGTCATGGATGACGGAGTTTATTATTTAAATTTAAAAAAGAGCGACTTGTACAGGCAGAACAACTCGTATATAAATTCAGGTCATCTAGATTAAATATTTTTGTGGCATTTTGTAACTGTCAGATTTCACTGCATCATTCCTACTTTTAACCCTTTTGATTTAATGTTTGTTATGTATAATCTTTTAGTGACAATTTATGTGATCTGTTAGGGATATTTTGTGTGAATGTGTAACATCTTTTAGTGACAATTTTTGTGAATATGTGATCACTAGTTGAACATTGTAAGACACTGGTTGCCTTCAGCCAAACAATTTGTTGGACAGAAGTGTGGAATCCCCCACGTGGTTATAAAATGTGGATGTTGGCAACATTTGAGTTTGATGTGACTGTTGCTGTCATATTTTGTCCTCATGTGCCCTCTATCAACACCTATCTTGCTGTAACTGCTAATCAGTGCCTGTTAATTTATGATCCCTGCATGTAATTGCCAGAATGTAAACATTACCATCATGTGTCCTACAATGTGGCGTGGATGTTATCCACAGATCTCAGTCCCGTGAGCTCTGGCTCAATTCTGCTAATGACATTCATACATGACATTATCTTAGACCATCAATCATTTCTCTGTCTACCTCTGCCTCTTTTACCACAGATCTTTCCAGTTGTCCCGGTGCTCTCCAATCCCCCTTCTCATTATATGACCAGAGAACACTGTCTCTTTCTTGAAGTAGTGGATAATTTTACTCTTTTGTTTTACCTCTTCCAGGCAATCATTGTTAATTACTCTGGCCACCCAGGGTATTCACAACATTGATCTCACAAACCACATCACTTCTGCCTCCAAGTTCTTCATAATTTTGTTTGTTCACATTCCAGGAGTTATTGCCATACAACAGAACAGGTTCCATGTAACAGTTCACTACTCTCTTTCTGACAATCAAAGTGATGTACAATTTATTTTTCATCTTCCATAATGCATCTTATACTTGACCTATTCTGCTCTAAATCTCTGTCATGCGTCTTGCATCGGAATGTTATAATCCCTGAAATATTTCAGTATTTCTTAAGGAAGCAGCTTCTTCCCATTTTTCTGTGTCAAGTTAAGGAGAGACTTTGGTGAGAGCTGTCATGTGTAATTCATTCATGGGGGTGTTCATTGTGTGGGCACTTGGCCATCTTGACAGACGATTGTTACATTGTGCTTCAAAAAAAAAAAGGGCATCATAACCTCTGCAAGCACAAAGCCTGGGCTGAATTGTAGAGATCATGATTTGCCCATGCAATGTGATCCCTTTCTTAGCCTGTCTAGTTTATTCCAGAAGGAAAGGTAACACCCCTACATCTGGAACGAGACAAGCTGCTGAAGCTGCCGGTTCAGCAAAGCAATGCTCTGTCAACCTGTCAGAGCTTCCATCCTAGACCAGTTGCTGACCAAGGCTTAAGGCCTGGTCTACCCTGCCATGACATTTAGTCTTTAGGTTGCATTTTCTTGCACCAGGATAAAGGATTGTACCCTTCCTGTTGTGCTCCTCCGCCCAAAGCTGTTGGCACAATTTTTTTTTTTTAAAAGGTTTCGTTAGCGGCACTAACAGAAAGCAAGTAGTACCATCTATTAGATGGTATTCAGTCTCAAATATTCCATCAATCAATCGTTTTCATGCGGGACCTCTCATTCTGTTTCCATTATGTCAAGTGCTAGATTGACAGGGCGCTGTCTTGTGATAATAGCACTACATGACCAGTCCACATGATTTACTTATACCTCAATCAGCTACACAAGAAATTGAGAATTGTTTTCTTTAATATGCCCCACGCTATGATATTAGGATAGCATAAGAAATAAACATACGGGTATTGACTGGCACTCATAGATACCTGTATATAAATTTCTTTAGCACTCTCTAGGCTTCACAAACAATTGATGTGACAATGGAAATTTGTTTATTGGAAAATTCTGCTTATAATCTGGTTGATATTATTGTTTGGGTTGGAAACATGGTCAAATGTTTCCATAGAAATGTTCACTCACTCATCTTTACTGGTGCTATCTTGTAGTTTAGAGGAGTGACAGAAGGTAACCTGGGAACAATACATGTTTTGTTCTGGGAACAGTACAAGTTTTGTCCTGGGAACAGTACAAGTTTTGTCATGTAGATATTGTTTCTGGACATTGTCTGTTAACATTAAAAATTACTTTCATTTATTTTGCTGTTTTTGTCTTTATATTTACCCAGCGCTGATCCTGTTTTTGTCTTTGTACGTACCCAGCACTGTTGCTGTTCTTGACTTTTTATACACCCAGTGCTGTTGTGACATTGTATAGACTCAATCTATCCCCAATCCATGAAAGCAATAATTTTAAAAATGTTGCGTGTTCCTTACAGGATATTGCAATTGACCCTGGTTGATTTTGTAGGCAATTTTGCTTTGAAGAGTTTGCCATTGCTTGTGAAATAACCCTCTGATAATAATCCATTTCTAAATTCCATTTTCATCATGTAGCAGTACATTGCTCTCATGGCCTGCCATAAAGTTTCTCAATCCTTTGCCTGTTCCCCTGCCTCATGCGTGTTCATGCCCAGGGTGTCTGTAGTATCCTGTGTCCATTTTTGTGTTGCTCAACCCTTGCTTCTTCTTCCAGGAACTATACCTTCCTGAGTTGAGAACCGATGTCACAGCACTCAGGAGATTCCCATTCGCGTTCCGTCCTTATCTTAAACAGCCAGAAAAGAGTTCCAATCTAATGGTACCAGTAGCAGTCTGATTATGTGTCTGTCCTCAAGAGTCTAGTAACAGCTTGACCCTCTGGTCCCTCCCTGCACAAGCAACATTCTCTCCAGGCTATGATTTATCTGTTCCTCTGCACTGTACACATGATCCCAATGGGACCTGACAACATCTGTCTTATCATGCACAAATACCCGACCCAGCAATGCAGACCCAGCCAATCTGTCCTCCTGCTCATTTCCCATCACACCAGCTTGTCTTGGAGAAACAATCCAAGAGATGCTCTCCATTTTTGATTGTTGAATTGAAGCCTGCCACCCTGCCGCATGACTGTCTATGACTTTCTTATCATACTTTGTGAGTCCATGACAATCACAACACACATGTAGTGTTTGTCATCCAGCCAGCAAATTGCTGCTGTGACTGCCTCCACCTCCATTCTCTCTGTGCAGGTCGACCATTGCCTATTCTTCCAGGAACCACGCCTTCCTTCACTGTTCTCTCCCAGCCACTGACATTATATAGCCAAAGTATGTCAGTGTCTGAGATATATTATTTATGAGCCTATGATACTGTTTATATTGTTTCAATGATTAGATCTGACAATGCAGTGGCAACTTCAATCCTGACCAACCTTTGATGCTGTTTATATTGTTTTCTTCAATGATTAGATCTGACAATGCAGTGGCAATTTCAATCCCAACATTTAGACTGACCAACCCTGTGATGAGGATACTAAAAGACCAGATGGCTACACAATCACAGCCAAACACATAAGTACACAAAGGTGGATTACAGCACTGCAGATTTGACTGAGCAGCAGATAAGGGTATGCAATAACAGATTTCCCCCAAAGCATTTCCGTAGAATGTTGACAACAAAATATCTAACCATATGACTAATCTAGGCCCAATCCCAGCCAATCTGCATGTGCTGTGCTGAATCATGACCTGGTTACCGCTCTGCAGATGTGAAAGTCCAGTACTTGTCTTGCACACCCCTCTGGGTTCTGGGCTGGGAGAGGGCGAAACAGGTTTACAAAAGAGGGTTAAAATTCACGAGGATCAACTTCATTGCACCGGGTTTTATCCCCTCCGCAGTGCAGCTTGCTGAAAACATTGCACAGACCACCAGCGCCATAGACAATCCCCATGGGTTTGTGAAAAAAACCGCAGTCGAGAAATGAATGACAGAATCTGAAAATGAAGGCTTCGCCATAAAGACACCCTGGAGAGGGAGAGCTCGGCAACAGTCCCCGTGGAAATGGGACTTTGATACCGGGCTGAGATAAACATCCCTACCCCTCTCTCTCTAATAAACACAAGCCCTTACAAGAGCTTACATGACCTGAATGAAATGATAATGCATCAGACTTTTAAACATGGTCCCCCAGAGGTTTCACTACTAACATGGCAATACACTGACTGACTGGCACCTGGCCATATTGACAGACAATAGTTTGTAAAATGGAGTTATACCTCTCCATAACACAAAGCCTGGGCTGAATTCAGAGACCATTTGTTGCCCATGTAGGATGATCCCTCTCTCAGACTGTCTAATTTACTCCAGAGTAAAGGTAACACCAATACATCTGGAACAAGACAAGCTGCCGGATCAGCAAAGCAGTGCTCTAACTGTCCGCCTGTCAGAGCTTCCACCGTAGACCAGTTGCTGACCAAGGCTTAGGGCACATGGCAATACAACAGGCACATCGCTTTCTACGAGCCAATATGTCTGTAGACAAATAACTATGATAACAACTTAAAACCAGTGAATTTTTACACATACATTGTCCCTTTATTTCTCAACATAATTTCCACCAACATTGATGCACTTATCCCATTGTTTTATGAGTCCTCCCAAACTGGCTGCATATAACTGCGTGCTTTGTTTTCATTTACCTGCCATCCCACAGAACTGTGACTTGCTTATTGACGCGCCCTCATAACTTTTTCTACCCAGCTATGCACCACTTTACGGGATAACCATTTGTCAGCATAAACACTGAAAACCCACCTTGGCGGGAGACATTTCGCGAATGATGCCGAAGTTGAATGTGAAGTGAAAACGTAGTTTAGAAAACAGAGCATGCAGTTCTATGTAGCTGGTTTGGGAGGACTGATAAAACAATGGGATAAGTGCATCAATGTTGGTGGAAATTATGTTGAGAAATAAAGGGACAATGTATGTATAAAAATAAACTGGTTCAAGTTATATTTAGTTATTTTTCTACAGCCATTTGTGACTTACTTATTACTTTACCCTCATAACAATGATTCCAAGTTGAGGTAAGAACTTGACTTAAAGAGTTAAGACTTGGTTTCTTCTTCTTCTTCTGCACTCATCCGGAGTTTTTGTGTGTGGACATGATTGCGTTGTGCCTGTTTACAGCAGAGCTGCGTTCTTGCGCCGTTAGGCCGACACATCCGACTTCTGCGGACATTTGTTGACCAGGTTAACCTTCCCGGAGACATGGTTTCACAACCAGCCAATACAACAATGGACAAAACTACATCCCTTTCTAACAATTCTAACTAAGTTAAGGCAATAGCTTTACAAAAATATGCATTGAGGGCCAGTATGTGGAGGGGATGAGGTTGTGGGGGATTGGCAGGGGTTCTGGTGGAGTCTCAGGGCTGAGAGGGAGGACCAGAAGAACTTTCAATCAGAGGTGGGAATGATTAATAGTGTGACTCTTCGCTGGCCGTTGAATGAGGGGACAGAGCGCATATGGGAATGTCCCGAGTGCAATGATATCGGTTCTTAGCTCAACTCAACCATACAATGACTCGACTTGTAAATGTTCATGTTTGGCCTGGAAATAGTTTTCAACTACACAAAATCATATCAAATGTAAAATGGCTAATGGATAAGAATGCGTGTTCTTAACATCTGGTGTGCTGATGCCGAGGTAAGGGGTTCAAATCCCTACACCGGACAGTTGGACTAAAATGTTGACCTATCGTCCTAGACTTGGGGACGTAAATTACAAGAACCCCTGAAGTTGGAGTGTGTTCGCCTGATGACGAGGGACGCTGTTAATAGGGAAAGCTAATCCACATGCACAATTCAGTCCATCACTACTAGAAGTGGTGACTATGCTTGATTTAAAAGTGAGCGAACGCCCAAAAAAATTTTTTAAAAAACCCTGTATACAGTTAATAAATATGGGAGAAGAAGCTCCCAGAAATATTAAGTGAAAAAAGAAATCAAGTGAAATTAAATAATATTAAATATGCAAGTCAAATTATGGTGTGTTTGAAAGTCGGCAAAATCAAAACACTTTAAGAAAGTGTTTTTTGATGTGTTAAAATCATTCACTGTTGGTTTTTCGCGTGTGTATGTCATGGAATGAAGTCAAGAAAATGTCATCTGTATGGTAGTGTCAGGGAAAAGTAACGATTGTGATGGGGAAAAGCCGAGCAATGTTTTGAGGAAGAAGTAACGTTTGTGTGAGGGAAAAGTCAAGCAATGTTTATGTGGGAAAAGTAACTTTTGTGTTGAGGGAAAAACAGCAATTTCTGTGTGGGAAAAGTAACTTTTGTGTTGAGAGAAAATACTTAATTTCTGTGTCATAAAAGTAACTTTTATGTTGAGGGAAAAACTGAGTAATTTCTGTATTGAGGGCGGCCAAGGCTCCACTGGGAGATGACAGACAGAAGAAGAGAAAAAACCAGCATAAGCGAGAAGATAGGAACAACCAGCCAGCAGAAACAAAACAACCAGCAGTGCAATGACAAACTACGAATTAACAAAAGGATCATATCTTTTTTAATTCACAGATTCTGTCTTGAGCATATCATTCACAAAAATACAAGCACTCTGATTAATACTAATACAATGTAGGCATGGTTACAACACACCCCAACTGATAATGAATATTTTACAGTGATTGCCAATGCTGAACTACTGTGTATGGGAGGTGATACAAGGGACATTAATACACTGGAAACCAATGAGGCTATGATGTTAAACATGCTTGAACTTAAAACAGATTTGTGTCATAGCTCATCTGCTTACTACCACGGAAGTTACAAGGTTAATCTGTTGTCTGGCGTTCCACGACTGTTAATTTAGTCAATCAAGACCTGCTTTGTCAAAATATAAACAAGTCCACAAGGTTCCATCACTCTCCAGGGCTGTTTTATGTTGAGTTGTCTACTCTTGACAACCCAATGCCATTCTTATGAAAATGCAGTCCCTCTGCAGCACACCCCGGGGTAAAAGATAAAAGACATGCCAGTGGGAACAGAAGATACTTTGTCATGAGGTTTTTTCTCTTGCGCCTGGGGTGAAGTAGTACTTCTGGACTCAACCCTGAACTAAACGGCAGTAGGCAAGTGTGCCATTTCATTACCGCAAACTGTTTTTCTGTTTAGATGCATAACAATATAAAAAAACACCAAAAAAAAAAAAAAAAAAAAAAAAAAAAACCAGCTGACTCTATGGGCTACTTACTGTCCCAAACTTAAAGAAGGTATATGTGAATCTCTGAGTATTATAAAGCCTTGGAGAGAACATAGTAACTGGAAATAAACATTCAATAACTACTTTCAACAGAATCCATGATTACAGCAATGGCAGGATAGTTTTTAACATTTAACGATGCATCATAGACTTTCTAACATCTCAGAATGGTATTTATTTAACTGCCACGAAAGACACTCCTCTCTGACCACACATCCGCTACAAATAACCACCTTCATTATATTTCACCAGAAATGAACAAAATGGCGATACCAAGATTTCCTGTATATAATATTCAAATAGTAAACAATGCTCAAAAATACATCGACAAAAAGAAATGATGTAAATGTGTACAAATTAAATCGTCAAAACATTTCTTGCACCTGGCTGGTGATAAACAATCAAGATTCATTTTTAGGCTTTTAAACAAATATTTCCTACCACAATCAACACATGAAATAAATCGAGATTTGTGCTCCTATGTCACATCTAATGTTCTACAATTTTCAAATATGTAGTTTTACTTAACAAATAATACTTTAAACTTCTATAGAACATTAGTTTCCAATCTCTTAGATCTACATTTATAAATCATGCTCTAAACTTTTATGGAACATTAGTTTAATCCCTAACACCTCTAACACCTGCTCTATGCAAACCAAACTACACATTTAAGAAACTTTACCTTCTTCTTTCGTTTGCTAAGAATCTTCGCAAATAATTCACTTATAATGTTCAATATCAACGAATTATAGAAAAAATGTTATGCAGCACAATTATTCCTATCCAGTTGTTGATTAATTAATTATGCTGCATAATTCAAAGAAACAGTTATTCAGTATTAACGACTTGAACTATTAACTTCTTTTAAAGGCAGCAAATCTCCAAAATTCTATAGAACATTAGTTGAATATTAACAAATGTTTTGAGAAAATGCTGGTTTTAACTAGTAATCTGTAACTACTATTAGTTCATCTTTCCCTATTGACTATTAATTAATTCTTATAGTCCTTGTGGTATTGGTGATCATGTCTGTCCACAGTCTTCTGTCTCTTGTGCCGCCAATCATTTCTGATACCAGTGTTTTTCTATGCCTTGATGTCAAACTGTCCAGCATCTTCTCTCTTGGTCTCCCCATGCTTCTTCTATCCTCCAACTTTTTCCTGGTAACAAAATACTCCAGCATTCTCCTTCTCATGGAATACCCAAATAATGTGGACTTTGAATTAATGAATTATGCTCCAAAATTCTACAGAACATTAATCCATTACCAAATATTTGAGAGCAGTTTTCTTAAATTCACCAATAATTGGAATGCAAAATGAGATTACCTCTACAAAAACGTCTAAATTACATCAAACAAATACTTTAACAGGATTCAGATTATTCACATAAACAGCAAGTATAACTAAATATTAATGTCGTTCACTGGTTACTAGTGTGAGAATATTCTAGAATGGAAACACTAAACTTCAGTCTGTTCACTTGGTCACCCCAATCACACCACAGGCCTGGCGAGGGCCAGCATTTCCTGTCTTCAAGCTCTCTTCGTTGCCCCCCTTGCCAAGGTCATCCTCCTTCTCATGAACCTGAAATATAATACATGCCCATGATTATTTGCCGCGGGACATCTTGTTTGAAACAACAGAATTTAAGGACCCCCTTCAACAGACATCAGGCTGTATTTTGTGTCTGCTGCTAGACCCATATTGTTATAGACAATCACCACTTGAGGTATATCCAACACTACTATATGGCGCGGAAGCGTGGACAACGAACAAGTAATTAGAAAGTCGAATAGAGGCCCTGGAGATGTGGATATACTGAAAAATATGTTTATTTCATGGACACAACAACCACCAAATACAAGGCTCTGGAAAACTGGGAATGAAAAGAAAGTTGATGAAAGAAATAAAGAAGAGGCAAGTGAAATATTTCGGCCACATTAAAAAGACATAACACTCTTATTAAAAACCATACTGGAGGGTAAGGTTGAAGGCAAGCGAACAAGAGGTAGACAATGATACAAGTGGGTAGATAACATAAAGAGATGGACGAACAGCAATCTGACAGAATGTGGTGGTGTTTGTCCATCAAGAATGATGATGACCATTTATTTCATCCAGAGGGTTAAAAGTTTGGAGCCGTGAGTAGAATGTACAATCAAGGCAAGAGACAGTGTTGGAGATCCATTGCAGCCAACCTTCATTGTGGAGATGACACCTGATTGAACACTCGAGGCGTGAGGCTGTCAAGACCACACTGACTGCCTTTACTTCTCAAGACGTTTAAAATGACCACCCTCATCGTCATCATCGCCACGTGCCTGGTCAACTGGCCTACAAGTTCATACATAGCCACAGATCTCAGTTCGTGGTGTTCTGGATAAATTCCACTGGTGATTTTCCTCCATGCCACCATCCTAGTCCATCCAGCATCAGTAAAATATGCTGAGAGATACAGTTACAGGTACTGATCAGCTCTCACAGTAGGAAAGGAGAGAAACAAAAATCAGAGGGAACTACTAGTTGGCAGTGTCAAAGTACAAGAACTTCAGTCAGGTGCTGTCATAACTTGAAGGTATGAGGTTTGAATCCCTGCGTGCATATTGCTTTTAAATTTAACAATGTCTAGAGAAGTGGTTCTGAACCGGTGGGGAATCCCCCCCCCCCCCGAATTTTAGGGTTGGGGGGGGGGGGGGGGGAAAGGGAAATTAAGATTATTTCAAGATCGCATTAATACAAGAACCAGTTACTTGATATTGTTTTTCCCTTTAAATTTTGCAGTTCTGTACTTCTCAACCTAATGAAATTATGTAGATGTCTAGACTTGTTCTAGTATGTGTTATTAAATTTAGCTTCCATTTTTATGTATACTGTTTAAGGGTGGGGGAGGGGGGGGGGGGGAAATTTATAGGCAGGAAATTCGAAAAAAAGGGGGGGGGGGGAGAGGGATGATGTTCTGGACATATGGTAAAGGAAGGCACGGGCCAAAAAAGGTTGAGAACCACTGGTCTAGAAAATCCCTTGTGGGTGTATCTCTTATATTCAATCAATCAATCATGTGCCATGCCGGAAAGCAGTCATGACTCGCCATTTCACTAGATCACCAGAGTCGATCAGCTCAGTGTTCCTGTCTCATCCATGCCATGTGGCCAAGCCATCCAGGTATTTTCCTCTGGTCTTCCTCTTCGTCTGTTCCCCCCGATCTTGCCAGTTGTCAATAAGTTCTCCAATCCATGTCTTCTCTTATATTACATAGCACTTAATAAGTAAACAGTAAAAGGCCCTTTTCACAAGCCTAAGCTGTACTGGGTATATGTTGCCAGACCCACATATTCTACTGTGGTCAATTTCACGCTGGTCGCCTTATTTCCCAAGACATTCCCTGGTACACATTTGAGGCGGGATTGATTGTGATTAATTGAGATAGCCAAAACTAACTTCTTTAGTAAATCATGATCTAACAATTCATACACAAATAAACTTGACAATTTGGCGACAACTGGCAAAATGTACAGCATGGAGAAGACAGAGGTAAATACCAGGATGGCTTGGCCATGTGGCATAGTTGGGACAAGAGCACAGACCTGATCCAGGATTCTGGTGTGAATGTGAGATGGCAGACCATGACCATCCATGGTTATCAGTATGGCACATGATGAGTTTTCATGCACAGAGGTACATCTGATTCTTCAGCGAGGCAGTTATCATCTGGAGGCAGCAGGTTCAAATCCTAGCGTGCTTAATGCATTTAAGTTCTGATTTATCTAGAACGTCCCATGACCTCTACTTCCTTTAATGAGTGTTGATCAATATTAATGAATTTATTTCTGAACTTAATTGTTCAACAACCCCTGGTCGCATTATACATTAATCTGAGTTTCCAATACATTAAACATATTCACTGAACAGGGATTTAAATAATATTCACAGCCCTCAACAAACAACAGATCCTACTCACCACAACACTGCGACCAATGACTGAGTTTTCTCCAATGAGGGGAATGTGGGCATCTGTCAAATTAACTACCGCAACACCCTCAGCATTAGCAACTATATTTCCCAGGTCGCCAGCATGCCTGTTGCAAAAGTCAAACGTAAGTTTCAATTAGTCACTAAAACTGTGTAAGTTAAAGTTAGCTACATAAGCTTTACAGGACATCGCAGTCAACCCCAGCATTTGTTTTTGGTAAATGTACATTACATAGTTTGCCATCGTTTTCTGAACGACCAGTACTCGTACTAATGTTTGAAAACCAGAACAGGTGGTCTGCTTCCAAATCGCCCACAGCTGTTTTTCGAACGAGGTATGCGGGATTGCAAGGTATGGTGTCCACGAGTGCTGGAGGTCCCAGGTTCAAACCCCGGTGAGGGCCAGGATTTTTTCACGTGGACTTTTAGTAAAAATAATTTCCCCTGGTCTCTGGGTAGTGAGATTGGACGCCCGTGTGTATTGTTGCGCACGTGAAAAATCCTTTGGCAGTTGGAAATCGAAAAAGAGTAGCCTAACAGCGCTGCCCGGGCAAAATTTTAAGTTAAAAATCAACCCAAAGTATTTCAGGATCCTCACCGGTACTACAGAGTTCTTGCACTGAGCTGAGATTCTCCGGACTCAGGCTTGAGTTAGGGGTAGAACAGAGCACTTATGGGTTACACCCATGTGTCGTGATGTTGATCCGTCGACTAAACTAAACTACATCATCAAATGTGACTTTCCATTTGGACAGGACGATATATCGCCATATTAGGGCCATCACGTTATTTGTTTTGTGGTATCTTCCGCAAATTTCAGTGCTCAATTAACATAAATTGACATTATAATACTTGTCCATTTGATTGTGTACAATGTCTGGTCCAAACCTACTTCATTGTTTGGCACTGAATCAGTTTAAATTGATCCACTTGGTTATAGAGAGATATATATACTCAACAAACCTGATGCATTCCATTTGTCCATTGACCCCCTTTTTGATTAAGACATTCCATAAATCTACTATCTGTGAAGCCACCTATTAGTCATCACTAACTGAAGCTGTATAACAAACACAGTATTGTCCCTGTGACTATTTCTTCCCTATTTTAAAATAACCACCATGTTTGGTCGCAATTCTTTTTCTTCAGGTTCACAAGAACGTAAAACTGTGCCACATTCACAACCATCTTCTAACAGTCGGCTCTCTGAGATCCAGCTCCACGCTGTCTGATCATCTTCTATGTGGGTACCCTTCTGGTATTGTACTTTCTGTGTATCAGATGGAAGTTGACCCAGGAAGGTTAACCAGTTCAACACATACATGCCCTAAGAAGTTGGATGTGCCGGCCGAAAGGTGCAAATATTGCAGCTTTGTTGTAAACAGGCACAATGCAATTACAACCAAAACAAACATTTCGGATGAACAAAGAAGAAATTCAAGAGAGAGTAATTGCATATTTGAATATGCGTACCTGTTGGCATCAGTTGGTCCTCCGTGAGTCTTGCCTGCGGGGTTAAAATGTGCCCCAGCACTAACACATCCTGGAAATATACATTATAGAAGAATTCATCACTTGCAATTACTACTAATTTATTCTCTCCTCCTCTCACCCCCCCCCCCCCCCCCAATAATGTGAGTGTTTAGTTTTCACTCTCGTGATAAAGAAACCGAGGGATGTGGTTTCTGAGACGAATAATGAGAATCCCTAGGTCTATCAGAGTAACTAACAACGATTGCCTAAAAAGCACAGCATTATATTCAAACATAAGTAGGAGACAGCTTCTTTGGTCATGTCATGAGAAGAAAGGCATTGGAAAACGTGATGACTTGTATGATTAGTGGTTAGAAAAAGCAAGAGGAGACAGAGAGAAATGTTGTTGGATGGAATAGGACTGTAGCATGGAGGAATGTCATCCATGGTATTGATCCAGAAGACTGGGGACGCAGGATACACAACGATCAATGAGACATATTTCATGGCATATTTGCGTGGCATCCTGATTGCTGTGGTGTCACTCCAATACCATCTTAAGACAATTAGCATTTTATGAAAATACCACAACAAATCAATATTCTGCACTGGACAAAATAGATTACGGAACCACATGTATACAAAATTCAAGATTGGCAATTCAGCCATGTGCACATGTGGATTAGTGCGGAAAATAGTAGATCACACACTCCAAGACTGCCCAAAATAAAACAGATCTAGACAAACCTTCTGGTCTAGAGAAACAATAGTGGCAGATAAACTCTTACGGACCACAGAGTAAACTAAAATAAGACACTGAAATTCATATAAGAGATAACACTGCAGATACAGGCAAATGTCAAGGAAATGGAAGAATAAGAAGAATATGCTAGAGAACAGAAATCTGGGCTAATGAAAGAAGCCCTACAGGATAAAGTGATGACGGCCTAAAACATAACATCTTGTCCAATCTGTTAATTAACAATAGCGGAACTTGGACAGGACTACAACCACAAGTGACAGAATGGACATTGTGACTAGAAAGTGTTCTTTTTTTTCTGCCCTGTAAATCAAGATGTCTCCAGGACCCCAGCCATGCAGCCAAGAGACATTGTAGATTGTAAAGTTTTATTAGTGTTACTGTGTTTTGTATACTGACACACTTTCACAAACCAAGGCCTAGTAGATGTTGGCGTGCCCCACTGAAAGATCAAAGGCAGAGGACATGGAAGAAAGATCTTGGGGCACATCTTCATGGCGTAGTGTACCCATAAACCAGGTCACCAGTCTTTTCTAACATTCCAACGCTCACTTGTCTATAAACAAATATAAATTTCCAATACTGGCCTTGCATATCCCATAGCGAGAACGCACCAACAGGACTCATAGACTGCAAACTCTTTTCAACATATAGAACCATTTTCACTCCTCAAACACACCACCTGGCATACAGTACTAAACCAATATCCGCACTTGGTGGGTGATGAGGTCAGTATAACACCGGCTGACTTTACTTTCCAAAGCTACCTCTGAAGTCAGAGTGGGTTCGCCTGATGGCGAGGGACATTGTTAATAAGGAAAGCTAATCCCCATGCAAAATACAGTCCATCACTACTATAAATAGTGTGCATGGACTATGCTTGAGTTTAAAGTGAGTGCAAAAGAAAAAAAAAACTTCCCCCAAAACATTCTTGGCACCCATTTTAGGCTGTGTCCACCTAAAAGCCCAGGTCAATTTTAAAAAATCTGAATTCGCCCAACTGCGGATTGAACTCCTCAACTCCTGGTCAGTATAACCAAATTCATAGGGAGGAAATATGAAAGGGAGGGATTGACATTCTGAATATATGGTGAAGAGGTGCATGGGCCAAAATAGGTTGAGAACCACCAGTCTAGCCACTATGCTTCCGACACTCCTTTTTGATCATATGCAGAAAGAGAACTTTAGCCAACAGCCATTCCATTTTGGGGACAATCTATGGAGATCTCATCACCCTGAAGTTAATATTCATGTTGGTAGAAAATGTATAAGGATGAAGCCCTTCTCAGGGCTCAAATAATCAGAATGTCTTGACCTCTACCTCTTGTTCCAAGGACCATGCCTTCCATCACCACCACCCCCCACCTCACAAAAAAACCCATTGTGATGTCTAATACATGCTATTTATGAGCCTGCCACCTGTAACCTGTCATAAACCTATTTAATGATGCTACAATGTTGGACGATAGTTCCTTGTACACACAAGGCTATTACAGGCAAGCTATCGATGTTATCAACATAAACAACTCCGACACTAGGAGAGAAACCAATATTGCACAGTTTTAATCATATTAAAAATTATATGTTTACATGAAAGCCATTCTGAATAAATACAGCTTCATAAACACATTGCACTTCCAGTCACCCTATGAGTAAATATCCACTTCTTTGCTATATGCACACACTGGATTTAATACATTTTATGCACAGAGCATCCTGACCGTCACGTTCATCATTCTAGCATCAGCAATGTACTTTATCTCTCGTCGCTCTGGCTCTCACTCACCCATATCGCTAAAGTCATTCCTATATCTTAGTCTAACGTTCTATCATTTATTCACTACAGTCCCTAATTTCCGCCCTGTCCCGTCCGCTGTCTGAAACACACTGCCTGGTCTGTGTCACTTTCCCCGTTGTCACCTCCCCACCCGTTCACCTTTCAAGGGTCGTTGTTTAGAAGCCTGTTCACTCCCCCATGTTCATCCTCTGGTCCAGTGAGCGTTTCCTCGTACTGGTTGCCTGTGTCCTTGAACCCATGTCTATGCAGCTCTGAGCTGATTGTTGATGTCTACTTTAAGTGATGGTTAACTCATTCCTGTCGTATTCTTGGTGGTTGTCTGTCTCTATCATCTGTACCTATTAACTCTCATATGTCATATTCTACACTATTGTTACTACATATCTAATATAGAACTGTGACAGTCATCTTTGATGTTAAAATCTTATAGAATGTCAGCATTTTTTGGACTTCTTGGTCAATGACAATCTAAAAAATCGTCTATAACAATTAAGTTCAAAAGTCCAGATTTCCTTCTTCAATGAATTTTGTTTTGTTATTGTTGTTGCATTTGCACGCTTTGAACTCAAGCATAGTCCATGAATGCTACTACTTCTGATTTTTGTATGTGGATTACCGTATTTTACGGAGTATAAGACGCACTTTTTTCTTCAAAAAATTCCCTCCTAAATTAAGGTGCGTCTTATACTCGAAATTAATTAAATCTTTTTTTTTAAAAATTGCTTAAAAATTAAGGTGCGTCTTATAGTCCGTAGCGTCTTATAACCCTAAAATGTGGTAGCTTTCCCTATTACCAATGTCGCTCATCATTAGACGAACCCACTCCTACTTCTGAGGTACTTGTAATTTACACCCCCAAGCCAAGGAATAAAATTCAATATTTTATTACAACTGAACAGTGTTGGGGTTGTTAACTTAGAATTTACCGTTTGTATAGTCTCCAAATTCATGAATGTGAAATCCGTGTTTGCCTGGAGTAAGACCTTTCACTTCGCCAGAGACGACAGTGTTATCACCAACATTCTGTTGAAATAAAGAAAATATATTTTATGAAATATCACATGTAGAACACATTTCCTGAATGAAACAAACACGACATGGATAACACAAATTTCATGAAAAATCTAACACTGGGTACTGAAATAAAAGTTTCATATTCAAAGTGAAAACATCTACTGGATACGGCCTAACATTAACATAATTAAACCTAAAGGGACCTCATTCTGGTCTGAATGCCAATTTATATACATATATATATATATATATATATATATATATATATATATATATATATATATATATATATATATATATATATATATAAGGGGCGTTCATTTGAAAACCGTTCCAATGGCTTTATTACAAAAGCATGAAAGAAACATTAACAGGTGTGGCAGAATTAAACAAAGCATTCATTTTGAATGAATTATGCACCATGGGTTGGTCAGAAGTCGCCGCCGTAGGCATTCAGGCAAGCATCCCATTGCTTAGGAGGCGGCAAATGACGTCTGCAAAAAAGAATTGTGGTTGCTCACTAAACCAAGTGTTTACAGCGTTCATTATGTCTGCATCTGTATGAAATCGCTGCCCCTTGAGAGCTTGTTTTAGAGGTCCGAACAAATGAAAATCACATGGTGACAAATCAGGACTGTAGGTTGGATGTTGCAGAATTTCCCACTTCTTCCTTGCTAATGTTTCCTGCACAATCTTTACGACATACGGACGAGCATTATCGTGCAACAAAATCACACCGCGAGAAAGCATGCCAAGTCATTTATTCTTGATGGCCTTTTGCAGCTTATCTAGTGTTTGCAAGTAGTGAGTAGAGTTGATGTTGACACCAGGTTCTTTAAAGTCCGCTAACAATAGCCCTACATGGTAAAAAAATGCGCTCAGCATAACCTTACCAATGGAAACCTGTAACTTGAATTTTTTGGCTTTTGGTGATCCAGCATGCTTTCCATTGCATGCTCTCTCCTTTGATGCTCGGCTCAAAGTGGTGACACCATGATTCATCGCCTGCCACTATGAGGAAGAGAAATGCATCACCCTCCACTCTGTAACGCAGCAAGTAGTTCAAACACCATCCCATGCGTTCCTCTTTTTGGTGGTCGGTCAACATTCGTGGTATCCACTTCGAATACACCTTCCGGTATTGCAGTTTCTTACGAACAACCTTTCGAATTGACACATCAAATTCTTTAGCTAGCGAACATATGCTTTGACAACGGTTCATCTGTACTGCTGCATCAATTTTGGTGATGGTTTTTTTCTGTTGCAACCATATGTGCTTGACCCGGCCATCGAAGATCTGTCGTGAACTGACATTCTTTCCGAAACATTCGTGCCCACTCTGCCACTGTTGTCTTTGACACACATTTGTTACCGTACGCTGCCTGCATTCTTCAATGAATGTCCACTGGTTGACATCCTTCAAATGAAAGAAACTGAATCACCGCTCTTTGAGCTTCTTTGGACGGATTTTGGATCAACCTGGCCATTTTCTCAATGGTCAGAAACAGAACCTATGCATAAAGGGACGATAAGCACGTGCTCTTTTATTCATTGGTCAGTACTTATCACATGACTATGACATGATCATGTTCAACGTACGCAATTACGTGTGGTGCGGCACGAAGGGATTTCAAATGCACACCCCTTATATATATATATATATATATATATATATATATATATATATATATATATATATATATATATATATATATATATATATAACAGAGTTAGAGCAATACTTTGCTGATCTGGCAGCCTGTCTTGTTCCAGGTGTATTGATGTTAACTTTCCCCTGAAGTAAACAAGGCAGGCCAAGATGCTGCATGGGCAACATGTGGTCTCTACAATTCAGCCCAGGCTTTGTGCTATTAAAAAAAGTTAGTAGCATGCACATACTTTACAGGACATAGCGCAGTCAACCCCAGTATTGTTTGGCTGGTCATGATTCCTGGGAAAGTTTACGTTCAGTTATTTGTCACTGCTTTCTGAACGACCAACCATCCATCCATCATGTGCCATGCCGGTAAGCGTGGGCGGTCATGTTCTGCCATCTCACTCGATCACCAGAGCCGTGGATCAGCTCCGTGTTTCTGTCTCGACCATGCCACAAGGCCAAGCCATCCAGGTACTTGCTTCTAGGTCTTCCCCTTGGTCTGTTCCCCTCGATCTTACCAGTTGTCACAAAATTCTCCAATCCATTTCTTCTCATAACATGCCCAAAAATTTTTGACTGTCTACGTCTAATTTCTCTAATCATTTACGATCTTCATTTGTTTCTTGAAGGACTTGTTAACGATCAACACCCACACCATTTAAAAAAGAAAAATAAATGCGGTCTGAGCCAAATCACCCACAGTTGTGTTTCGGATGCAGTAACCCCTTTGCCACATTTTGTGCTATAGAGAGGTTATTATGCCTTTTTTTAAAGCACAATAACTATCATCTGTGAAGATGGCAAGGTGCCAGACCTACAGGCAGTAATGACACACAAGGACCTATAGCCAATTTGCCCCATTCTGTGAAATAGGGTCCTTTATTTTACTTCCCCACCAAATGAGAAACTGTAATGACTAATAGTGATCAAATATTCGGCACTCTTCCGAATTCCGGTCCCAAATGAAAAGTTAATTCTGCAGTGAATAAGTATCCCTTACAGTGCCCCATTGGTTTATTCGTAGCTATATTTTAGTTCGTATAATTTATTATTGTTTTTATATAAACCAATGGGGCACTGTAAGGGATACTTATTCACTGCAGAATTAACTTTTCATTTGGGACCGGAATTTGAAGAGTGCCAAATATTCTAATCTCCATTGAGAAAGTGATGTCTCTTTTTAAAACCTGACTTGGGCTCCTAGACTAAACATGGGCAAAGAAAGTAATGACGGCCAGAGTGTTAACCACCATCATCATCATCATTCATCATCCAACGGCGTGGATCAATTATGTGTTGACTCCCTTCCATGCCAAGACACAAGTATCTTCTCATTCTGTTTTCCTTTATCCTTCTTTCCACAAATATTTCCGGTTGTCACAAAATGTTCCATTTTTCGTCTTCTCATAATGTGGCCAAAAAATGAAGACTGCCTCTTTCTGATGTTTGTGATAAGTTGTCTTTGCTACTCAGCGTCCCTCAATATGTCCATATTGCTCATTTTGGCTGTCCAATTAATTTTCTGCATTCTTCTATAATCTCCAAGGCTTCCAGGAATGTTTTTTCCCTGTTTACTAATTGTCCAGGATTCACAGCTGTATGTTAAATGGTTCTATGTAACATGCAACAGCTCTTTTTCTAACTTTCAAGGAGATAGCTTATTGCATAAAACATTCTTCATTTGAAAGAATGCAGTGTTTGCTTGTCCTATTCTGCTCTGTATCTCAGTGATGCATCTTCCATCTGATGTTATCCACATGCCTAGATATCTGACTTTCTGCACTTGCCCCAAAATAACGTCATATACAGTAATTGCACATTTAGGCGCAATCTGTTTCTTTGATATCTATCACCATGACTTCTGTCTCTCTATTATTCAAACTAAGGACCACACGACCACACCACCCATTAAAGGTCCATAAAAAATGGGAATAGACCATATACCAAATTGTTTGAATGAAAGAAATATACCCATGTTTGTGGCCGGCTTCGTGGCAAAGGAGTTATGGATGCAGTTCGTAATCTCGCATACCCACATTCAAAACAAAGATGTGGGCAATTTGGTAGCAGACTGTCTTGCGTTGGTTTTTTGCGAAATGGTATGGGTGCAGTCAGAACGCAATGGCAAACTACTGAACGTCAACTTGCCAAGAGATCACAACAGCATAAAATGCTGGTGTTGACTGCCACAACGTTCTGTAAAGGATATGCAACTAACTTTTTAACCCCATGTTTGTGTCCTACATGATTCAATGACTATGATCTGAAAGGTCGAGGCGGGTTCAGTACACAGACAGGTCAGTGGATTGAATCACTGCTGAGGCCTGCTGTGCATGAACACCTTCACCTTTCTTCCGGGACATGCAGGAGTTGAGGGAAATTAACGAGCTGATGCAGTCAGTCTCTGCATCCCCTGCAAATGGGCAATCTTATGAATCTATGGATCGTGCCGATATTATTAATTTAATGCCATTGCCATTAGAGCAAAGTCAAGGACTTTTACTTTTACTTTTTTACACCGGTGAACCCACAACCACATCGTCTAGAAACAGAGACATGGATTGGATGGGAGTCAGAATACGGCCAGACACCAGATGCACACCAAGAGAATCTCAGAATGAGGGACCTCGTCAACCAACACAGAACTAGCACTATTATATTAGTAGTCGCTGGACACTGGTGCATATGTTCGGAGTGGGGTTCGAGTCATTTTTCAACTTCAACTTGTCAGTCAGTCATCCCACGCCTCGCCGACCGGTCTTCTTGAAGTTCTTTAGTTCTTCTGGTGTAAAAAAAACAACATGAATTGAATAAACCTCCGTACTTTCTGGATTTGCTTACCTCTTGCGTGAAAGTGATCGTTCCTGTAACAGTAGAAACTGAGCCTGCACCAAGAACACACACCGCCTTCACCATTGTAACTGTTTAAATTAAGATATTTTGCTGAAACTTTGAGAGAATGTAGCAGCGACTTTCTAGAAAATCCTATGACTCGGCAACTTCTGCTGTGTTGTGCCGTGTGCAATTTGACCTTTAACCCCAGGGGCTGGAACTCTCGGCATTGTGCAAGGGTCATGTTGGATTTCCTTATATCAATTAATCAGGTACCGTCTGCACAATGAAGGTTGGCTGCAATGAATCTCCAACACTGTCTGTCTCTTGCTTTGGCTGTACATTCTGTCAGGCTGATGTTCGTCCATCTCTTGATTGTATCTTCCCACTAGTATCGTTGTCTACCTCTTGTTTGCCCTCAACCTTTCCTCCCAGCATGGTAGAGTATCATGTCTTTTCAATCAATCAGGTGCCGTCTCCGCAATGAAGGTTGGCTGCAATGGATCTCCAACACTGTCTGTCTCTTGCCTTGACTGTACATTCTGTTAGGCTGATGTTCGTCCATCTCTTGATGTTATCCTCCCACTAGTATCGTTGTCTACCTCTTGCTCGCTTGCCCTCAACCTTGCCTTCCAGTATGGTTTTATAAGAGTATCATGTCTTTTCCCCCGATGGTGTTTCCACCTTGTCGTGGTGGGGGAGCTTGAGTTTCTCAATGACCCTGAGAGCTATGCCGGCGGTAGCGTAGCTACCAGCAGGGCCTCCCAAGCCGGACAGGTCAAAGGGTAGAGAACAGACAAAGAGAAACACCCTGGTCCTCCAGGTTGGGGGTTGAAGCGTGGGGTTAACATCCCCACCTTTGTAAAAACCTTTCTTTGTTACGAAACAAATACACGAGCCTCGATATCGGACTGACTTATCTGGACAACGACCTTGGAACGTTAAAGGACTTTTGAGATTTGGAACATGGAATGTACGGACACTATATCGAGCTGGAGCGGCCGAAGAACTAACCCGGGAGCTGATTGAATATCAAATGGATATAACAGCAATTCAAGAAATAAGGTGGCCAGGAGAGGGTACTTTAGAGCAAAATGGAATGATTATAATATATGGAGGAAACACCCAAAATAAACATGAATTAGGAACAGGATTTGTCATCAAAAAAGAGTTATGGGGGAACGTTTTAAACTTTAAAGCTTTTAATGACAGGATTAGTAAATTACGAATAAAAGGTAAATGGAAAAATATAACGATGATTAATGTACATGCACCTACTGAAGAGAAAGAAGATGATATTAAAGAAGACTTTTATAATGATCTGGAAGATGTCATAGAAGAACCCCCAAACAGGACATCCTGATTGTGCTGGGGGACTTCAATGCAAAAATAGGTAGAGAGCAAACTAATAAAAAAGTGGCCGGTATGGAAAGCCTACATACAACTTCAAATGATAATGGATGGAGAGTCATCAACCTGGCAGAAGCCAAAGGACTGCAGGTTAGCAGTACCAGACTACAAAGAAAGGATATACACAAACAAACTTGGAAATCATGTGACAAGAGAACCTATAATCAAATAGATCACATTTTAATTAACAACAGAAATGCATCAAACATACAGCAAGTCAGAAGTTATAGAGGAGCTGAGTGCCACAGTGACCACTTCCTCGTTGGAGCAAAATTTAAAATAAAACTTAAGAGAGCTTTCTATACTAAATTACAAAGATTACACCCAACATATAACAGAGAAAAACTGCAAGACATTACAGTCAAAGAGAAATTTACAGATGAAATAAAATGTAAACTTGAAACTCTGCAAAACCCTTTGGAGGAAAGCATTGACCAAACTTGGTTGAACATCAAGAATACAATTCAGTCTACCGCAGAAGAATGTCTCGGTGTGTTAACCACGCATAGAAAGAACAGATGGTTCAATCAAAAATGTGAAGAAGCAGTCATTAGGAAGAAGAATGCCAGACATGTATGGTTAAATGACATCAATAACATCCAAAAGGAAGAGCATTATAGAAATGAATGTAAAGAGGCTACAAAAATAGTCAGACAGCAGAAGCGAGAATATATGAGTAATATAATCAAAGATATGGAAACTAATCACCAGAAAAATGAATCCAGAAAATTTTTTAAAGAACTGAAGTCTATGAAACGAGGGCACCAACAAAACACATATGGTTTAAAAGACAAAAATGGGAATATGATAAATACCAATGAGGAAATGTGCAACACATGGAAAGAATATTTTATTGAATTACTAAATTGTGAAGCTCCAAGTAACATTTTCTCACAAGAAGAGGTTCTAACATGCGAACCACAAATTGAAGAACCTACATTTGAAGAAATCCTATATGTAATCACACGACTTAAAAACAATAAGGCAACTGGGACTGATGGAATTGCTGCTGAATTTATAAAGGCAGGTGGCAATGCATTACATCTAAAGCTATACGAACTAATAATAAAAATCTGGAGGACAGAAGAATTACCCCATGACTGGAAAGAGTCATTATTGATACCTATCTTTAAGAAAGGAGACAAGTTCCAATGTGGAAATTATAGAGGAATATCACTACTGTCCACAAGCTATAAGATACTATCCGCAGTATTACTAAATAGACTAAAACCATATTCAGAAGACATATTAGGTGACTACCAGGCGGGTTTTAGACAAAACAAATCAACAATAGATCAGATATTTATCTTACGACAAATAGCCGAGAAACATTGGGAATATAAAAGAGATCTCCATAACATTTTTGTGGATTTTAAAAAGGCTTATGATAGTGTCCATAGGAATAGTCTATGGAATGCTATGCAGGAATTTGGAATACCAAGGAAGTTAATCAACATGACCAGACTATGCATGGAAGATACTTATAATATAGTAACATATAAAGGCAGGAAATCAGACCCCTTCCAAATAACATCTGGCTTGAAACAGGGTGATGCACTATCGCCGCTACTCTTCAATCTGGCTCTAGAGAAAGTTGTAAGGAAGGTAAAGGAGGAATGTGATATTGGAGGAACATCCAAGCTGCTTGGTTATGCAGATGATATAGATATTATAGGGCAAAGTGAACAAAAGACATTGGAAATATTGACTCACTTAAAGGAAAAAGCCCAACAGATGGGGCTGGTTATCAACCAAGATAAGACAGAATATATGGTAATTTCAAGAGACGGAATGGCTAGAAACTCTGGCCACATACAAATAGATAATATGACCATTAAAAGAACGGAAATATACAAATACCTGGGTACGATCTTCAACTGCTCCAACATCATAAGGGAAGAAATACAAACTAGAATCAACTCTGGAAATAAGATATACTATGCACTACAACATCTACTAAAATCAAAGGCGCTATCTCGTAACACCAAAATCACAATATACAAAACACTGATCAGACCAGTTGTGCTGTATGGCTCTGAAACCTGGAGTACAACGAAAGGAGACGAAGCCTTGTTACAAACCTTTGAGAACAAAATTTTAAGACGCATCTTTGGACCCATTAGGGATACACAAAGTGGAGAGTGGAAAAGAAGAAGTAACAAAGACATTTATGATCTGTTTAAGTCCCCGCTAATCACTGGTATCATGAAGGCTAATAGACTACAATGGCTGGGGCATATAGAAAGAATGGAAGATAATAGGGAAACAAAACTCGCTTACACTCAGGAAATAAATGACCGTAGACCCCGAGGTAGACCAAGAAGGCGGTGGAGAGATAATACATGTACAGACCTACAAGCACTTGGAATCAACGACTGGCAAGAGAAGGTCCACCAGAGAGACGAATGGAGACGGATTGTATTTGCAGCAAAGAACCTCAATGGCTCGGAACGCTGAAGAAGAAGAAGAAGATCATGTCTTTTAACGTGGCCAAAATATTTCACTTGTCTCCTCTTTATTTCTTTCATCAACTTTCTCTTCATTCCCAGTTTTTCTAGGACCTCTGCATTTGATTGTTTTTGTTACCACGAAATACGACCTATTCGTCTGTATATCCACATCTCCAGGGCTTCTATGCGACTTTCTAGTTGCTTGTTTAATGTCCAGGCTTCCGAGCCATACAGTAGCGTTGAATATACGTCTTTTAACGTGGTCATGTCTTTTAACGTGGCCGAAATATTTCACTTGTCTCCTCTTTATTTATTTCATCAACTCTCTCTTCATTCCCAGTTTTTCTAGAACCTCTGCATTTGATTGTTTTTGTTACCACAAAATACGACATATTCGTCTGTATATCCACATCTCCAGGGTTTCTATGCGACTTTCTAGTTTTTTTTTTTTGTGTTGCGTATCCCTTACGGGACGTTGCAGTCAACACCAGCATTTTCAGCTGCTGTTGATGTACTAGGCAAGTGTTACGTTCAGTAGTTTGCCATTGCTTTCTGAACGACCGGCCTCTATACCTTTTTCGAAAAAACCAGCACCGCCGTGTTTCGAACCCGGGTATACGGGCTCACAAACCGCGTTCGCAAGCCCTTCAGCCACAGAGACCGGTTTCTAGTTGCTTGTTCAATATCCAGACTTCCGCGCCATACAGTAGCGTTGAATATACGTAGCATTTGACAATTCTCATTTTTAATGCGATATTAATCTCTCGCCATATTATCTCAGCTTATCTCATTTTGTAACTCTTGTACCTTGCCATGTCCAGATGAAGGATACATAGCGTGAGTGTGCCCGTTTATGGGCTTCATATTTCGAGATTCTAACGTTAGGTTTTCGCCGGACTCCCTGGTCTAGGCGTTACACGAGTTTCTCCGCAAATCCCGTATACTCTCGTGAGTAACGTGGCATGGGCAAGAATTGATAGCGATTCTCTCCGCGTCGGTAACTTACTGGGTATATTAGCCGGTCGCTCAGAAAGCAATGGCAAACTACTGAGCGTAATCTTGCCAAGAAATCAACAATAAGCTGAAAGATGATGATGTTGACAGCGATGGCCTGTAAAGATCATGCGGAAAAAAATGTTAGGTTTTAGGCAGAAATGACAAAGCTACCGTATGACAGTAGACGGTACTACCTGCTTTCTGTTAGCGCCGAATGTTGGGCGGCGCTCACCAAACCCGACATTCCACATTGTGCCAACAACTTCGGATGGAGGAGTGCAATTAATTGGGAGGGTACACGCCTTACCCTAGTGCGAGGAAATGCAACCTAAAGACAAAATGTCACGGCAGGGCAGAGCAGGCCCTAAGCCTTGGTCAGCAAAGGTCTAGGATCGAAGCTCCGATAGGCGGACAGTTACAGCATTGCTTTTTGATCCTGCCGTTTCTGCAGCTTGTCTTGTTCCAGATGTATTGGCGTTACGTTTTCTCTGGATTAAACTAGGCAGGCCGAAAGAGGGACCATGCTGCGCGGGCAACACATAGTCTGTACAATTCATCCCAGACTTTGTGCTATGGAGAGGTATAATTCCATCCCTTGTCCCCTAAATGGGTTATATTATAGTTATTATGACTATTTTCAAGAATAATGTAACAAATTATCGTCTGTCAAGACGGCAAGGTGCCAATAATATCGAGATTCCCATGGACTCTGTTATTCCCCCTGTCCACCGTTTACAAGGTCGGCCTCTTCTTCTGGTTCCATTTGGTCTGTACATCATTGCTTGTTTTGTTATACTGTCGGTAATGAATGAATCACCAGAAAACGAGAATTAGATTGTGAGCTTTACTAGAACACGTTTACAAGTAACAAAATGGATTTTGAGGCCAAAGCTTTCGTCAGCACAGAGTAAACAAATACAGACTGACACAACTACATGAAAAACACTCCATGAAGATATAAATATATAACAGTTACTTATCTGTATCCTTGTTGGAGGCTGGATATTATTCCAAACGATCAGCGCGTATGATGACTTGTAATGGAGTGAATGAACCGGATGTGTGTTTATGGCGGGTTAATGGACCATGTTGGTAGCCTAGATGAGTTGAGTCTAGAACTGACATCACAGCGCTCAGGACATACACGTACATGATCCGTCATCCGCCATCATCTACAACAGCCAGCAAAAAGAGTCCTAATACTAATGGTACCAGTAGCAGTCTCATTATTTATCCGTGTGGCCTTTTCTCTATGTCCTGAGTGTAATCCGGATTCTCTGTTAGCCTAGCTATATGGTGGAATAGAACCATTTCGCTTGTTTTCTAATGAAATCTAGCTCTACTATTACTCACACTTTAATCCCGATTTCATCTTTTCTGATTTACTCTCTTCTTGATACGTTGAATATTCTTCTCAAGAATCTCATTTCCGTTGTTGTAATTTTTCTTTTCTCTTGTGTGTGTGCGTGAGTGTGACACTGTCAAGGTTGAGCATTTGTAGCATAGAGTTGGTAGAAAGATTTTGTTGTAGAGTGCTTCTTTTAAAAAGTATCTTGTGATACGTGTTTGTTCTTCAGTATTGGTGCTGTTTGTTGAATGCATTGATTTCTCTTAGTGCATCTATTCTCGATATCGTTTTCTTATTTGCCATTTGATTATATTACACTTCCTGAGTACTTGAAGCTGCTTACTTGTTTCAGAGGGTGTTATTTGGACGAGCCTTTGTTATTTTCTTCTTCTTTGGTTATGGTCATTACCTGTTTTATAGTTCTAATGTTCGTGTAGACCTGCAGTTCTGCTTCTGATTGTCCAATTAATCCGCACATGAGAGTTCTGTAATGGTGCAATTTGTCGTTGGTTCTTCTTCTTCGTTCTTTTCTATCTTGTAGATTTTATCTTCCGGTCCCCAACATGGCGGTTAGGCATTTGAACCGTTAAGGCATCTGGAGCGTTTACACTTGTGGCTACGGTTTGCATTCGCATTTTCCTCATGTTGGACAGGTAGTGCATGGTTTCGTCGCCCTGCTACTGAATGCGTGGCGCGACACTGTGGGCTGTGAGTTTCATGAGGAACGTTTTTACATCTGCCCGCGGTTGTTCGTAGCATGAACTGCATGTTCGGAACGATGGCGGCCGGCTTTCGATGAAATGACTGGTTTGCCTTTTCGGTTCACGAGTGCATTTGTTCAGGAGACTCCTAGGAGTCGTTGCTGGAGCTACGGAATTCGTGCTTTGTGCTGTGCTTTCGTTGGGTCGCCCTGCTGAAAGAGACCGAGCCATATGGGATAAAACCCAGGTCAATTAAATCTTTCTGGTGACTGCCGCTTCCATCGACGATGAACTGTATTTTCCGTGGAATACTTTTGTGTTGGCATTCTGGCGGTGGCATTATGCACAGTATACCTATGCAGGCTGTTGGCTTGTCGAGACTCCTGTCTGTTCCACTTTTCACATAGGGCAGTGATGAGCATCTCGTGTGATATTCACTGGCACAGGAACGGAGCATAATGGGGTCGACCTGTTGCCGTGAAATTGGAACCACGACTAACTAACTTCTATCTTGTAGTATCAAAGGCTCGTAAATCAGAATCACGATCATCTTATATGGTTTCAAAAGATAGTCTGATGTTAATCGACGAGGTCGTGAATGTGGGCATTGTCATTTCTGAAGTAAGAAAATTAACCCCAATTTAACAAAGATTTCAGATTTCTTCTCAAATTTGAGCCGACGTGGCTGTTCGTTTCTGATAAATTGGAAAGAAGGAAGTCTCTCCAATGTAAATATCCGATTGATTGGGCGTTTACGCGGACCTCCTTTACTTCCCAAGAGATTTCCTGGTGCCCATTTTAGGCTGGGTCAACCTGGGAGCTCAGGTCAATTAAGTAAATAATAATTCGAATTGGCACCGATGAGGATCGAACCCACGACCATGGGCCGGCAGGCGTGCGTCTAGTCACTGCGCTACAGCGGACGACTATTTAACCTATGCATGGTTAATATGTCGGCGGGGTGGTCAAAAAACGCCAAATAGATAAGAGCGTTGTTCTTAAACATTCGGTGTGCTGATGCCGAGGTAGCCGGTTCAAAACCCACACCTGTCAATGGGACTAAAATGTTGAATTCTCGTTCTTGATGTAGTGGCGATAAATTACAAGTACCTCAGAAGTCGGAATGAGGTCGCCTGATGACGGGGGGAGGGGGCTGGTAATAGGAAAGTAGTAGCACGTGTATGGACTAAGCTTGAGTTCAAATGTATATTTCAGCTTGAAGGATTTATCTAATTACTTTATTTTATGTTGTGTGATTTCTGCAGTATGTGCCTGGCGAGATACAGCGAAATGTGCTTGGCAATAAATCGTGCAATCTATTGTTGTGTCTTCGTTATTCAAATTCACTACGCGAAAACATTGTTTTGATTTTCTGAAACGTAGCCTCCCATTACCAGCTGTGAAGAGATTAGATTGATTACTCAAGCTAAAGTATAAAATATCTGTACAAGATTGTCAATTGAGATTTCATTGAAATTACTGTGAGAATATGTGTGTATTTCAGCTTGAAGGATTTATCTAGTTACTTTATTTTATGTTGTATAATATATCTAACGGGATGCAGCGAAATGTATCCTGCAATCTATTGTTCGTGTCATCGTTATTCAAATTCACTACGGGAAAACATTGTTTTGACTTGTAATTTTGAGCGATACTAACACGGAAACCAGCTGAGAATCTATCAAAATTACCTATCTTCATGTGCCCTGGTACCTGGCGTAGGAGTCCATGTCTGTTCATATATCTCGGTGAACTGGATCAACTCTGTTGATGATATCCCTCCATGTCACCGTCTCAGCCCCACCCAGCGTCATTTCTATCGGTCTGCCTCTTCACCCATTGTTTTTCTTGTCGTCTCAATGTTGTCAAACACCCCTCTTCTTCTTATGTGACCAAAGAATGCTGTTTGTTATTTTCTTAAGCAAGTTAAGAAAGTGTTCTTTGATGCATGAAAATCATCAACTGTTGGCTTTTTGTCATCGAATAAAGAAAATGTCGTCTATGTTGTTGTGAAAGGGAGAAATAATGCATGTGTTAGGGAAATGCCGAGCAATGTTTGCTGAGGATTAAGTAACATTTGTGTTAGGGAAAAGTCAAGTAATGGTTCTGTGTGGGAAAAGAAACTTTTGTGTTGAGGGAAAAGTAACTTTTGTGTTGAGGGAAAAGTAACTTTTGCGTTTAGGGAAAAACTTAGCAATTTCTTTGAGGGGAAGATGTTTTAGAGAAAAAAAAGTTAGTTGCAAATCCTTTACAGGACGCAGCAGTCAACTCCAGAATTGTTTGGTTGTTTGTGAATCCTGGGCAAGTTTACTTTCAATAGTTTGCCATTGCTTTCTGAACGACCGGCACTCATATACCACTGCATAGAAACTAACGCAAGGTGGTCAGCTTCCAAATCGCTTTCAACTATGTTTCGAATGCAGTATGCAGGATTATGAACCGCATCTGTAACCCCATTGCCACAAAGCCTGCTGTTTTAGAGAAAAGCCATGTTATATTGGAGAGGAAAAAGTAACGATTGTGCTGGGGAAAAGCTGAGTAATGTCTGTGTAAGGAAGAAATAACAGTTGTGTTGGGGAAAAGCTGAGTAATGTCTGTGTGAGGAAAACATAACAATTGCGTTGGGGAAAAGCTGAGTTATGTCTGCGTGAGGAAGAAATAACAATTGTGTTGAGGAAAAGTTGAGTTGAGAGATGATTCCACATCGCTGTCCAGGATGAAAGACCTGGGAGTAAGAATCGGCACAGCCAGACGCGAGAGGTACATCGGGAAAACAAAGCGCCTCGTCAATCAACACAGAACTGGCACTATTAGCCACCGGACGCTGATGCATATGCTGGGGGGAGGATCTGAGCACCTATGGACATGTCCGGAGTGCAACGAAGATACCCCAACTGATAACTGATAACTGATGATAACTGATAACTGACAGTTTAGTTATGTCTGTGTGAGGAAGAAATAACAATTGTGTTGAGGAAAAGCTGAGTTATGTTTGTGTGAGGAAGAAATGACAATTGTGTTTGGGAAAAGTCAAGTAATGTTTGATTTCCATTTGTTACCGGTACAGATAAGAGGAATCAGAAAACAGCAACACTTTAGCCAACCATGCATTTTTTTTTAAAATTCACAGAGTAGATCACTCACAAAAACATGAGCACTAATTAATACTGATATAATAAAGGCGTAGTTACACCACACTCCAACATAATATCTCACATGGATTACACTGGACTACACACTTTTTGGTGTCTTAAATTTTAAAAATAAATGTTCTTGGGTAATTTTATGTTGCTGATTCCAAAAATATAGCCATACATTTTCTATCTGCTCTAGTTATTGAAATAACTAAGAATGACCTTCTTGGTAGGGCAATTGTTGTATACAAGCCTAGAGTTAGGTGCCATCAGTGGCATTTTGACTGTAATCTGAATTCATATTATAGGTAATTACTGTGCATTTATTGCCTTCATATAATACACCAAAAATGCATTAAAACTTTATCACTAGCATTTTCAAATCTTTAGTCAATACACAAAAAGCTTCTTTTCAAGGACTTCCTGGAATGAGATATGCCCGGACAGTCATGCTTAAGGATCAACGGTAATCTGCCATCATGTGGGCATCCCAAAGTCCCTGGTATCTCTCTTCCATTGTTTTTATATCTTAATAAAATCTTTCACCTTGCTCCCCACTAAAGTCGCCAAGATTCTCGGGAAAGAAATGTACCTGGTTATGGAGGTAGTAGTTATATGCTCAGGTTGCATCCAAGCTTGCAAAAACTCGACAGGATGTTTTCAACTAATTCAGAATAGATTATGTGGTTGTTTCGGGATTTGAAATTTAAATATTGAGCACAACCCACTACTGGCAACGCCGATCGCATTCTGGTATGAACCTAAGGCCTATCCACGTCAATATGGAAGCACTATACTCGAGTTTCGCCCTCATTTGAGCTCGTCAGTTGTGCATATCCCTGACCGGATCCGGAAACATTCCCGGATCACGCGTGTGAAGCGGGTGTGTAACCACGCGGCACACACTGGACACACCAAATTATCACAACAGAACATCACAACGCTACCCATCGTAGGCTATGCTCAAGAAAGTCCTGATCGTTCGGGTCCCATCGATTGACGGACGTCGGTCGCGGCGATTGGGCAATCTTGAGCATAGCCTACGATGGGTAGCGTTGTGATGTTCTGTTGTGATAATTTGGTGTGTCCAGTGTGTGCCGCGTGGTTACACACCCGCTTCACACGCGTGATCCGGGACTGTTTCCGGATCCGGTCAGGGATATGCACTACTGACGAGCTCAAATGAGGGCGAAACTCGAGTATAGTGCTTCCATATTGACGTGGATAGGCCTTAGGTTCATACCAGAATGCGATCGGCGTTGCCAGTAGTGGGTTGTGCTCAATATTTATAATTCAGAATAATTGTCTGCTTTAAAGTTACCCAGAAAATTTTGCACAACTAAAACAAATGATGACTAGGCTGTATACTCTGTTATGTTCATCGAATCAATACAATTTGGATTGTTTATTAATTAACTAGCTGACCCGGCCCGGCTTCGCCCAGTCCTTGGTGGGGAGCATCTCATTTAATTCATATAATTAGTCATATAAGCTCCCGTTCCCGTTACCGACTATCTGTCTGTCTGTCTGTCTGTCTGTCTGTCTGTCTGTCTGTCTGTCTGTCTGTCTGTCTGTCTGTCTGTCTGTCTGTCTGTCTGACCCGGCATCGCCCAGTCCTTGGTGGGGAGCATCTCATTTAATTCATATAAGTAGTCATATAAGTTCCCGTTCCCGTTACCGACTATCTGTCTGTCTCTCTGTCTGTCTGTCTGTCTGTCTGTCTGTCTGTCTGTCTGTCTGTCTGTCTGTCTGTCTGTCTGTCTGTCCGTCCCTCCCTCTCTGTCTGTCTGTCTGCCTGTCTGTCTAATCATTTATTGGTTGCAGTTAGAACAACCTTAGATAAACGAAGACCAACTTACAAAAAGCATTTGAAAGAGCACTTGAAAGATCTTTACATCTTCCCCCAACAATTAACTTGGGTAAATGGAGCCGCGGCAGCAGCATCAGCAGAAGAAGGAAAAGGAGGAGTAGACAACTGCAGCGAAAAGGTGGGTCTGTCTATCTATCTGACCCGGCGTGACTTCGCCCAGCTCCTGGAGTGTAGCGTCTCATTAAATTCATACAACAAAAAAAGTAACTTAAAAAAATGCCCTTCTACACACCATCCATTATTTTTAATGAAAACGCTTTCTAATCACCTGCATGACTACAGTAACTTCTTAAGCAAAAAAAGATGAGTTACAATGTTATGCATTGTGCATTATTTTTATGAAAACTTTGAAAATGCCTTACAGATTGTATCATTATTTATTATAACTCATATGCCGGTACATAACTATGGACAAAGAGTTTATAAATCTTTGAAAACGATGCCACAATATGACTATAAGTTATACAGAAAAGTTATGCCCCTTGAAATAACTTTTATAGAGTTAGGTCCCCTGAGATATATTAAATTATGATGAAAAGTGAAAAATGAAATAATACTGGGTAAGCATGCGATTTCACACTAAAAAAATATGACAGTGGGCTGCACTGGAATGAAAGAAAGGCGTGTAGAAAATTTCATCTCAATCGGATGGGCCGTTCGCGAGCGCACAAAGGACATACGGACATACAGACAGACAGACAGACAGACAGACAGACAGACGGAGATCGCAATTTATATATAAGATTTGAAGTCCATCAACAATTCCAGCTTTAAGTTTATCGATTCTCAATTCAGAAAACTTTCTGCAGAGGTAATTTAAACAGGTACCATCTTTGTTCAGTGGCCTTAACAAATTGCCTCATCAAGCCATGCTTTATATGTAATGTTGGCAGTAGAACTCTTTTTAAATCAATGAGACAAGGCTTGTTGACAATAATTTCTTCTCAAACTCTAAATTAATCCCTCAACGGTCACTATTTCCTTATCCAGTGCGTATCTTTTACTCTGTTATCCCACAAACATATAAAGCATGGTTATTTGGTGAACCCCTTTTGCTAGCCAAGCAAGAAGTTCATCATTTTAAGATCTTCACAAGCCATCCAGTTATATTCTAAATGCTTCAATTTTTTTCAGACTCGTGCTTACTGTAGCACACTCTTGCTTCATTGTACTAGAATGAGCAATTAGAATTGAGCCATATTTTTACCATTGTGTAAGAGAACACTTTTCAAACTTCTTTTAGAGCTGTCAATGAAAAGTCGCCACTCATCTGGTGTATAACTGACAATCATTTCGTTTACAAGACCTCCTACATTAGTACAAAACACAAGGTTGTTGTCTTTACAAAAGAATGGAAGAAAACCTTGCTCTCTGCTGCCATAAAATGTAACATTTGTTTCAACAGTCGGTAATTTTCTTTCGTTCAATCTTGAAGCCAACAGTTCTGAAGACTCCTTGGACAGATATAGATGTCGGATTAGATCAGGGGTCACCAAACTACGGCCCGCGGGCCGGATCCGGCCCGCAACGTCATTTCATCCGGCCCGCAGACGGTACTCAAAAATGCTTGATATAACGTATGGAACTCGAAGCGTTGTGATACAATTTAAATGTCAATATTATGTTTAGAATATTAGGTGATCTCCACACAAAATCAGTATTAACATCTAGAGAAATTAACAGCGCATTCAAAATGATAATTGTCAAATGCTACGTATATTCAACACTATTGTATGACGCAGAAGCTTGGACATTGATCAAGCAACTAGAAAGTCGCATGGAGGCCCTGGATATGTGGATATACAGACGAATATGTCGTATTTCGTGGATACAAAAACAATCAAATGCAGAGGTTCTAGAAAAACCGGGAGTGAAAGAGAGAGAGAGAGAGAGAGAGAGAGAGAGAGAGAGAGAGAGAGAGAGAGAGAGAGAGAGAGAGAGTTGATGAAAGAAATAAAGAGGAGGCAAGTGAAATATTTCGGCCACGTTAAAAGACATGATACTTATAAAAACCATACTTAAGGGCAAAGTTGAGAGCAAGCGAGCAAGAGGCAGACAACGATACAAGTGGGAAGATAACATCAAGAGATGGACGAACATCAGCCTGATATAATATACAGTCAGGGCGAGAGACAGTGTTTGAGATCCATTGTAGCCAATCTTCATTGTGGAGACGGAACCTGATTGATTGATTGATTCACACGTGCGGAGACCTCCTGGCTACCATGTGTCTAAAATTTACAATTTTCAGTTATAAATTATTGTATCTAGATGTTCTTGTTTATTGTAATGTTTACTTATTTCGCAACATCCCAAGTCCTTCCCCGGCTCGTTGTAGCGCCGCCTACGCTCTGACATTACCATGGTTTCAAGAGCAACACACACACACAAACAAACACACACATACAAACACACACACACACACACACACACACACACACACACACACACACACACACACACACACACATCTTTCTCTCCCCCAGATGCGTCCGGCTGAAAAACATAATTCCAGTGTTCCAGAAATACTTATTTTTGCCAGTAATTCATTTTATGGGTATGCAACAAGGATTTCTATGTTTGACAGTGATAGGTAAGTGAACTACAAGTGTGAATAGAGGTAATAAAGTAGCAAACATAGCATAAAAATGCCATAGAATCCTCGTGTTATTACGAAAATATTATCCCCAGCTCAGAAGAATTTCCCGGTCAAGGTGTTAATCGAGCTGGTCGCTAGCTACAGTTGAAGCTCACTGATTTGCAAACAAATGACTTGTTGAAAGAGAAGCACAGAGAATGAAAACTTGTTGAATTTTACCGCTGCTTAGCTGATGTTGAGTTTCCGAAATTGAAGCAATCTGCCGCTGGTATGGCATCAGTGTTGGTCTCCCTGGTCTAGGGATTACACGAATGTCTTCGTAATCCCGTATACTCTCGTAAGTAACGTGATGTGAGCGAGAATTGGTATCGGTTCTCTCCGCGTCGGTAACTTAGGGATATGTGAGCCGGTTGCTCAGAAAGCAATGGCAAACTAATGAGTGTAATCTTGCCAAGAAATCAACAATCAGCTGAAAGATGCTGATGTTGACAGCGATGTCCTGTAAAGGATATGAAAAAAAAAATTGGTATCAGTGTTTGGAACAACTTATGTCTGTGAGCAAACATTTTCAAAAATGAAATATGTGAAATTAATACATCGAACGAGATTGACTGATGAACATTTGAAAGAAGTTCTCTAAATTGGATGCTGCAATTCCAAACCAAACATGGATGAAATCTTGAAAGCCAAATATCAGTTTCACAAATCTCATTAACCTTATTCGCTGCTTAGTTTGTGAGATTCGTATATGTGCACACTAGATCTGATGTAACTATCTTTGTTGCTAACGTTGCCTTCTTTGATAACCTTTTATAGTAAATAAATATGTTGGTTGTCTTTGTTTTTTTGTGTGCGTTGCACGCCATTTACCCATGATTAACTTAGTTATTCGTCTTTTTTTTCCCCAGAGCGTTCATTCTGGCTTGCAAGTGTTGTTAACGTTAGTTGCATATCCTTTACAGGACGTTTGCAGTCAACACCAGCATGTTTTACTGTTGTTGATGTCTTGGCAAGTTTACGTTCAGTAGTTTGCCATTGCTTTCTAAACGACCCACACCAATACCATAGCGTAAAAAAACAGCGCAATGCGGTCTGCTGCCAAATCGCGCGCATCTGTATTTCGAATGCGGGTATACTGGATTACGAACCGCGTCCGTAAAACCTTCGCCACGGAGACGGTCCACGTGTTGTACGGAATGAGTATGCGGCCCGCGCTCGTCATTTTTTCAGTTATCCGGCCCGCCGAGAAAAACGTTTGGTGACCCCTGGTCTAGCCGAATGATATCCGCACAGTAGGTATCTTTAATGGTACCCGATAGATTTCTAACTTAGCCTCTGATGTCCCCATCGTTCTGATCATCAGTGCTAAATCTCTGCAGGAAAGCTTCCCCTTTCTCTTTGCCCATTGTCACATGCGAACCGCTATCTCTGTATATTGTACCCACGGTGGCAGGACGATCTTTCCTTTCTATCTGTCTATGCAATTTGCAGAAATGTCCCTGTGTTTTATCTCCTCTAATCTCATTCAAAAAGTGTTCATTTTTCGCTCTTATGGGCTCTGTTGCCCAGCGCTTGAATTCCTCCACCTTGGCTTTCTTTTCTTGCGAAGCTTGATCCATTTCCTCTTGTGAGCTTTGGGGTGTCCGACGCACTTTCTGTAAATGTTTAACTGCTGCTCTCTTGGATTTCCATGCACGTTCTACCTGGGAGGTCCACCAAGGAGGCTGCATATAAGTAGGTTTGCTAGTGACACTGCATGCCCTCTATCTGAGACGACCCATAAGTAGGTTTGCTAGTGACACTGCATGCCCTCTATCTGAGACGACCCATAAGGGTGTATTCCCTCTCATATTTAAAGGGCTGAGGTGCTCTAGCAGCGTTGGTCTTGTTGGAATTAGAAATCAATAGAGATCAGGGTAGATGGTCACTCCCATGATCACACAGGATAGTCCATTTAACATTCAATACTGCCGACTGGGTGACAAATGCCAGGTCAATTGTCGTGTCCACATCACCAGGTCTCATCCCCATGCTAGTTGGCCTCCCATCGTTTATTCAGACTGCTTCTGAATCCACCATGGCTTCCGCAAGGGCATTTCCCTGTCGGTTTCCCCCGGTATTGTCCCAGTCTCTGTTTCGTACATTAAAGTCGCCACATCGTATATTGAGCAACCTACTGCCTGGGATGTCCTCCAGCTCCATAAGCTAGTTCCTTCGTTCCTTTGTAACAAAAGAATCAACCGCGGCTTATACATTTATTAAGTTTCAGTTCAAACCCATAAAGGTCTTGTGATGCTCACTGAACAATAGGATCGTTAAAGCTCTCCCAAGCATCTCGATAAATGGTAGAAATATGATTAGAGAAAGCAAACTGCAGTACCTGGGAATCTTCTTCTTCTTCTTTGCGTTCATCCGGAGTGATTTTTTCAGATGTGATTGCGGTGTGTCTGGTTAGGCACCCTCGGGTCGAAACCCTCAGGCCAACACATCCGACTTTTAGCGTGCATTTTTGGCCAGGTTAGCAATCCTGGGAGACTCTCACTTTTGTGGTACCGTCCACATCTCTGCTAGTCTAGTTGGAACAGTCGAAGACTACACGGTCATCCCTCAAGTGAAGGCAGGGACAGTCCATAGCATTTTCCGCCATCCTGGGTGGCTTCCATAATTGCAGAGCCGGCACATAACGCTCTGGTGCTGGGTTTACCGAGGGAATCGTCACGTCCTGCTCATGGCTGTTTTAATTCCTCACTTCAATATATTGGGCATTTCGCTCGCCCTGGGCCGTTCCTGCACAAACCAGTCAGCTCTGCGGTTGGTTTCCACTAAGCGAGTTTTCGGACATGTGCTTGTCCCTGTACCCATCAGAGCTGTTCCAGGCACGGCAGACATTCGGAAAACTACCTAGTCAGAGCTGTTCCGAACAAGAGCGGCATTCGGAAACTAGGTAGTCAGAGCTGTTCCTAGCACGGGAGACATTCGGACGAGACATTTCACTCGGACGTAAATGCGTAGTGTCAATTTTTAGTTTGCCACCCGTAGGACGACACTTCCGACTTCCGGCGGGCATTTTTTAGTGAGGTTAGCCTTCCTCTGGTTTCGAGACACGTTAGACTGTTATAATGTCACCCACATCTCAGCTGGTCAAGATAGAACGATCATCGATATCGTGGTCTGCCCTCAAGGGAAGGCAGGGGCAGACCATGGGCATTATCTCGCTATCCAAGGGGGCTTCCATAATTGCAGAGCCGGCACATATTGCTCTGAGACTGGGCTCACCCAAGGAGTTTCCACGTCCTGCTCATGGCTGCTTTAGTTCCTGTGGTATAATAAAAACGTCCCTACCCTTTCCTATTTATGGACTCCCTTAAAAATAAACAAACCCTTACAATTACTGATTAAGTAACTTACTTAATGTAGGAGAAAATAAAACAGCGATAGACTGACCGTGGCACAGCTAAATTTAGTTTGGCTTGTTTTCTCTCCCGTATCTGGCCAATCCTGGCGAGGGGGAAAACAAAGACTGAAGCGGCCATTTCTAGTCAAGAGAACAGACAAGAAAGTCGACCTTTCCCTTCGGGGAGAAGGTAGTTTGTTTTAAAACCATGATTCTCTTCAAGCTATTGGTATGTTATCTACATATATTAAGATATATTTATGTATTACCTAGACCAGTATGTTTAATTAAGAATTAGTTACAATTCTCTTAAACCAGGCTGGATGATGTTTACTAAGGAAACACAGGTGGGCGCCACGCTGTAATTTTTCCTATGTCTTACAATTTCAAATCCATATGTTAATATCTTGTATAGGCATTATGAACTTATATCTCACTAGTAGTGCTATAATCTATGAATATTATGTGTACTGTAAAGTATCAACTCTCATGTCTGAAACACATTCTAGAGATTTTCTCAATGTAGGAGCAGACCCCTGATTCAGGCTTCATAGTAAAGAACTAGTGTCTGTCAATTTCATATTCCTATGGTAAAACTTCTAGGCACTGTGAACAATATCTCACTATTTATGCTTAGAAATCTGCAAATAATCTATGTACTATAGAAAGGTGTTTTATCCATGCGGGGACATACAAATGATTACGCATATTCCTGACTCGTACTTAGTCAGGGGATAAAATATTTTGCCACATTATAATCTGTAACTTGGAAATATAGTGCTAAATTTTAGTACCATTCTTTTGTTAACAGATTAGTAACCACTCCATATGAGGGTGAACATATAATCATTTCATAAAATAGTGTTAGGGACAGGCCATGGGTGAATATAAATTCATGAACAATTAAACGCGTGATGTAAGTGCATGTTCGGATAGGATTCACTCCGCATCGCCTCACCGTAGTAGAAACAGAAGCGAAGATTGATGTGAATAAATTGCTTGCAATATTCAGAAGACTGGACCATGCGGCATAAGTTATTCTTATAAATACCCTCCGAATAATAGCAGTCATTGGCAAAACATATCACAGCGATTACTATCCTCATGTGCTATACGCAGTGGGGGAAAACAATGGATGTTTTAGTTCATGAAGATAATTCAAAAACCTAGGCTCCCTGCATCATCATTATGATTATTATGTATGATTATCATGTACTTAATATCAGAGAAATGTACATGTATGTTTTTTTTTGGTATGAGAATTTTCTCTGTTCTGATTGTTACTTTTTACTGTGGGAAGATACATTTTAATGTTGCACCTTGGGATTAGAGGATGTTGATGTAAGAATCCATGTGTTTGTCAGTACTTTAAGAAGCCAAGGTTGAATAGTCTTGACCTAATGGTGATTATAGTGCCGAAAGGAAGACGCGGCATTAGAAACCACAGGGATTCTGTATAGGCTATTCTCTTCAAGTAATGAGAGAGACAATATCAACATGTTGGATGGACAGAATGACTTCACCCATCTAATAGTCCCAGTAACAACAGGACAAAATATAAGTGAGAAAATATCTTACTCACTATGAAGAGTCAGAATGGCTCAACTCAGCAATGAGGGACAGTGGAACATGGACACCCACTCCTTTCCCCTTCTCCCCTTGTTGTTTTGTATATGTGTTTGTAATTGTGTTGTAAACCTTTTATCATAACACAGTAGGTTAATGCTAGTGTTGTATTCTTTGTCATCCCTTTTCTATAGAAGAGAAGCAGGTGGTGGTTGAATTTGGTGGGACTATATCACTAACACTGGATCCTGGGTAAACAGCCATAAAGTGAATGTCCAAACCATAGTCTGGATCTAGCAATACCTCAATGTTTACTGCGGCACTCAATAGCTCCATAGCGAGCAACAGATAAATTAGAAGACAACTGACTGGGTGAGTGATTAAGTCCTATTTTAGTAGGAATATCCAGGATGGACTTCAAGATCTAATAATCTACAAAGATGAAGATCATCAGAGTACTGACAACAGTGTATCGTTTGCGTTACTTCTGAGAAGTATCACCAATGGCCTCATCATTCAACCAAGTCAGTGAAACTGGGACAATCCTTCTTCAAGTTACTAAAACTAACAACAGTGAGTAACCTTCAACTGTTGGTTGGATTACCAAGTTAATATCCACAATGGATAAGTCTTCGAAAGAACATCTCACAGCTGCAAAAGTCAAACATAAGGTTCCAGCCATGCAACACCAAGTTCTAGCTATGAACACCAACTCAAACAAATGGGAAGAGACACTGAAACAACATTATAGCCAATACAAACAAATGTACCAACTTCAGAACATCTGAACCATAACTACACCAGATTACCTCAAGGTCCAAAACCTGAACACCATCAAAAGAACCATATGAAAGCAGCTAGATGAGTAAATGCCTTTACGCCTGCAACCAAAGGAATCACCTGATGGCTTGCAAACCTGGATATGTGGTGGAGTAATATTCTTCAGTTACATGCCTGCAGCAGAATCTTCAGATGAAACCAAATGAATGACTCGCCACGGTATGTTCTACACAGAAATGGAATGAATCAGAACTCTATGCTGGTCCCATGTCAGCCTAACTGCCCATCATCAAGTGTGGGATGGCCTATCAACATGAACCGGGTGTGTGACAAAGCCTTTTGAACTAAATTGGGAAACGGTTAACATAAACCGAGCTGTTGGACAGTCGTCATCTTTTCATCGATAAGATGATATAGGGAAGAACCTTCTGCAGAGCTTAAGTTGCATCTCCTGAAAGTATGACAGACCTAGGCATCAATTTCAATTGGAACACAACCCAAATGGCAACCGAGTATTCTTAAATTCAGTCTCATGGAGAGAATATGTGCTTATGTATAATTCTATTCTTGGATTATGGATTAGAAACATTCGCCAGCCAACTTCGGTGGACATACTGTGAGTAGAAAATGACTGTGAGTATAATTCTGCACGGATAATTATTGACATTAACTGCTTTGCACTGGAGAAGAATGCCCATCCGCAACGCCTAAATGAACACTATAATTAATTAATTTAATTATTAGTATCAACTGTTTTCATGAGTGTGGTTTTCTTCAATGACAGGAAAAGGGTAAAGGTTGTTTTACATGGTAATGGTGTACACCTAAAGGGTTATGTTATGACATATATGTATAATATTTTGACACCCACTCATTATTTTTAAATATGAGAATTGTACATGGTGTCAGAAATAAATGTATGTATGTTGGGTTTCTGCACCTAGACCAATGTGATTTTATCTAGGTACAATGAGTCAAGTTAGCAGAACCAATTTGTGGTTGTTGTGTTGTTTGTAATAACCTTGTTTTTTTCTGGGGTCACTGGGTACTATGTTGTAATACTGCATATCATTCCCATGCCTGTCTGAAAATGCATAGTGTTTATTACACCTATATATATATGTAACTACAGATCTTGAGTTAATACCTGAACTGTTTGTCCAAAAGTGTTGTGTACATCAAGTAAATGTGGTGTCCAACAAGTGGTTGTTTATATGTTGTGAGCAATCAATATCCTTCTAGCATCTATAGTTAATTTAAGGGTGAAGTGGGAAGGGAAACCTACACACAGATGCCATTGTTTCAAGGATTGAACTCTTTTCTCCTGGGATTTGTGGTAAATATCCCTGATCACCCTGCATTCTGACCAGTGACCAGAGAATCAATAATACCCCCTAGACATTTTAACGAATTATTCTTAGGAATTAAAATCCACATCCCACAGTTCCTCACTTCCATGTGTTGGGCATCCCACTTGCCACTGATCGCTCAATCACACACCAGGAGCGGTCAGACTGTGAGTGACATCCACTCGGTAAGCTTTTGCTTGTGACTTCAGACCACGCAATAGGTTCGCTCGCCGTGCGTTCCATTTCGCGTTGATGAGACATTCTTCCACTTTTGTCTACACTCTCTATGAGTTAGATACAGACAGTTTCCGTAACCCTTCGACTGGGGCACTTTTCTGACTTTTTTGTACTCGCTCACGAGGTAGGCTACATGTGCTGCCGGCTCAGCACCTTACCTTCGTGCAGCAGTGAACGGGAAACGGCCAGGCCCCTTCATCCGGGAAACTCTCATATCCCCCAGCTGGGAGCCTTCGAACATGTATCAGACCTGAGCATGTAGCTTGCTCAGTATCATGTTTCTATTTTCCTGTAGACGGGTATCAGCCTGGCTCTAAGATCCGAGGGTTTGTGGCTTAGAGGCGTTCAGCCACAGCCCTCGACAGGGAGCCTTAAGAGCTTTGTCCGGACCAAGAAATTCTGCCTTTGTGCACTACATTTAATTTTTGACTGCTATCCTCAGTCTATGCCTGCAGAGCAGCAGGTTGTGTCTCTCTTAGTCTGGTCCCTATCCCATAAGCTGTCCGATATGTAATTTTTCACCCATCGGCAAGCAAATGGGGTCTATGGGACACTCAAGCTCCCCCACCACGTCAAGGTGGAGACACATCGGGGGAGGTACCTGGGAATCACTTTTAATAGAAGTCTGTCCTTTAGGGATCAACTCAACTCACCTCCCACATAATTTCCAGATAATTCTAAATAATGTTGGTACTTATTTTAATTAGGCTGGATCGGCCCCAGAATTGACCTGGTCGATAAACTTGCTGTTGGATCGCTGTCTTGGTAGGCAAGCGTACTAACAACGATGTGATTTAGTCAAAGGGCGGCAACTTTCTCTTTTATAGATGTTTAGTTCTATAGAGCCTAAATATTTCATTTTCAAAGCATCATTTTATAGTTAGAAATACTTTGATATTTTAAAATCTGCAATCATAATCTAGATAAAACTCTTTGAATATAAGTAAAACTTATAGAATGTTGCACATCTGCTTGTAACGTATTGTACAAACATAAACGAGCTTACATTCAGTTCCCTGTAGTTGAAATACTAAACATTTATGAAGCCGTACGTTGTCCTCATTTGACTTTCTCTTGAAGGGGAATTGGTATGGCCGTTGGAGGCCGCCAAACCCTATAATGTTCTGAATATATTGTATGAGTGCAGCTGTCCAAGAAAGAAGGCATGACACAAACTTTGCACTGAGCAGATTATGCAATTTTTCCCCTCTAACTGCGTAGATAGATAGACATATAGATTAGATAGATAGATGGGTGGGTGGGTGGATGGATAGTACTGTAAGTAGGAATGTAGGTAGGTACATACGTAGACAGGTAGGTAAGGAGTTAAATATTCAGACAACTAGGTAGGTATGCATGTAGGTATGAACACCATAGGACAGACAAGCAAATAAGCCGATTGGTAGGTATTACCAGTGAGTTGAAATGAACACGTTAAAAGTGTGACAGACATGACAATAACCATGCCATTGTCTTGTAGCCTGTCAATATTGTTGTTAAGGATGTCAAGGCGAACACTGTGACATAACGACAGTTTAAAGATGGTCGCCCATCTTGTGACATTCACCAAAGAGGAACAGCATTTTGTTATCCGTGTTTTGGTTAGCTTTGGGGTGAAACCTGTAGAAATTCATCGGCGAACCAATCTGGGCTATTATACATGGACCCGCGTTAGATAACTGGTGGATTGGTTTGCTGGTTGTGTGGTTGGTTGGCTAGTTGGCTCGTTCGTTCGTTCATTTGTTAGTTAGTTAGTCTAGTTATATACCTACCTATTTAACTACCTACCTATCTACCTACCTACCTACCTACCTACCTACCTACCTACCTGTCTGTCTGTCTGTCTGTCAGGTATACGCGGTATACGGGATTACGAACCGCGTCCCTAATACCTTCGCTACGGAGACCGGTGCAAGTATTGTATGAGTATGCGGACCGCGCTCGTAATTTTTTCAGTTATCCGGCCCGCCGAGAAAGAAGTTTGGTGACCCCTGGATTAGATATTCACTTCACGCTGGTTGAAGCGTTGAACAACTAGAAAATCATCTTCAAAATCACTATAACTGTCACTTGTCGTTCCACATGTCACTGCTACGGCATCTTCTAGCAGGTAATCTGAAATTTGACTGAAAATTGGAATTGGTATGTCATCTCCATGTGGAACAAGTCATTTAGCAAAATCTAAATCTGAAAATTTCCATTTTGTATGTGATTTTTCCCATTAATTCCCTTAATATTGACAACACATAAATACCAGTCGTCATAGTGGTTCTTGGGCTCTCTCCAAACCACTGGAATTCCAAATTTTTTAAGGGCTAGATAGCAATAGTTTTATTTTTCCCGAGCCTTAAGCGGAAAATACTGCAATAATATTAATTAAATACAAAAAAGCATTATCTCAAAAACTAAAGCTGCTACAGACAAATACATGTGATATTTGGATTTAGCAGGCATCATTTATACAAAATCAGGTGTAAAATGTTTGGCATCAAAAGCAATTTTTACTTTTTTTTGGGTAGTGTTGTGCTATCAATGCAATGCCGGTCTCTGTGGCGAAGGCGGTTACGGACGCGGTTCCTAATCCTGTACACACGCGTTCGAAACACAGCTGCACCCGATTTGGCAGCAGATCGCGTTGTGCTGGTTTTTTACGAAAAGATATGGGGTCCGTTGTTCAGAAAGTAATGAGAAACTACTGAACGTAAAACTTGCCATACATCAATGACTGCTAAAAAAATGCTGGTGTTGACTGCAAACGTCCTGTAAAAGATATGCAACTAACTTTGTGTTATCAATACTGAACTCTGTGTATGGGAGACGATACAGCGGATATAAATACACTGGAAACCAGCGAGGCTAAGATGATAAGCATGTTTGAATTTAAAACAGATTTGTGTCATAGCTCATTTGCTTAGTACCATGGAAGACGCAAGTTCCATTTCACCGTCAGGCATTCCACGAGTCTCGGTTTAGTCATTCGAGACTCATTGTGTCAAGGTTCCGTCACTTTCCACGGTTGTTTTCAACCAGTGTCTGTTGAGTCAGAGGCAGACCAAGAGAAATGATGCTGGATGGATTGAGACGGTGGCATGGAGGAATATCAGCAGCAGAGTTGATCCAGAAAATCAAAGACCGTGATCTATGGAGAGCCATGAACGCCTACGCCAGCCGGCTCGGCACTTGATGATGATGATGATGATGATGATGTCTGTTGAGTTGTCTACTCTTGACAGCCCAATGCCATTCTTATGAAAATGCAGGCCCTCTGCAGCACTCCCATGGTAAAAGGTACAAGACATGCCGCAATAGCGAGATATTTTGTTATAAGTATTTTTTCTTGTGCCTGGAGTGCAGAAGTGAGTGGCACCTTGCAATAATACCACACAGTATAATCACACACAGGCTTTTTTACTACTAGACCAAGAATGGCATGACGTCTTCTGGACTCAATGCGGGACATAAATGGCAGCAGGCAAGTGTACCTCTTCACTACGCAAACATGTTTTTTTCTGTTTAGATACAACATATGAAATTAAAATAAAATAATACCAATAGATTGTTGTTAAAACAACTGGAAACAATATGGGCTGCTTATTGTCCCAAACTTAAAGAAGGCATAAGTGAATCTCTTAGCAATAACGCCTTGGAGAGAACATAGTAACGGGAAATAAACATTCTAAAAGCTCTTTCAACAGAATCTACGATTACATTAATGACAGAATGGTTTTTAACATTTAAGATACTTGCTAACGCTGTCATGGATGTTTTAACATCTTAGAATGGTGTTAGACTACCACGAAAGACACCCCTCTCTGACCACACATCCCTATATAGGGAAATGCCGGGAGAGAAACAAATAATGCACCGTGAACATCCAGAGAATTAATCATCCCATGGCAGTTTCAGGAAGTTCGAATAAGACGATAATTCAGCCCACGGACCTCAGTCAGTTAAAAGTAGAAAATCTCCAAAATTCTATAGAACATTAGTTGAATATTGACAAATGTTTTAAAAGATGCTGGGTCGAATCAAATAATATTAGTTCACTTGTCCCTATTGACTATTAATTAATTCTTCTTATAGTCCATGTGGTGTTGGTGATCATGTCTGTCCACAGCCTTCTGTCTCTTGTGACGCCAATCATTTCTGATACTGGGGTTCTCTAACCCATGATGTTAAACTGTTCAGCATCTTCACTCTTGGTCTCTCCCTGCGTCTTCTCCACTCCAACTTTCTCGTAACATTCTCGTCGTGACAACATACTCCTGCTTTCCCTTTCTCATGACATGCCACAGAAAATGTGTACTGTCTATACTATAAAACATTAATCTATTACCAAATATTTGAGAGCAGTTTTCTTCAATTCACCAATAATTAGAATGCAAAATGAGATTACCTCTACAAAAACGTCTAAATTACATCATACAAATACTTTCACAGGATTCAGATTAATCACATAAACAGCAAGTATAACTAAATATTAATGTTGTTCACTGGTTGCTATTGTGAGAATACTGTAGAACAGAAACACTAAACTTCAGTCTTTTCACTCGGTTACTCCAATCACACCCCATGCCACCACAGGGTAATGTTCTGTCTTCAAGCTTTCTTCGCCGCCACCCTTGCCAAGACAATCTTCATACCTATAAATCTGAAACATAAAACATGCTCAAGGGGTGAATATTATTTGCCGGGGGACATCTTGTTTAAAAAAAAATAAAAATTAAGGAACCCTTTTACGGGTCTTTATGTGTATTGGGTGCTAGATCAATAATTTTTATTTTTGTTTTTAAATTTTTTTTATAGGCAATCACCATCGACAGTTGAGGCCATCACTTCTCAAGACATTTAAAATTAGACTCATCGACCTGTCTACTGGCCTAGAGCTCCAATATCTCCACAGATCTCAGTTTCTGGTGTTCTGGAACAGTTCCACTGGTGATATTCTTCTATCCTAGACAATATTAGTTTTAGTGATTATGTGAGGCAGCGTGTATGTGTGAGTATGTGTGTGGTGGGTGGGCGTATTTGTGTATGTGTGTTTAAATCTGTGTGTGTATGTGGGTGTATCTGTGTATGTGTTATGCATGTCTATATGTGTCTGAATATGCGTATGAGTGTGTATGTGCACGAATGTGCATGTATGGGTGTATGTGTGTGTGAATGTGTGTGTATTTGTGTGCAAGTATGTGTGTGGGTGTAGCTGTGTAGGTGTGTATATGTGCGTGTGTATATGTGTGTTTGTGCGTGAGTATGTGTGTTTGTATGTGTATATCCCGAATTGGTTGGACAAGATACTACACACAGAAGATGGTAGCCTAGACAGGCCGACACACCGGAAAAGTCTGGCTTCATCGGTCGGGAGACATGTGCTCGAGAGTGCTCACGTGGTTGAAAGAGACAGTGCCTTCCGTGTGTTGTTCAACACACAAAGTAGTCGATTGTTAAAGTTTGCTGAAGCTATAATAATCAACCTTCGTAAGCCGTCCTTGTGTAAGCAGAAAGACATGTTAGTCAGTTTAAAATTACCGTGGTAGACAATCGACATTACTGTGCGAACATGTGTATATTTCAGTTTGAAGGATTTATCTAATTTATTCACGTAAGTTGTGTGATTTGTGCAGTATGTACCTGACGAGATGCAGCGAAATATGCCAGGCAATAAATCGTGCAATCTATTGTTTGTGTCTTCGTTATTCAAATTCATCACGGGAAAACATTGTTTTGAATTTCTGAAACAGTAATATTCATTGTTTATGTTTACAAAATCCATTTGACAATGCATTTTTTCGTATGTGAATGTAACATGCACAATTGATGAATGAAAGAAGAGTGATTGAAAGGGCTGAATGTAAGACGGGCCTGCGTGCCCAATTTGTTACCCTTTGTAAATAAAGATCGTTCGTTTGTTAGTAAAGATCGTTCCTTCCTCCTCCTTCATCTTCTTCTGTCGTAAGTAGGTGGGCGTGCGGGCGTGTAGCTTCTTGGCGCCGGGTTATGTCCAGTGTTGAGGTGTGACCATAGGGAGCGCAGGGGGCGATTTTTCTTTTCTAGCGCTTTGTTAACCTTTTCTCAGTGGTGGGGGGGGGGGGGGGGGTGTGGGGAGCTGGCGTTTAAAGGTACCAGTGGCTGAGACACAGCAGATAGAGAGGTAGAGAACGACATATAGAGAGGCAGAGATCGACAAACAGAGATAGACAGAGAGAGAGAGAGAGAGAGAGAGAGAGAGAGAGAGAGAGGGAGAGGGAGTGGAATACCGACCTGTTATGACTCTCAGTGGTCCTCTTACAAAGAAGATGAGGAAGAAGACAAGGAGGAAGAGAGAGAGAGAGAGAGAGAGAGAGAGAGAGAGAGAGAGAGAGAGAGAAGTGGTTGGACAGAGAGGAAGAGGAAGAAGTAGAGGAAGAAGATGAGGCCAAAAACGATGCAGAAGACGAGAAGGAGGAAGAGGGACAGGAGGAAGAAGACAAGAATGATGAAGGCTAAGCAGAAGAAGAAGACTAGGAGGAAGAGAGAGAGAGAGAGAGAGAGAGAGAGAGAGAGAGAGAGAGCAAGAGAGAGATCGTTGGACAGAGAGGAAGAAGAAGAAGAAGAGGAAACAGAAAATGGAACCCGATGCCATACGCCAAGGCCACTACCAGAATATGATTATAATTATCCCCAATTAACTAGCAAGCTCGGTCACCACAGGATGGCAATAACTGACACCCCACCCCATAACCACGCCACTCCACCACAGTTACGCACTGCTGCTACCCCACAGACAATAATAACCGCCGTCTTTTAAATGTTTTAATTTTTAAATTATCTTTAAGACAGGAAGTAGTAACGTCCAATTAGAGAAGGAAATGTCTCACCCCCCACTCCCCATACCCCCACCACTGGACACGACCAAAGAAGAGAAAGTCAACAAAATACTGGAAAAGAAAAATTGTCCGCTGCGCTCCTACATGGTCGCACCCCAACACTGGACATGACCCGACACTTACTTCTCTGCTCTCGCCCTGCCTTTTCCCCCTCAATCTTGCCAGTTATCATAAAGTCTCCAATTCATTTCTTCTCATAACGTGTCTAAAAAATTGTAACTCTCCTCGTCTAATTTCTGTAATGAGTTTACTGTTATCATTTGTTTCTTGTAGGCCTTGGTCATTGGTTTTTCTGTCTGTCTATGGTATTCTTAAAATTTTCCTCAGAAACCACATTTCCACAGACATCAGATGTTTTTCAGCTTGTCTGCTCATTGTCCATTCTTCACATCGAAACAAAAGTACAGGTTTTATGTAGCACCTAAACATTCTCATACTAAATAGCACTTAATAAGTAAACAGAAAAAGGCCATGTTTACACGCCTAAGCTGTATTGGGTATATGGTTATAGATCCATATTTTATAATAGAAGAAACGACACTCCAATGTGGTCAATATCACACTGGTCGCCTTTATTTCCCAAGACATTTCTTGGTACCCATTTGAGGCTGGAAATCCCTGCTCGCCCAGGTCTATTCAAAAATTTTCTTTGATGTACATTCCAATGAATGACACTGGATAAGCGTGCTAGCAACCACGTTATTACGGCTACCGAAAAGCAAGAGTACATTTCTATAAACGCAACCTTGTGTCCATGAAAGCTCTCTACCCATTCCATTCTTCTTCTTAGTCTTCAAATCAATAGTCACTGCACATGCTGTATTGGAGTTCCGTTGCCCGGATAGTTGGAACACTCTATTTTGTATGTTTTCTTTATTTGTTGGTGTCTAGTTGACCATAAACTATCTTATATACATTAAACATATTCATTAAAGAGGGCTTAAATATTCACAGCTCTCAACACACAATTAGTACTACTCACCACAACACTACGACCAATGACTGAGTTTTCTGCAAAGAGGGTAATCTGTGCAGTTGCAAAGTTTACTGTACCGTTAGGATCGACAGTTTGTATTCCCAAATCTGTAAAAACATCTCCCGTACTTTTCCATCCTGCAAAACATACATAATAGAAGAGTTAATCGTAGTTTACTCTCTCTCTCTCTCTCTCTCTCTCTCTCTCTCTCTCTCTCTCTCTCTCTCTCTCTCTCTCTCACTCTCTCTCTCTCTCTCTCTCTCTCTCTCTCTCTCTCTCTCTCTCTCTCTCTCTCTGTTCACACATGCGAGTGTTCAGTTGTTTTTTCTCTCTCGTGGTAATGAAACTGAAAGAAGTAGATTCTTAAGCGAATGGTGAGAATACATTGGTATACCTGGATAACTATACTGTTCCAAAAAAAAAAAAAGAAAGAAAAAGAAACGCAACAATTTTGGTGTCACTTTTATAAAAGATATTCGCTGATTGGACATCAGTGAACCTATCGACTGTGTCCATCTGGTCATTAATTTCTCGTGGGTACCTGAATTGTACTCACCTCATGATTCGTGAGGTCATGAAAGAGGTCAAGGTTACAACAACATTTTTGACAATAACTCGTGACAGGTTCATGATAATCCCGTGAAACTTACTAAACACAAAACTCTTCTACCATATTATTGAATGCCTATAAAAGATTGACGCTCCTCGAATAAATTCAGTTGAAAATTCAATGCGCAAGTATGGCTCATCTCACTGCAGAACAACGGCTCATCACCATTGAACGTTTACCGGCTATACAGTCACAAAGTGTAGTAGCCAGAGAATTTAATGTGGTTAGAAGCACCATTAGTCGCTTTTGGAGGCGATTTCAAAAAACTGGCTCAGTGGCAGACCGGCCGCGCAGTGGAAGACCCAGAATCACAACTGCTGCTTCATACAGCTGCGCCACCTTAGGAATCGATTTGCATCTGCGCCCTCCACAGTCCAGTAAATGCCAGGAGCTCGTCGAATTTCAGATGAAACTGTCAGAAACAGGCTGAACGACGCTGGTCTTTGGGCTAAAAGACCCTACAGAGGCCCTGATCTTACGGACCGGCATCGCCAGAACCGAATGCAGTGGGCGAATCAACATCGTCAATAAAATGTTGGTACAAGTTTGCAATTAAAACTGCAATAATGTTGCGTTTCTATTTTTGAACAGCACAACTACAGCGGTTGCCTAGATGAGGATAATGAATTACACCATTATATACAAATATAAGTAGGTGTCAAGGGTCTAAATATGAGCCACACATTGAGCTTAGGCTAGAAAAGGACAGATAGTGTTAAAGACACCCCGTCAATTGGTATTGACGACAGCACACTTCGGTATGATTTAAGAGAGACACCCACCCTCCGGAATTTTCCGGAACAATAGAAAAATATCCACGCGTATGGGCTACAATAGGATCACCATCCCTGTCTACAAGTGTTAAATTTACAGCATTAAACAACCCAAGCTGTGACATTATTATTGGTTTTCTACCGGAAGTGAAAGACTGTTCTGACTCTGAAATTCATACATGGTATAAAGAAAATGGTCAAGCTAACGTTATAACAAGAACTTCATCAAAAGCAGAAGAAGAAAGAATGAAAACTGAGGTATGGCAGCAGTTAAGTAACACTATTCCCTCAACAAACGAGGTGAAAGAAAACTTTATTGCCTTCCAGAAACAAGATATCTCTCTGGAAAATTATTTACTGAGGAAGACAATGACGCGACTGAAGATGAAACATCTGCGGCATTTGCAGTAGTTAACCACACATAATCCGACAAGTTAAAAGAAACTACAGCACCAACCGCTACTGTGACAGACACTTTACAAAATCTAATCGTAAAACTTAGTATTTTTATACTTATTGTCAACCATGAACAGATACCAGACCACAAAAGTGTTGATGCCTCTTCCACGACTTCTGATAATGAAATAGTGCTGACGCCACTGACAATAGTACTGACATGTCATCTGGTCGTAAGATTATTGATATTGCCGGTGGTAAATCAACTGCCTATGGTACTAACACCAGAGCTGGCAAAACCTGATATCGCCACTAATTATACGAGTTGAAAAGCGACAACCACATAAGCTCTGTATACTAATAATAGTAGACCAGCTACTAAAGCTATTGACAGATATCTGCGACAAATTAATACACACACCATATAATAACTGTAAGAGTTTAATGTGGAGATTACCTGAATTGACGAGTGTATTTACAAACTTGTTGGGGAAAAAGAGCCAAATAAAATTGTACAGAGTGCTGATTTGGAGCTGGCACTCAGAAAAATCAACACTTATTTTTCGGAGCCACCAATCTTAAATTTATGTAACATTAATTCACCTTTCACCTCAGAACAGAATCCAGTGGGATCGCGATATCTGCTGTTCTACTCCAGCGCTACGATACAATTCTTAATCCTATTGTATATGTTGGTCGCTCAGAAAGTCGTGGCGTGCTGATGAGCGTAATCTAGCCTAGGAATCAACATACAGATGAAAGATGCTGGTGTTGACCGCAATATCCTGAAACAGGATGGAAACGCAGGAAAAAAAAAATTGTATATGTTGGCCTTAAATTCTCACCAGCGGAACAACGATACTCAACTCCAGAATTGGAGTGCCTGGCAGTATCTTTGCAGTAACGAAGCTAGACAAGTATCTCATGGGAACGCAATTCACCATCCAGACGGACAACAATCTACTACTGTTCCTTCAAGACGGCACCCCTAATAAACAACAGAATTGCCAGATGGGCACGGCTACTATAGAATTACTCATTTACTATCCAACACAATAAAAGGGAGAGGCAATAACATTGCGGACATGCTCTTCAGGTTGGAAGAGTAACAGACAGTAAACTGAGTAAATCTTCGTCAAGTTAGAAAGGATTCAGAGAAAATTGTTGTAGAAACACCAAGGATTAACTCTGTTTAGAAAAATGAATCATTAAGATCGAAAACATTAACGTTATTTAGAAAAGTGTGTTACATTAACAACAGTAAGAACATTCACGTGGCGTTACAACAGAAAAACTTTCAGTAACAGTTCATCAACTATGGAAACTTCAACATGAATCCGAAGGAGCATAATCCGACCATATCTTCAACTTAAGGAACATCGGACATGAACATTTTAATTAGAAGTTTATACATTAGATTATGGTGAATATTTTAATTGTATGCTAATACTATTGTAAAATGTGGGTGTGTGATTTATATAGACAGACTGTAATAAATGTATAATGAAAGTGTGTGTTATACAACACTGAGAATCAACGCTTGGCATTCTATGTGCATGAGTTCTACAAGCCTTATTATATTCATGTATCATGAAGGCCCAGCGAATGACGCTCAGTAATTACATTAATAAACTAATGTTCGAATACTATAACAATAATTAAAAACGCAATAACACTATATTATATAGACAAACTGATGGTGATCTAATCACTATGGTTTAAAATGGTGTACTGAAAGAAAAGGAAACGAGTCAAGGTCATAAAACGAGACAGGTGTAAGCGAAGGCCACTACGAACAGTTGAGGTATGTGAATAAGAACCATTAGTAAGAAGTGACAGATGCCACAGAGCAGGTGCCCAGATCACGCCATACAGAGGATGGAAGGAACTCTCAAAGGAAACAGTGCAGGAAAACCAAGGGATACAAGTATCCGAGTTGACAACGAAAAACGTCACACCAACGCAATCTTGACAACAAAAACATACGTTGTGCGGTGATCAAGACGAACGGTTGTGTGTTGCAATTCGAGAACAAATTGGTGTGGCTATTGGATGGTTAGAAGTCTAGCAGTGGAATCCAAGTTAATAACAGCTAGAAGCATATGTTGGAAAGGCCATGGATTCGAGAACGACGGGCAGGACCTAGACCGAATCGGGGGAAGATAACAGCAAGGACGGCTTGAGTGAACGGACGAAGGAGAAGTATTACTGAGTGATGACAAGGTGAACGTAGAACCAGGTTAGAGTAAGTCATTCTTTGTGTACGCTTATATTAGATGCCATTCTGGCAAAAACAGATGCTCTAATTGTACACCATAAGATGTATCATAACTTGGTCAACTGCCGTAATAAAGCGGTGGTAGTTTCCTGAACTCTGACGTTTACTTCGTATTTCAAAGTTCATTGTTGATCCATTAACTGTTATAATGAGCCAGTACCTCCTGTAAGTCGATCATTTACATGGCAAAACAAAGCAATGACGGACTTACGGCATGGCAACAGAAGATGCTTGAGGAGTAACAGGAACGATCATGGTGTTTGAATCATATAGGATATTGATCCACTTCTGTAGAGACCGGAGACCTGGTTGTCAGTCTTGCGTAGACCAGAAGACACCTTCTCTCTGATGCTTTTCGGCAATGGCCGAAAACATTAAGACTTACAGAGATTGTTGTGAGAGAATATGCTTGCCTGAGCTTTTTCTTAAAGGCGAGAATAGCGTAAATCAATGAATAGTACTTGAGTACTGCTTAGCCTCAATAAACAGAGTGAATCAGTTGTGTGATATGGAGAGTTCAAACTGATCTGCCTGCAAAAAGTGAGCATAAAACGAGAGTAAGTTAATAAGTAAGTCACAGATGGCTGTAGAAAAATAACTAAATATGATAATAACTTGAAACCAGTTTATTTTTATACATACATTGTCCCTTTATTTCTCAACATAATTTCCACCAACATTGATGCACTTATCCCATCGTTTTATCAGTCCTCCCAAACCAGCTGCATAGAACTGCGTGGTAAGAGTTAAGACAGCCACCCACCCTCTCGGTCAAGGACAGTCGAGGGAGACGTTAGCGTTCTACTCAGGGACAAAGACGGTGGGACCGACTGAACACAGTTCGGACAGGGCCCGTGAAAAGGGACACGTGACAGGCTGGACGAAACTGAAAATGCATCACTGCGGAATACAAACTGTTGCCATTGACAAGTTGTATTGTCTGTGCCGATGCTGTAATGTTTAGGGCCTGCAATTCTTCTGAATAGTTGGAGCAAAATATCCCAGTAGGTGTGCATGTGGATTAATGTCTGCAATCTGCCCAGACCTTAATCTGTGTCGGATGATTCCAATAGGTTTATGACTGCTCTCGGTTGCATAAAATTCAATCCATCCTTTCTCCAATAGTCATCTTCCTCTTTCAACACATGGTCCTCACATTTTTTCCCCAGCAATTTTTAATAGAGCGGTCTGGGTTAGAATCTTGACGTCAGACAGTTTGAATGTAGTATTATCAGCTACCACCTGTCCTTTAATTTTAACCCACACAAGCTCTACAGGTGTTAAATGAGAATGGTACGTGGGAAGTCTCAAGCACATATGGCCATGCTCTTCTATCAACTTATCGATTTGATATTTCTTGCCTGTTTTACAAGGGACAACAATTATAGTTTAAAACACGTTTCTGGAAATGGTATATGTTCCCTTCTTTAAATAAAGCCATAGCTTTATCGCTTCTTTTGTGCTCGATGCCGTAGGTATTTTGCATTCTTGGGCAACTACATTGTGATATGATGCATTGTCCATAATTAGACATGACGGTCTATCTAGGGATAGACGCACTGTATTCTCGAGCCAATCGCTAAATACATTACAATTCATCTCATTATGATAATCCCTATTGTCTGTATGCCTTGATACGAACACGAGTGCAGCATTCTGTAGTAAGCCATTATGAGTACTACCAGCATAGGCTATGACCAAACGTTGTCCTTTACTACTGGGCACATATCGCTTTATCTTTCCGTCCACTGATTGCCATTCTTTTTCACATGTGTGGTGTGCATTGATCCATGTTTCATTCAAATATACTATGTCATAATTATCTTTGTGCATTTCCCTTATTTCACTTAGGTATCTGCTTCTCATGGCTCCTAAATGTGGTTGCTCGCAAATGATATTTCAACCTCCCTTGTACTTTCTAAACGTGAAGCCTAATGTCCTTATAATTTTCCACAAAGTTGGTTTGGATAGCTATATGCCGTTGTTATTTCTCAACCAAACCCTACGTTTTCTTACAGTCACTGTTTCTTTGGTATCCAGCATGTTTATAATTGCTTGCCTTATGACATCCTTGTCAAAGCTGTCTACATTTGCCTTTCTACCTACCGTTTGCTTATTGCGTGGTGGTCTCATTCCAGATGCTTGCACCCTTCAACGAAATGGCCGTTTACTCAAACCCAGTGCATGCACTGTTCTTTTTTCAGGATTTGTAATAGTATGAAACCGGTCTATGTGGCTAAGGGATTACGAACGCGGTTTGTGAGCCCGTATACCCGGGTTCGAAACACAGCGGTGCTGGTGTTTTCGAAAAAGGTATAGGAGCCGGTCGTTCAGAAAGCAATGGCAAACTATTGAACGTAAAATTTGCCCAGGAATCACGAACAGCGAAAATGCTGGGGTTGACTGCTACGTCCTGTGAAGGACATGCAACTTAATTTAATAGTATGGAACAGTTTCAACAGTTTCCTGCGTTCAGCTTCTTGACAAAAGTATGTGTACAACTTCATAGCGATGCTTTGAAGTGTACACAACTTCATATTCAATCCCATTAAACAATATTCACACATTCAGATGTTTGCGATAAATGGTAAGATTCATTAAAATAATCACGTTTCATGAAAGGACCCACATTACGACGACACTTCTGAACAGTCCCATTTAAATGCGCGCCGTTCGTGCCCCAATGTGTACCACGAGGAAATAAAAACAAAAGTGCGGATGTGTCTGGGTGAAGGTGTAATACATTTAAAATTATGGACTTAATTCCTCACCTAAATTATATACCGCATATAAACAAACATTGAAATCTGCTGTACAATCTCCAGAACAAAAAAAAAAAAAAATTTGTTGGGTGGACATAATGATAAGGTTATGTGCTAAATCTCATCATTTCCCCTCAGTTGGTTACTGAGAAATTGAATTTTATATTGGGGCAGACAAAAGTAAACAGACTATAATTGGATAACTGCGATAGTTTGAGATGCGACTGCGACAGGTTACGAGATAGGAGAGTACTATGACTATATGAAACAGCGACGGTCTTAATGTAGATATACCGACATAGCGAGACCGAGTATTGACGGTCTGCAGAGCAAGTATTCATACAGTGTTGAATGTAGCACATATGACATGGATCATGTCTCGAGCGACCACATTGTGATATATATTCTGTGCTAACTTAAGGTGTTATAAAATTGCCCCGAAGGGGTGTTTTTCCGCCAGTCTCCGAGTGGAGTGACTCAGCGAAGCGGATCTAACCTGCTAGCGACGTGTGTGTGTGTGTTGTAAATACTAGTTCGCTGACAGTAGGAGACAGTGTTTTGATTTGTCGAGGATCTTTTGACACCTGATTGTTACTGGGGCCCAGAAAGAAAGCCAAAAATAACAACATTCCAACCTCGTATGCATGTCATAAATGACCATTAAGGAGGGTTTGCCTGGGACTGGCTACTTTATCATGAAAACGTAGATGCAATATCCAACCAATCACGAACACATCCCAAAGGGCTAGACGTGCTGCCATGGAAGATCTCAGGCAGAAGAAGAGGAAGAAACCAGTTCAGGCACATCCTCATGGTGCAAACTATCCCTAAATAAGCTCACCAGAGTAGTATGTAATGTACCTTTCGACACGAATTTTAGGGGGGGGGGGGAAATCGCAAATATAGTCTCAAGACACAGACATTCACTAGGGCATGTTTCCTTAGCGACTAAATGAACATGATCAAGAGGATAGAGGAGGGGTCGATCCGAAGAGAATGGTTGCTGCCTCTGGAACGGTCTCGGCTGACAAAGATTAGTTTCATCTTCGTGCCAGGGCATGCGGGAGTACAAGGAAATGAGCGGGCTGACAAGCTCGCAGGTGAGGCTACTGTGGAGGGCTGACGCGCTATGGACCAGGCTGACATTCTGAATATTCTACGAGAAGTAAGACTCTTGCGTGAACCAAGTGATGACTGTGAATCTACAACCATGGCCAGACTGCGAGAACAGCAAATTAAAAGAGGGGTGGCCAAACAAGAACACTACGCAGGAAGCCAAAGACGATTGATAAACCAACACAGAACTGGCGTCGGTAGCCGCTACACGCTGCGGGATTTGCTGAGGAGGGGATCCGAGCACTTATGGACTGAATGGTTCGATGTGCAATGAGGATGATCTGTCGACTAACTAACTAACTAACTAATCGTTTTAGGGTCTTGATGTCTGTTCAAGAGGAAATGACACCTGATGATTTGGCATCACAAGCTAGAGATATTTTTATAACTGCAGCCAAAGCGACCAAGGAAAAGCAACTAAACCCATTGATTACATCATACACTTTAGAATTAATAAAACAACGAAGGGAAATGAAAAGGAAAGGAGGTGAAATCCGATAACAGCAGGATGAAGTATAAATCTTTAACTCGAGAATTAAGAAGGAACACAAGAAAGGACAAAAATCAAATATATACAAGATTGCTGTACCAGAATAGAGAAATATAATAAGACTGGAAGAGATTACGAAATGTTCAAAGAAATGAAGTTATTGACAAAAAATCTCCAACCTCAATGGAATGTTACCTGTGACAAAATGGGAAATACCTTAACAGAATCTAGACAAATTCTAAAAAGATGGCAGTAGTACTGCAGTGGAATGTATGATATGACTGACAGTGAGTATATGAATGAGATACATGAGACAACGCCAGCAGAGACATAACCTGAACCCTCATTAGATGAAATTGCATGGGCAATAAAGAACCCGAAGAATGGTAAATCCTTTGGTTGTGATGAGATACCAGCTGAGCTAATTAAAGCGGGAGGAGAAGAAAGCATTCAAAGAGAACTATCTTCATTCCAATATCAAAAAGGGCAACCTGAAATTATGCACCAACTATAGAACTGTTGCCCTGATTAGTCATGCAGGTAAAATTCTACTAAAAATCATAATGGGAAGACTTGGTAAGAAAATGGAAGAAGAAATTAACGTGGTTCAAGATGGATTTAGACAAGGAAGAGGAACAAGAAATCACATTGTCAACATGCGTTTAATAATAGAGAAGTGCAGAGAATTTAATGTAAACCAATTCTCATGTTTTGTGGATTATTCAAAAGCATTTGACTGTGTACATCATCAGAAACTTTGGGAAATCATGAGGAATATGGGCTTTCCACCACATGTAATACAACTCATAAGAATGCTCTATCTAGACCAACAAGCAGCAGTTAGAATAGAGTTCGAGACATCAGATTGGTTTGACATCAAGCAAGGAGTCCGTCAGGGATGTGTGCTGTCCCTCTGTTTGTTTAACCTGTACGCCGAAAATATAATGGGGAATGTAAGAGATGCTATAAACAGGGAGCTATATGATGCCCTAAACATCTGTGGTCATGACATACCAGAGATTCGGTATGCTGATGATGTAGTATTGCTATCCACAACACAGAATGGTATAGAAAACCTAATAGCCTCAACCCAATTGAATAGTGAAAATCACAACTTGTATCCTAACATAGCAAAAACAAAGATAATGCATACAGATAAAACTACCATGGAGAAAGAAATATATGTTAATTAGGAAAAATTGAAAGTGGTGGAAAATTTTGAATATCTTGGGTCATTGATTATCAACAACGGTGACACAATGAAAGAAATTAAACGACGACTATCAGTTGCTCTTTAAAGACTAAAACAACTGAATAAATTATGGAGGGGGACAGACAGAACTACAAAAAGTAGATTTTTAAGAGCATGCATCTTTCCCATTGCAACATACGCCTGTGAGACGTGGACATTTACTAAACAAGCTGAGCAGCGCATAAATGCCTTTGAATATAAATTTTATAGAGGAGTTTTAAGAATATCTTGGGTAAAGAAAAGAACAAATGCATCCATACTCCAAGAACTGAATATTGAAGAAGGTTGGCTATTAAAGACGATAAAACAAAGAAAAGTTACTTGTTTCAAGGGATGTTCGTTTAGGTGAATTGTTGTTGTTTGTTCTTCTTTAGTTATAGTCAATACCTCTGTTTCGCTTGTGCTAATTTTCATGTTATGTTCCCTACACATTTCGTTTAGAATATTCATGTGGCCTTGTAATTCAGCTTCTGATTTTGCTATTAGTGCTTGGTCGTCTGCAAACAGGAGTTCTCTAATGGTTAGATTTGCAGATGGTTCTTCTTCTGTGTTCTCTTCATGCGGAATTCTTGCTGTCTCTGCTTGGCTGGTTTCTTTACATATGTTGTCTATATATGTTATGAACAAGAAAGGGGACAGGGCACAACCTTGTCGTACCCCGGATCTTTTGGTGAAGGGTTCTGAGTGTCCTCCAGTTGCTCTCACTATGCATTCACTGTTGTTGTATAAACTTCTACATAGGTTTCTTAGATGTGTACTCACTCCATATTTTTTAAGGATTTCCCACAGCTTGTTTCTGTCTACTCTATCGAATGTCTTTTCTTGGCCAACAAAGGCTAAGTAGAGTGTTTCATTGAATTCGATTGATTTTTCTATAAGTTGGCAAAAATGGCATCTGTGCATCCTTTGTTTTTCCTAAATCCAAGTTGTGTTTCGCTTAGCTTAGGTTCTAAAGTAGTTCGTAATCTTTTTTCAAGAATTTAGCAAAATATTTTCCCAGTATGACTCAACAGTGAAATGCCTCTGTATTATGTGCAGTCTCTTTTGCTGCCTTTGTTTTTCCAAATTGGAATAATTATGGCGTTTCCCCAGTCTCGTGGTGTCTGTTGTTCTACCCAAACATGGTTGAATAGTCTATGTAGCCAAGCTGTTACTACTTCTCTTGCTGCTTTAATTAGTTCATTTAGTATTTCATCCTGTCTCGGTGATTTTTTCAATGGGGCTAATCTGATGGCTTCTATAATTTCTTCGTTTAGTATGTCTGGTTCTAGTTCTTCGGTGACATCTGAGTAGGTCTCATGAATTCCTGTGACATCTGATGGGATGTTGAGAAGTTGTTCGAAATAGTGCTTCCACCTTAATAGGATTTGTTTTTGTTCACTTATTGGTTCTCCATATTCGCTGTTAATTATTTCAGTTGGGTCAAAGGGTTCTCCTCTGGTTCGCATTACACTTATCTTTTTGTAGAAGTTTCTAGTTGCCTCCTTGTAGTTTTTATTTAGAGTTTCTCCGTACTCTTCCCAGTCTTTTTGTTTTTCCCTCTTTACTATTCTACTCGCATGTCTTCTCGCTATTCTATATTCTATGTAATCACATTCCTGTTTGCTCTTCAACCACTTTTTATATTTTTCCTTTTTGTCTTTTACCGCTTTCTTTATTTCTGCTTTCAACCAACTTGTTATTTTTTTTATCCGTGTTTTTCGTTTTTTCGTGGTTCCTCATGTTATTTTTGCAGTATTTAAAATGCTTGATTTGAACATCTCCCATTCTTCTTCCACTGTTTTTCTTTCTGTAGGTAATGTTACAAAGAGTTCAGTTAGTTCTTTCTCATAATTTGCCCTTACTGCCTCGTCTTTAAGGTTTTTTAAGTTTACCGATTCGCATGGCATGTATTTTCCTGCTCTATGTTTTCTTCTTCTGATGGTTCTTATTGTGGCAATGACTGCTTTATGGCCTGTGTTTATACTGAAATTGGGCACTGCCCTTGCGTCTAATATATTTTTCTTTCTGTTATTTCTTGTTAATATAAAATCGGTTTGGCTTTTAGTATCTAGATCGTTCCATTTATACCAGGTGTATACTTGTGGATCTTTATGTTTATAGAATGTTTTTGTTACATAGAGGTTGTGTTGGCTGCAAAGCTCTATCAGTCTACTTCCGTTATCATTCCTTTCATTATGCTGATCTCCAAATTCTCTCAGATGTTTTACTATGCCCACCCTGTTATGTCCTAGTCTTGCATTGAAGTCTCCCATAACTATGATGTTGTCTTGCTTATCTATTTTGTTAAGCACGTCATGTATGTTTTCGTAGAAGTCCTCGCATTCTTGCTCATTATTGTTTGCATTACATGGTGCGTATATTTGTACATATGTTGTAATTGTTTGTTCTTTTATTCTCACTGTTATGATTCTTTCTGATGTATATTTTATTTCTAGTATTCCTCTTGCTAGCCGTGGTTCAATGACTATTCCCACACCGTGTCTTGCCCTTTCTTGCTGTTCTACTCCAGAGAACTCTAATGCTTGTTCTGAATTTGGTGTAACAATTAGCAAAAAGAAGACTCAGATTATGTCACATGGTGCACATGGGGTACCGTCAATCTTTATTGACGACGCCGAATTAGAGATGGTAGACCATTTTACATATCTAGGATCAGTGGTAAATAGCAAATTATCCCTAGATCAGGAAATCAACATTCGGATTGGTAAGGCAGCAACAACAATGAACCGGTTAAGAAAAAGAGTCTGGGAGAACAGGAAACTTACTGCCAAAACAAAAGTCCTTGTCTATCAAGCCTGTGTCCTTAGTGCTCTTCTTTATGGCAGTGAAACCTGGACAACTTACTCACACCAAGAGAAACGTTTAAACAGCTTTCATATGCGGTGTCTGCGAAGAATTCTTGGTATTAAGTGGCAAGACAAAATCACAAATACTGAAGTATTGGAAAGATCAGGTTGTGTGACGGTTTATTCCATGCTCAGTCTTCGTAGACTTAGATGGATAGGACATCTTAGGAGGATGGATGATGGTAGAATACCAAAGGACATCTTTTTTGGTGAATTACAGATGGATAAGAGATCTCAGGGTCGGCCTCTACTACGATACAAAGATGTGTGTAAGCAGGTCATGATTGATACATGCATTGATAATGCACATTGGGAGCAAGTCGCCGCTGAACGTGTTGCATGGAGGGCAAAGATCAGAAATGGAATAAAGACAAAGGAGACAATTATTGCAGATAAGTCACACACCGAGCGTGTGAGACGTAAGATGGTGCATGATGGTGGAAATGACCACTTGTTCACATGCACCCACTGTGAACGAACATTTACAGCGCGAATTGGCCTTATCAGTCTCATTCGCTACCGCCATAAGTAAAAGTTATTACGCCTTTTTAAAGCACAAACTATCGTCTGTCAAGACGGCAAGGTGCCAATGCATGACTCCAGAGTAAACAATCTTTCCTCATTAACATATATTTCTTTCTCCATAGTGGTTTTATCTGTATGCATTATCTTTGTTTTTGCAATGTTAAGAAACAAGTTGTGATTTTCACTATTCAATTGGGTTGAGGCTATTAGGTTTTCTATACCAGTCTGTTGTTGTGGATAGCAATACTGTATCATCAGCATGCCGAATCTCTGGTATGTCAAGACCACCGATATTTAGGGCATCATATAGCTCCCTATTTATATCATCTCTTACATTTCTCATTATATTTTCGGCGTACGGGTTAAGCAAATAGGGGGACAGCCCATATCCCTGACGGACTCATTGCTTGATGTCAAACCAATCTGATGTCTCGCCATCTATTCTAACCGCTGCTTGTTGGTCTAGATAGAGCATTCTTATGAGTTGTATTACATGTGGTGGAAAGCCCATATTCCTCATGATTTCCCAAAGTTTCTGATGTTGTACACAGTCAAATGCCTTTGAATAATCCACAAAACATGAGAATAGGTTTACATTAAATTCTCTGCACTTCTCTATTATTAAACGCATATTGAGAATGTGATTTCTTGTTCCTCTTCCTTGTCTAAATCCAGCTTGAACCACGTTAATTTCTTCTTCCATTTTCTTACGAAGTCTTCCCATTATGATTTTTAGTAGAATTTTACTTGCATGACTGATCAGGGCAACAGTTCTAAAGTTGGTGCATAATTTCAGGTTGCCCTTATTTGGTATTGGAATGAAGATAGTTCTCTTCCAATCTTTTGGCCATATACCATATTTCCATATCTTTTTACATAATGCGTGATAGATTTGTATGCTTTCTTCTCCTCCCGCTTTAATTAGCTCAGCTAGTATCTCATCACATCCAGGTGATTTATCATTCTATAATATAATTATTTCACTTCGGCTAAAGGGTTCTGCTCAGGTTCTCCTTGCACTAATATTTTTGAAAATGTTTGCGTCGGAGTACACTTGTTCCTGCAGCGATGCGCCGTCGTCATTTGGACGTGACAGGTTTTAATCCTGATAGGTAACTATAGCTTTAAATTTTTATGTTGTCTAGTGCGTCCTCAGTCTCTACGTCCTTCTTCTGACTTCTATGAGCACCAAACAATACTATGTGTGTTTATTTATGAACTAATAAGTGTGTAGAAGTTTCTAATTGCCTCCTTGTAGTTATTATTTAGGGGTTCTAATTATTCCTTCCGGTCTTTTTGTTTTTTATCTCTTTATTATTATATTGACGTGTCTTCTTGCTATATTATATGTAATCATGATCCTGTTTGCTTTTAACCAAGTTGTTATACTGTTCCTGTTTGTCTTTTACAACTGTCTTTACATCGGCGTTCCACCAATCTTTATCCGTGTTTTTTTTTGGGGTGATTTCACATGTTATTTTTGCAGCGTTTGAAATACTTGAAGTGAACATCTCCTATTATTCTTTCACCGTTTTTAATTCTATTGGTAGTCTTACAAAGATTTCATTAAATTCTTTCTCATAGTTTTCCCTCACTGTATGGTCTTTGAGATTTTTAAAGTTTACTAATTCGCATGGAGTGTTTTTTTTTCCTTTGCTTTCTTCTTCTTTTATTTCTTATTGTGGTAATAACTGCTTTGTGGTCAGTATTTCGACTTAAGTTTTGCACTGCCCTTGCATCTTATATATTTCTTTTTCTGTTGTTTCTTGTTAAAATGAAATCAGTTTTGCTTTTGGTGACTATATCGTTCAGTTTTTACCAGGTGTATATTTGTGCCTTTGTGTTAAAAAAAATGTGTTTGTTATAAAGGGGTCGTGTTGAGTGCATAGCTCTTTCCTCTATCAATCTACTTCCATTATTATCCGTTTTCATTGTAGTGGTATCAAAATGCTCTAAGATGTTTCTCTATGTCCTTTCTGTTATGTCCAAGTCTTGCATTGAAGTCTCTCACAATTATGATGTTGTCTTGATTCTGTATTGTATTAAGTATACTGTGGATGTCATCGTAGAATTCACATCCTTACTCATGGTTGTTTGTGTTACATGGTGCGTTTATTTGTACACATGTAGCAATTGTCTGTTATTTTTATTTTCACTGTTATAATTATTTCTTATATATATTTTATTTCTAATTTTCTTCTTGCTAAGCTTGGTTCGATGACTATTCCTACACAGTGTCTTGCCCTTTCTTGTTGTTCCACTCCAGAGTAGACATATGTTTAACTGTGGTGGATCTCCTTGCAACCCCTCCTTTGTACTCTGGTGTCCGCTATCCCCATCAGTCCAATTTTCCTCTTTTCCATTGTTTCTATGGGGCCTTCTTCTTTACCATTAAAGCCGCAGATGTTCAGTGTTCCTATTTTCATCACTTGTCTGTCTTGTTTACCTGCAACATTGCAGAGCCCAGGCAATTTCGGAAAAATTCGAATTCGACCAGCTGCGGATTGAACCTCTGACCTCCTGGTTGACGGCCGAGTGTGTAGCTACTACGCTTTAGAGGCTCGTTATTCAACAGATGCACACAGCAAACTTTGGCTTACACCCGCTCCATTTGGGGACAAAATATATGGAGATGTCATCAACGTGAGCCGGTCTCTCTGGCTGTGGGGTTACAACACTTTCTCTCTGTAATCCCGTTTATCACGCAGAGTCTCGCAGCGGAGCGAGAACTGAGGTGGTTCGACCCCCGCTCGTGACTTGCGGATACTGAGCCGGCCGCTCAGAAAGCAATGGCAAACTACTGAGCGTAATCTTGCCAAGAGATCAACAGACAGCTGAAAGATGCTGCTGTTGACAGCTAAGTCCTGTAAAAGGATACGCAAAACATTTAAACATCAACGTGAAGCTGACTGCTGCTGTTTAAAAATATATTGACACTGGAATCTGAAAATGAACAAAGATGAAGCTCTTTTCAGGGTTCAGCCAATCAGAATGTCAACGCATCAATGCCCTGTGTTCATCTTCGAACTCGTTAACCCCTGCCTCTTGTTCCAAGAACTATACCTTCCATCACTCCACCCCCCAAAAAACATAAACCACACACACACACACACACACACACACACACACACACACGCACGCACGCACGCACGCACGCACACACAACATTGGATGTCTAATACATGCTATTTACGAGCCACACTGCTATATGCTTGTGAAACATGAACTGTTCATCTGCGATACGCTAGGAAATTAAACCACTTTCACACATTCTGCCTTAGGAAGCTATTAAAGATTACATGGCAAGACAAGATCCCAGACACTGAAGTTCTAGAAAGAGCGTCCATGCCCAGTATCCACACTCTACTAATGAAGAATCAAATTCACTAGGCTGGCCACTTGTCTCGCATGCCAGATCACAGGCTCCATAAACGAATGTTTTTACGACGAGCTGCGTTGTGATAAACGCTCCAAAGGTGGCCAGAGGAAAAGCTTTAAAGACACTGAAAATCTCACTGAAAACTTTTGGAATTCATCATGACACTTGGGAGACTGCTGCCAAAGACAGAAATTCGTGGCGTACATCATTACGCAAGGGTGCAGTCACTTGTGAAGCAACCAGGACTGCAAGAGCTGTGAAGAAAAAGTTGGATGAAAAAACCATTAGAGTAAATCCTCCTCCGGAACGCTAAGCATTCTTTGCCCACATTGTCAAAGAACATTTCGAGCGAAAATAGGCCTTATCAGCCATCTTAGAACTCATGGCCCCATACTTTTAACCCCACTGGATGAAATGAATGGTCATCATCATTCTTGATGGACAAACACCACTTACGAGCCAGCCATCTTTGATGTTCAAATCTTGTAGAATGTCAAAATATTTCTTCTTCTTGGTCTATGGCATTCTAAGAATTTTCCTCTAACATTTAAGTTCAAAAGTCCAGATTTGTTTTGTTAATGATCTCAGTTGTTAAATCAGTATTTACCGTTTGTAATGTCTCCAACTTTATGAATGTGAAAGACATAAAGATTGCCAGGAGTAAGGTCTCTCAATTCTCCAAAGACGACAGTTTCGTCATCAACTTTCTGTTGAAATAAGGAATGCATATTTCATGAAATATCACATGCAGAACACATTTCCTGAATGAAAATATAAAACATTCAATGGAAGAAAACCCACCCCCAACCAAAAAAATAAATAGTAATGAAATACCAAACAATGGGTTGTTAGTTGCATATCCTTTACAGGTCCTCGCAGTCAATCCCATAATCTTTTGGCTGTTTGTGATTCCATGGCAAGTTTATGTTCAGTAGTTTGACCTTGCTTTCTGAAAGACCAGAACACGTAGCAATGCATGAAAACAAACGCATGTCGGTCTGTTGCTAAATCACCCGCAACTGTGTTTCGAATGCGGTATGCGGGATTACGAATGACCCTGTGACCCTTTCGCCACAGAGGGTACTGAAATAGAAATTCCTCTAATATTTCAAAGTGACAAACATCTACTGGATAGGGCTAAGATAAATAAACCCAAATGCACTTCATCCTAGTCTGTACACCAATTATAACAGGATATCTGTTTGTGTGTGTGTGTGTGTGTGTATGTGTGTGTGTGTGTATGTGTGTGTGCGTGCGTGCGTGAGAGAGAGAGAGAGAGAGAGAGAGAGAGAGAGAGAGAGAGAGAGAGAGAGAGTATATTAAATGTGGACCAAACACCAATAAAATATCATCATCATCATTATCATCATCATCATCATCATCATCATCATCATCATCATCATCATCAATCCATCATGACGTGTCATGCCAATAAGCTTCGGTGGTGATGGTCGTTCGCCATCTCACACGATTGCCAGTCTTGGATCAGCTCTGTGTTCTTGTCTCAATTATGCCATTAGTGGCCAAGCTGCAACTGCACCAGCCATGCGGCCTTAATTCCTCAGGCTCAAGACCTTCTCTGTTCTAAACCGCAAGGTACTACAACCTTTCCTCTGGAGTAAACTAAGGAAGCCGAGAGAGCGATAATGCTGCATGGGAATCAAACGGTCTCTACAATTCAGCCCAGGTTTTGTGTTATGGAGAGGTTATTAAGCCTTTTTTTGAAGCACAATAGTCTGCGAAGACGGCAAGGTACCAATACTACTGGCAATAATGTCACATAATGATAAATACCAAATATACATCATTACTGTGAAAGGTGCTCATTTACTCCCTTCCTTTACTTCCCCACCAAATGAGAAACTGTAATGGCTAACATGATTGATTACTGGTCCAGTGGTAAAATATTCTAATCCCCACTGAAGCATTGGTGTCTTTAAAAATGATCTAGGATCACAGGTCATCCCAGACTAAACACGGGTAAAGGACATTTCTGAAAGTAAAGAAGCCGGTGTAAACGATCGCATCACCCATTAGGGGTTAATAACATATGGGCTCAATACCATATACCCAAAGGTGTGGTAAATGGTTTTAGTTTTTTACTACCTCACAATTGTTATCTTTGTCATCAGTTGGGTTGAGGTGAGCTAAGAACCGAAATCACGGCACTCAGGACATTCTCGTTCAACAGCCATCTAAGAGTCACACTACTAATCGTTCCCACCTCTATCTGATTGAAAGTTCTCCTGGTCTTCCCTCTCAGTTTTGAGATTCTTCCAGAACCCCTGCCGATCCCCCGCAGTCTCATTCTTTCCACTTTTCATGTGCATTTCATGCCAGCTTATCAGTCTGTTAATTCCTCCCCCCCCCCCCCCGCACTCCTGCATGGTCAGGACTAAAAATCCACACTATTCTCACATTCTGTGACCTCTGAAGCGAGGTCAGCCATTCTACACAAAACATTCAAATCTCCACCCTAATAAGCATACTCCTTGAGCCCGTATTGAATACTATGTCTGTTGCAGTGGTCTCCTTTAGGCAACGGAATGCCGCTGTTACTGCTTCCATCTCCATTCTCATGCTGGTGGTCATAGTCTCATGTGCCAGACTTTCCTTTTTCAAGAATCGTCCATTAGCTTTCGCAAAGAAACCCGAACCACTACATCTGTTTCTCACCACTGACCCATCGGTGTAGATGACAATGTCACCTTGATGTGTGTTACTCTGGATCAGTTGTTGCACCTCAAATTATGTGCGGCAGGTCGCCCATTCTCTGCACTCACGACCCAGTGTTACTATTAAATTGTGCCAGCCCGACATGTCTTCCGGTACTTTAACCAACTCTTTTCACGATTGATGGTCTCTAGATCACAGACCTGACGTATAGATAAATCTTCCTGTGACATCCAGGACCTAGTCTATGACCCTTGACCATATCCATGGCTTTATGCAAGGGGGTTATCCCTATCTGCAGCAACTCTCAGGTACCATTTGGCTCGAAGGACTCTATGCCTATCCGTCATTGTTGGTAGCGCCAGGATTTACCTCATGCATATAATTGGTGTGTCCTTTGTGCACCTCATGATCACCCGCATAGCCGCATTCTGTATGCGCTCCAACCTTTCAAGCTAGTTCTTTGATACTGTGAACATCCCCAACCCATATTCTATGACATAAATTATTAAACGCTGAAAGAGCCCGTAAAGCATCATCTGCTCCACTCCTGTTGCTGCCATTGCCCTCAATGCATTGAGTCCCTTACCAGCCTTCACCACCAAAGCGTTCACATGATCATTAAAAGACATACACCTGTCAAGTATGATTCCCAAGTACTTCAATTTACTCTCTCTACTAAGGGGACATCCATTCAATATAATATATGGGCCATCTGTTTTCACGATCCGGTTATCCAGCGAGTACCAGACAACCGTTGCCTTGTGTGAGTTTATAACGACCCCTGCGTCCCTGCACTACTCCGCCACCCTGCAAGTCTGCAGTCAAGCTTTCCCTGTCTCTTTCCTGTCTGTAGTCCAGCACATCATCTGCAAATGTCAAGATTCTACCAATTCCTGGTGTCTTAATAGCGACGACTTTGCTGGTGTAGACATTAAAGGGCACTGGGGACATTGCAGATCCCTGTGGCAGACCAGGTTTAATAGTACAGGGGTCAGAAGTCCAGGAACCAATGCGCATAGCAATTTTACGGTCATAAAGGACTGTCGTAACCATTGTGACAATCCAAGAGCAGACCTCCATGTCCAATAAAGTGTATATCATCAGACGACCTACCTAATAAATGCCATTTGCTCCACGAACACTTGTGCAATTCACTGAGAACCCAGGAGTGACTTTGAACTTTAAGTTTAGTCGTTAGTCGAGGTTCCAACGGGTCACCCCATAATGCTCGGTTCCTTTGCCAGTAAATATCACACAAACTGCCACTCGTTGTCCCATGTGAAAAGTGGAAAAGACAGCAGTACCGACAAACCTACAGCACACACAGGCAAGTACATGCATAAGGCGGCTGCCAGAAAGCCAACACAACAGTCCGCCACGAAAATTACAGTTCAACTTCGATGGATGCGGCAGTCACTAGAAAAGCAGCATTTTCACACACATTACTGCATAATGCAAAACTAGCATGTTCTGCAACCGACTTGACGCCATTTTCTGAACATGCAGTTCACATTACAATCAACCTCGGCCAGATGTAAAAGCTCTCCACACGAAATCCACAGTTCACATTGTTGCTCCAAGCACTTGACTCAGTAGCTGGGCGACGGAACCATTTACTACCAGTCCAACATGAGGAAAATTCGTAAGGAAGCCGTAGTCAGAAGCAAAAACACCTCAGATGCCTTAACAGCTCAACAGCCTATCCGCTATATTGGACTCCAAACTTTGGGAAGTTTACTGAACTGGGTCCATGTGAGAAGTCACACCGTGTACAGTTTAGCATATGCTAGGTTTTCAAATGTTATAATGTGGCTGGTCCTATGCAGAACGTCGCTCTCATCCCTTGTCTGTTCTCTTGCATGTCCATGCCCAAGCTGTCCGCAGTGTTCCGTGTCCCTCTTCATCTTGGTCAACCCCTGCCCTTTATCCCAAGAACAATCTATCCATTACTCCTGCTCTTTCTAAACCACTGTGCCTCGTGACGCTTAATATACCCAAAGTATTTCAGTTTCTGAGAAATCACGCCTCACCGATCTCTCGTGTAAAACAACATGAACATTCTACGTACTTTTTGGATGTGCTTACCTCTTGCGTGAAATTAATAATTCCAGTAACAGTAGAAACTGGGCTTGCACAAAGAAGAGAAACCGCCTTCACCATTGTAACTGTTTAAATTAAGATACTTTGTTAAAACTTTTAAGAGAATTGTAGCAGCGACTTTCTAGACGACTCGGAAACTTCTCCTGTGTTGTGCTGTGTGAAATTCGCCTTTAAAACCCAGGAGCTGGAACTCTTGGTATTACGCCAGGGTCATGTTGGATCTCGTTATATCGTCTCATCTTATCTCATCTTGTTCCTCTTGTACCTTGCCGTGTCGAGGTGAAGCATAAACAGCGGGAGAGTGTCCGTTTATGGAGCTACAACCTGCTTTCTGCTCGAGCCGATTGTTGGGCGGCTCAACAAACCCGACAGCCCACATTGTGCCAACAGCTTCGGGTGGAGGAGCACAACTGACAAGGTACAAACAAGTCTTATCCTAGTGCGAGAAAATGCAACCTAAAGACTAAATGTCATGGCAGGGCAGACCAGACCAGTCTGAAACGGGTTTAGGATGGAAGCTCCGGCAGCCGGACAGTTAGAGCATTTGCTGATCCGGCAGCTTCTGCAGCTTGTCGGGTTCCAGGTGCATTGGCGTTAACTTTCCTCTAGCCCTGACCACATGTGCACCAGTAACACACCCAGGGGTGCAGACTCAGCCAATCTGTCCGCCTGCTTGTTTGCCAAGATACCAGCTTGTCCTGGGGAAAAGATCTAACCTATGCTCCCTATCTCAGATCTTTTAATTGAAGCATGCCACTCCTGCGCGACACATACCTGACTTCACCCTTCTCAACATCCAAGGCAAGAAACTCTGTCTACTCATTGGTAGCGCTTCCCCCCCCCCCCCCCACACACACACACACACTAACCACCCAGTAATTCATTAATTATTTTAAACAAGGCAGCGATTTTCAACTAAGGCGTTTGTAAAAGTTTTAAGTCACACGATGGAAGTATACAATTAATCTATGCATGTAAAGGTTATGTACAAATATGGAAGAAAATAAGGATTTTCAGTATTATAGGCATGTTATTTTGAATGCACCTTTTGAGGCTGACAATTAGGGAAAGGGGGAAATTCTTCTTCTTTCGTTCTCTGGAAAGTGGGGAATGACATTCTGACAACGTGTGAAAGGGTGCATGGGCCAAAAAAGGATGAGAACCACTGGAGTAGAGTATCTGACCTACACTCAATGAATGAATCACCAAAAACGACAAGTAGACGGTAAGCTTTACACCATCACAAGTTATAAAATGGGCGTTGCTGCCAAAACCTTCTCAACACAGAAACAACAAACACACACCGATACAACTACATTAAAAAACAATACATGGAAATATACATATTTAAGTCATTCACCGGTATCTTTGTTGTGGACTGGGCACGTGTTTTATGTAATCCGCGTGTATGGTTCCCATAAACCGACTGAACCGTAAATGTGGGGGTCAAGGGGCTAAAGGTCAATAACGCCACGAGCCTACGGATTGCCATAGCAACATGAGAGCAGAACACCGTCTGGGGAGAGGGTGGGAGGGTGGAAGGAGAGGTGCTCAGGTGAGCGAACGGTAAATAGGAAACAGTAATAGACTATACTGCGCCGTACGTCTGGGTCATGAGGGGTAGACGTGACATGACAAACGTATGGGTCATGTCGGGTAGACGTGACAAGGGATATGTCTGGGTCATGTGGAATAGATGTGACATGAGATAGGTCAGGGTAATGTGGATTAGAGGTGACATGAGATAGGTCTGGGTCATATAGAGTAGAGGTGACATGAGATACGTCTGGGTCATATAGAGTAGAGGTGACATGAGATACGTCTGGGTCATATAGAGTAGAGGTGACATGAGATACGTCTGGGTCATATAGAGTAGAGGTGACATGAGATAGGTCAGGGTAATGTGGATTAGAGGTGACATGAGATAAGTCTGGGTCATATAGAGTAGAGGTGACATGAGATACGTCTGGGTCATATAGAGTAGAGGTGACATGCGATACGTCTGGGTCATATAGAGTAGAGGTGACATGAGATACGTCTGGGTCATATAGAGTAGAGGTGACATGAGATACGTCTGGGTCACGTGGAGTAGAGGTGACATGAGATACGTCTGGGTCACGTGGAGTAGAGGTGACATGAGATACGTCTGGGTCATATAGAGTAGAGGTGACATGAGATACGTCTGGGTCAAGTGGAGTAGAGGTGACATGAGATACGTCTGGGTCATATAGAGTAGAGGTGACATGAGATACGTCTGGGTCACGTGGAGTAGAGGTGACATGAGATACGTCTGGGTCATATAGAGTAGAGGTGACATGAGATACGTCTGGGTCACGTGGAGTAGAGGTGACATGAGATACGTCTGCGTCACGTGGAGTAGAGGTGACAAGAGATACGTCTGGGTCATATAGAGTAGAGGTGACATGAGATACGTCTGGGTCACGTGGAGTAGAGGTGACATGAGATACGTCTGGGTCACGTGGAGTAGAGGTGACAAGAGATACGTCTGGGTCACGTGGAGTAGAGGTGACAAGAGATACGTCTGGGTCACGTGGAGTAGAGGTGACATGAGATACGTCTGGGTCATATAGAGTAGAGGTGACATGAGATACGTCTGGGTCACGTGGAGTAGAGGTGACATGAGATACGTCTGGGTCATGTGGAGTATAGGTGACATGAGATACGTCTGGGTCATATAGAGTAGAGGTGACATGAGATACGTCTGGGTCATATAGAGTAGAGGTGACATGAGATACGTCTGGGTCATATAGAGTAGAGGTGACTTGAGATACGTCTGGGTCATGTGGAGTAGAGGTGACATGAGATAAGTTTGGGTCATATAGAGTAGAGGTGACATGAGATACGTCTGGGTCATATAGAGTAGAGGTGACATGAGATACGTCTGGGTCATATAGAGTAGAGGTGACATGAGATACGTCTGGGTCATGTGGAGTAGAGGTGACATGAGATACGTCTGGGTCATATAGAGTAGAGGTAACATGAGATAGGTCTGGGTCATGTGGAGTAGAGGTGACATGAGATACGTCTGGGTCATGTGGAGTACAGGTGACATGAGATACGTCTGGGTCATATAGAGTAGAGGTGACATGAGATACGTCTGGGTCATGTGGAGTAGAGGTGACATGAGATACGTCTGGGTCATATAGAGTAGAGGTGACATGATATATGTCTGGGTCACGTGGAGTAGAGGTGACATGAGATACGTCTGGGTCATATGAGTAGAGGTGACATGAGATACGTCTGGGTCACGTGGAGTAGAGGTGACATGAGATACGTCTAGGTCACGTGGAGTAGAGGTGACATGAGATACGTCTGGGTCATGTGGAGTAGAGGTGACATGAGATACGCCTGGGTCATATAGAGTAGAGGTGACATGATATATGTCTGGGTCACGTGGAGTAGAGGTGACATGAGATACGTCTGGGTCATATAGAGTAGAGGTGACATGAGATACGTCTGGGTCATGTGGAGTAGAGGTGACATGAGATACGTCTGGGTCACGTGGAGTAGAGATGACGTGAGATACGTCTGGGTCATGTGGAGTAGAGGTGACATGAGATACTTCTGGGTCATATAGAGTAGAGGTGACATGAGATACGTCTGGGTCACGTGGAGTAGAAGTGACATGAGATACGTCTGGGTCACGTGGAGTAGAGGTGACGTGAGATACGTCTGGTCATGTGGAGTAGAGGTGACATGAGATACGTCTGGGTCATATAGAGTAGAGGTGACATGAGATACGTCTGGGTCATGTGGAGTAGAGGTGACATGAGATACGTCTGGGTCATATAGAGTAGAGGTGACATGAGATACGTCTGGGTCATGTGGAGTAGAGGTGATATGAGCTACGTCGGCGTCATGTAGAGTAGAGGTGACATGAGATACGTCTTGGTCATGTGGAGAGAGGTGACATGAGATACTTCTGGGTAATGTAGAGTAGAGGTGACATGAAATACGTCTGGGTCATGTGGAGTAGAGGTGACATGAGATACGTCTGGGTCATGTGGAGTAGAGGTGATATGAGATACTTCTGGGTAATGTAGAGTAGAGGTGACATGAGATACGTCTGGGTCATGTGGAGTAGAGGTGATATGAGATACTTCTGGGTAATGTAGAGTAGAGGTGACATGAGATACGTCGGGGTCATGTGGAGTAGAGGTGACATGAGATACTTCTGGGTCATGTAGAGTAGAGGTGACATGAGATACGTCTGGGTCATGTAGAGTAGAGGTGACATGATATACGCCTGGGTTATGTAGAGTAGAGGTGAGATTAGGTACGTCGAGGTCATGTAGAGTGACATGAGATACGTCTGGGTCATATAGAATAGAGGTGACATGAGATGAGATACACCGCTTCGCTCTAACTGTCTACTATAACATAGGGACAGGAATGCTGACTGGTATACGCAATATAAACAGATCAAAAGTCCACAGAAGCATGCTAAACAGATATACCATCACGGTGCTAAGTTAGGTGGTTTACTGTGTTGTGGATGTAGTGAGTAATCCGACTACCTCTAGAAAACACGATATAAACGTGATGTCGTGATGACACTCTAAGGGGAGAGGGGCAGGGAGGGATTGTGTGATCCATATATATGACCGCATCTAGTCGAAGTCAATTAGGATAGCATCTAGAAGATGGGTAACATGAGGAATGGCAGACTGGGTAGTGGGGATGTCCAGAACGAGAAGGGGTGAAAGCAAAAATGAGAAACAAACGGGGAGAAGAGGAGAGGAAATCCACCCTGTAATGTACCGAAAGACTCGAAATAGAGCGCTGCGTAGTAATCGCACCCAGGTTATGCAGCACAGCATGGCTTATACCCAACATTTCGGTGTTAAAATATTTAGTTGCATACCCTTTGCATGACGTGGCAGTCAACCCAGTATTATTTTTTGGCTGTTTGTGATTGATTTCTTGGCAAGTTTGCGTTAAGTTGTTTACCATTGCTTTCTGAACAACCGGCACTCATACCTTTGCCACATTTTACCCACATTACCACTGTGGTAAACCAACACCAGGCGGCCTGCTTCCAGATCGCCCGCAGCTGTGTATCGAACGTAGCATGCGGGATTAAGAATTGCATTCTTAACCCCTTCGCTACAGAGCCAGTACCTCGGCGTAGCCTCTGTAACGTCAGTATCGGCGGCACGTTAGCAGTCCCCCCTCCCCCAATCCCACCTATATATGTCGAGAGAGAGAGATGGAGAGATAGAGACAGAGAGAGATAGAGACAGAGAGATAGAGAGAGATATATAAAGAGAGGGAGAGAGATAGAGAGATGGAGAGCTATAGAGAGATAGAGAGAGTGAGATAGAGAGATAGAGGGAGAAATAGATATAGAGAGATACAGATAGAGTGAGACAGAGAGAGAGACGGAGAGAATAGAGAGAGATAGAGTTAGAGAGAGTTAGATATAGAGAGAGTTAGAGATAGAGAGAGGGAGATAGAAAGAGATGGGGAAGAGAGATATATATATATATAGAAAGAAATAGAGAGCGATAGAGAGAGATAAAGAGAGTTAGAGAGAGATAAAGAGAGATGATGTCCTGCACGTAAACAGAGGTAAATGTACCGTAAATGGAACTTGGTCATAATAGTGTTGGGGGAGGACAGTAGGATGGGGGGGGGGGAAAGTGAGAGGTGGGGAAGGCAAGGGGTGGGCTGTATGAGGGTTGGGGGTTGAACGTTAAATGAAACTGTGTTGGACATTGAGGCAGTGAGGGGAGAGTGATCCCAACTGGAAAATGAAACGGTTTTCCAAAGTCTAACGATCACGTTCGTGAGATGCGCACAATTTAATAGCCGTGATCTCTATGTCGGCTACACCTGGCCTACACCCGGTACATCGAGGAAAGGCTGGAAGAACACATAATCATACTGCAAATGATACCATTAGTATTAGCGCCCGTGTGCTGTGGTGTCCCTTCTTGACTCAACTCAGGTACCTTAGATGAGCTCTCTCGGCGAAGTAAATCTTACACAAACGGATCCCGAAATCAGACACAACAGCCTCAATGTTACGGAGATGCATAACTAGGTGTGACTCAATCCAACCGGAAAAGGATTACAAACGTAGGAGAAATACATTTCTTGCAGGTTTTGAAAGAAGGCCACGTCAAACGGAAGGGTATTTATGAATGCATACGATTGCTAAATGATATTTGTCATATTTTGCGACAACTAGCACAGAGAACATCTGAGAATCTGCGAAAATAGACCGACCTATTAAATGTCCTATTACGTTGCCTCAACACACTTAAAATAACAAACACATGTCGCTAGGGTAGTAACAAGAACAATAGTAATCTCGTTTCGCCATGTTATTGACAAGGAACAACAGCAAACACATTTCGTCAAATTATCAACAAGAAACAACAACAAACACATTTCGCCATATTATCCATAAAAAAAAAATAACACGCAGATTATTATTCACAGGAAACAGCACAACTTTCACCGTTTTTAAAACTTGCAGGTCGTCTGCAGGTCATTGCGATCAACCACAGGTTAATTTTATATGTACGTTCAGTAGTTTGCCATCACATTCTGAACGAGAAGTCAATCATCAGATACAGCTTAATGCCGGTGTAAAAATGTAACTCTGTACCCCACCATCAGCCACATGCAAGTTCAAAGTAAACAGAAATAATAACGAACACATTTCACACCGTTTTTCACAGAAAACTATAAATACATTTGCCTAGTTAATGACAGGAAACAATAATAATGACACAACAACTTGTCCTTCATGAGCCATACATTTACAATCAAAAGCACAGATCGCGTTGTCTGTCCCTAGAAATACACTTAAGCAGAGTTGAATGTTTTGCGTATCCTTTTACAGGACTTAGCTGTCAACAGCAGCATCTTTCAGCTGTCTGTTGATCTCTTGGCAAGATTACGCTCAGTAGTTTGCCATTGCTTTCTGAGCGGCCGGCTCAGTATCCGCAAGTCACGAGCGGGGGTCGAACCACCTCAGTTCTCGCTCCGCTGCGAGACTCTGCGTGATAAACGGGATTACAGAGAGAAAGTGTTGTAACCCCACAGCCAGAGAGACCGGCAAGCAGAGTTGCCGTGTCAATATTAGTCGCTTAAGAGAGGTGTGTGACAGGGATGTGTAACATCTCCAGATCTTTTTTCCTATAGAGTGAAAATATTTTTAAAAATTTAGAAGATATGAGAGAAATCACCATTAGATGACATAACATCAATAACATTAGATATGCGGATGATACAGTTGGTATTGATTGCAGACAATGAATATGATCTGCAACATTTAGTAGATACAGTTATTGTACACAGTGAACAACTAGGGTTAAAATTAAATTGTAAGAAACATGAACTTTGGCCATCTCTAAGAAGAAAGAAATACCGCATAATAATATGAGGATAAATGGAAATATTCTTGAACAATTGAATCGGTACAACTATCTGTGAACAGTCATAACATCTGATGGGAGATGCCTTGAAGAGATTAGGACAAGAATCGCTATGGCAAAGGTAGCTTTTTACAAAATTGAAAACATTCTGACATATACAAAGGTGTCAATTGCAACGAGAAGTACTACATAAAACCTGTATTTTTGTATGTATGTGAAACGCGGACGATGAGCAGACAGGCTGACAAACATCTAATGACAGTGGAAATGTGGTTTCTGAGGAAAATGCAAAGAATACAATGGATAGACAGAAATACCTATGAGCAAGTCCTACAAGAGACAAATGAAAACTGCAAGCTGATTAGGGAAATTAGACGGAGACAGTCAAATTATTTTGGTCCACATTATGAGAAGAAATAAATTAGAGAACTTGGTGACAACCGGCAAGATTCTGGAGAAAATAACAAGGGGAAGGCAGAGAAGTAAATATCTGGACGGCTTGATCGGCATGGCGTGGTCGGGACAAGAACACCGAGCTGATCCACGACTCTGGTGATCGTGTAAGATTGCATAACAAGATCGCCCACGCTTACCGGCAAGGCGCATGATGAAGAGTTACCAGTTGAATGTTGCTGTCATCGACTAGTGCAAAGTCGAGCTTCCCATTACGAAACAAAACATTAAATAACCTGTCAACGCCTTATACCACTTCCTGGTTCTGATGGAACTAATTGTTGATTAGCGATGGCATACTCGCATTACTGGATGCGGTGGTTTCACAGAGTGGTTTTAAGATAATTTGCTACTTCAGGTAAATAGTTTGTTATCATCATTCTTGTTTCGTTTCTTCTTGTTAATTTTTTTGTTTTTATGTTTCTGGCTTCTTCTTACAGTTGCTTTTGTTGGTCGTTCTTTTCCTCCTCCGCTTATTCTTGCAACTATTAATACTGCTACAGTAACTACTACTACTACTACTACTACTACTACTACTACTACTACTACTACTACTACTACTACTACTACTACTACTGCTGCTGCTGCTGCTGCTGCTGCTGCTGCTGCTACTACTACTACTACTACTACTACTACCCTCATCACCACCACCACCACCATCACCACTACCAATCACCACCAACATCAGCACTAAAAGTATTCAAATTACAAACTAAAACTCCATCTCACGACGCCCTACATCACTTTCATGTTCTCATCGTTATAATTACTAATTACTTATGAACAGAATGTTGGACGGCGCTCACCGAACTCGACACCCATCATTGTGCCAATGGCTTCAGAAGGAGGGGCGCAGTTGGGAGGATACACGCCTTACCATAGTGCGAGTGAGGAAATGCAACCTAAAGACTAAATATAATGGCAGGGCGGACCAGGCCCTAAGCCTTCGTCGGCAACTGGTCTTGGATTGAAGCTCCAACAGTCGGACGGTTAGAGCAATGCTTTGCTGATTCAGCAGCATCTGCAGCTTGTCTTGTTACAGGCTTATTCGTGTTACGTTTCCTCTGGAGTAAACCAGACAGACCGATATTTGGATCATGCTGCATGACAACACATGATCTCTAAGTTCAGCCCAGGTTATGTGCTATGTGGAGGTATAACTCCATTTTACAAACTATCATCTTTCCCGTAGTGAATTTAAATAACGATGACACACACCATAGATTGTACGATTTATTGCCTGGCATATCTGGCTGCATCTCGTCAGGTACATTTTGCCAGGCAGTAAATCGTACAATCTATGGTTTGTGTCTTCGTTATTCAAACTATCATCTGTTAAGATAGTTCATAAATAAACACATAAGTATTGTTTGGCGTCCTTAGAAGTAGAAGTAGAAGATATAAATAGATACATGGGGATGCTGTCATCATTTGGAGGTGAGAGGTATGAATCCTGGTCGGTAACAATATGTTATATATTTAGTCCTTTAGCCTCTACTTCTGTCTCCTATTTCTAAGAGCGCTAAACAATCATCATCATACCATGTGCCATGCCGATTGGGGTGTGCGGGCATGTTTCGACATCTCACACGATCACCAGAGTCGTGAATCAGCTCTGTGTTCTTGTCTCGGCCATACCATGTGGCCAAGCCATCGAGGTACATATTTACTTCTCTGCCTTCCCCTTGTTCATTTCCCCTCAATCTTGCCGGTTGTCACCAAGTTCTCCAATTTAATTCTTCTCATAACATGTCCAGACAATTGTGACTGTCATCGTCTAATTTCTCTAATCAGTTTACGGTTTTCATTTGTTTCTTGTAGTACTTGGTCATTGGTTTTTCTGTCTGGTCATGCCATTCTTTGCATTTTCCCTAGAAACCACATTTGCGCAGCCAACAGATGCCAAACATTACATGTGTGTTTAGTTATGAACTGTCTTGTCAAGTTGCCAGTCATCCTTGGAACGTTCGCTGGCCGCAGTGATTTCACGCAGTGTTTTCACATAATTGTCCACTTCAGGTAAAGTTATCATCATTCTTGTTTCGTTTCTTCTTGTTAATGTTCTTGTTTTTAAGTGTCTGTCTTTTATGTTTCCGGCTTCTTACTGTTTTTTTCTTCTTTTTGCGCTCAATCGCTTTGAACTGAAGTGTAGTCCATGTTGTCCATACACACTACTTCTAATAGTGCTGGACTGAAATTTGCGTGTGGATTAGCTTTCCATATTAATAGTGTCCCTCGTCATCAGGCGAACCCACTCCGACTTCAGAGGTAGTTGTAATTTTCGTCCCCAATTCAAGGACGACAGGTCAACATTTTAGTCCAACTGTCCGGTGTAGGGATTGAACCCGTTACCTCGGCATCAGCACACCGGATGTTTAATAACACACGTCCCTATCCATTGGGTAATGCTGACCTTTCTTACTGTTATTATTGTTGTTGTTAATTTCCTCCCCCCCCCCCTTTGCTGCTGTTGCTGCTGCTACAAGTATTCTACTTAAAAAAAGGTAGTGGCATACCCTTTACAGGACGTTGCAGTCAACACCAGCAGTTCTTGCTTTTGTGATCTCTTGGCAAGTTTTCGTTCAGTAGTTTGCCATTGCTTTCTGAACGACTGGCACCGCTATCTTATCGTAAAAACCAACCAGCCATGGAGCAGGCTACAACAACATTAACAACAACGACGACAACAACAACAACTACTACTACTACTACTACTACTATTACTACTACTACTACTACTACTACTACTACTACTACTACTACTACTACTACTACTACTACTACTACTACTACTACTACTACTATTAAACTGATACTACTACAGCTACTACAATAACAACAGCAACTACTACTACTACTACTGCTGCTGCTACTAATCGTCTACTGGTAAATTACTACTGCTACTACTAAACCACCACCACCACCACCACAACCACCACCACCATTACTACTACTACTACTACTACTACTACTACTACTACTACTACTACTACTACTATTACTACTACTACTACTGCTGCTACTACTACTACTACTACTACTACTACTACTACTACTACTACTACTACTACTACTACTACTACTACTACTACTACTGTTAGTACTAGTATACTTTTATTAGCGTGTATTAGCTTTCCTTATTACCAGTGTTCCTCGCCATCAGGCGAACCCACTCCAACTTCTAAGATACTTGTAAATTACGTCCCCAAATCAAGGACGAGAAGTGAACATTTCAGACAAACTGACCAGTGATGGGGTTGAACCCGCTACCTCGTCACCAGTGTACTAGAAGTAATAGCACGTGTATATGATTACACCAATATTCAAAGAGAGTGAACACAAGAAACAAGTGATATACTTGATTACTTAAGTAACGATTAGTAAACGGCTCCATTTCATGCCGTGAGGTACATGCAATTCTAGTCCCGAATGTTAAGACCCAACTCCACCGATGAGTTATGTAACTTGTATTTCTATTTTCAGAAACGTCAAGATGCCAGGAACGTTATTCCATGTCTTGTTGTTGGCGTCTGCAGTTCCCTTGTTATTTACCGTTTCCGGTTGGAGTGTGCTCAACCCGGAAGTCGACGGACAAGAAGCAGATGTGCACCCTACAAAAGCTTCCCTGATATCTTTAAAATATAATACAAAAGAAGCTTTGCAATTCGTTGATGGCGGATCAAAGTATGAGGAAGCAAAAAATCTGGATAATAACCAGGGACATGTTGCAATGACACTGCCCAGGGATGTGAAATACAACGATCATGAACACCAGATGTTTGTCAGCCATTATCTGGACAACAATGATGACGACGGCGACAGTTTTGATAATCCACATTACGGAGACACGGCTTCTGATGCCCTACCATCAAATCCAGCTTATTCAACAACAGATGCCGACTTGACAGATAATGTCCAGAATGCACAGATCTCAGACGACAACGTTGACATATTTGACAGAAGCACAGAAGATCACAACACAAACTTCAGTAGCTTTTTTGAGCACGGTGACTCCAAGTCGCACGGAGACGCATTCTCTTGTCCACCATGTAATTGCTCTCACACTGCTAGTCGGTTTGTTATCGCCAACTGTACAGACAAGAAACTGCGCTACTTTCCAAATAACCTTCCGCAGAATACAATTGTTCTAAATCTTTCGTTTAACAAATTTCGTAAATTAAACATGTCCAGCTTGTTGATTTACCCACTTCTGGTTAATGTCTCATTGAATTCAAACCGGATATTGAGAAATATTTCCAGAGGAGACGAAACAAATAACACCTCAAATATTAAGTATCTGAGTCTATTTGACTGTGGGATCATTTATATTGAGAATGGCAGCTTTTCAATTATGCCCCATCTCTTTAATCTTACGTTACGAAACAATAATTTGACTCACTTGACAGGGTCTATGCTTGAGGGCTTGCATAAACTAGAGAGTTTGGACCTCTCAGAAAACCAAATTATCAAAATAGAAGTCGGGACTTTTGACAACTTTCAAAAATTGAAAATATTAGACTTGAGCGGAAATCAAAATTTGGGATATTCTAATAAAAGTCTTCCTCCACAGCTTTTTAAGAATTTAAAAAATGTCCGAAAGCTGAACTTACACAGGGTGTCGCAGGGATTTGATAAAAGTTACCCAAACCAAGCGTTGGAACAGCTGGTGAATTTACAGGAGTTGTGGATTGATGGTTTAGATAGTTCGGCAGAGTTTGGACCAGGGATGAGATCCCTGAAGTATCTGACCAGTTTGCACATTGGCGGTGGGTACCGTCGATGTAGGATTGAGAACATCACTGAGACATTCTTTGACAACATTCATAACCTGCGAGCGTTTGTATTGGAACGCTGTCTACCATTTGTCCGTGTCCATCCAAAGGCTTACTCCAGGCTGACAAACTTGTTGTCTTTGACAATTAAACACATGAAACATTACGACATTGACAATGCCTTTAAGGACTTGACAGCATTTAACAACTCAAGGTTAACATCCGTTACTTTCAACCATCTCCGCGAGCCTGTTCATCAGTGCAAATATCTGGGGATCGAGCAGGCCAAGTATATCAAGAACATAGACCTCCAACACCTGGACCTTTCTGACAACAGAATTGTTTTGCTCGGTAAGGACTTCTTGGATAATTTACCCAAAACTTTGCAAAGGCTTATTTTAAAGAGAAACAAATTTACTGTAGGAACGCAATCTATGAACCTCTTTGCGGTGTTAACAGAGCTGAGAGAAATGGATCTGTCCTTGCAAAATGTGGACCCTGTCTTTAATCCCGATGATGATTCCGTAGGTGAGGTACAGGTTTCAGAATGTTCTACAATGTCTCTAGCCGATAGAAATAAGGATGATTTATATGCACGTGATATAGATGACCAACAACATAAACCAAGCAGTTGTAATCAACTCGGTGTAAATATACAATCGAAGAACTTGTCAACAGATAACGACACTGCAAACATCTCAGAAATAAACAGGCACCGAGAAGGCGATAGAAGCCCGTTACATTTGCCACCTAAGCTGAGGATCCTGACAGCAACAACGTACAATATGTTTGGAATGCAGATATTAACAAACAAACTATACAAAAACAATTCTCTGTCGGTCATAGATTTCTCCAAAAGCTTTATGTCCAATTGGGGATCAGGAATATTGCCGTGGAGAGTAACCCACGCCAACTTAGCCGATAATTACTGTACAAATATCAAGAGGACTTTCTTCCAAGCAAATAACTCACATTACCACATACTTTTGAACAACAACTTCCTTGGGCCGGACTTCGCTACAGATGACAACGGATCAATATTTGCGAACTTGGAAAACGCTGTACATTTGGATATCTCTACAAATTTGATTTATAAACTTCCAAGACATTTTTTCCAAGGATTATCAAATCTGAATTATTTGAAAATATCCGATAACAGGTTGACGTACTTGAATATAAGTTTTAGACACATGAAGAATTTACAGTTTATTGATTTAAGTAGGAACTCTATCAGGTGGATAGATGAAGAAACCAGAAATGACCTTGATGCTATCGCAACTTTGTCAGGACATAAGATTGAACTTGACCTGACCATGAACCCGTTGCCTTGCACTTGCCCTGGTTTAGACGTCATAACATGGATGGCCACAACGAAAGTTCACTTCCGTAATAAAGATCTACTCAAGTGTGATACAGATAGCATGGTTAGTGAGCTAGTTGTTGATCTGGAAGAACGGCGGGAGACTCTGCAGCGATTGTGCATGTCTAAAACTGCACTTATTATTGGCTGCGTGGCTGCTCTAACGGTGGTCATGATAACAGTTGGGCTTGGCCTGATGTACCGCTATCGGTGGAAGCTAAGGTACTTACACAACATTGCCATTGCTGCCATCTTCGGCTTCAAACCAGATCTGCTTCCGAAATCTGGCTGCACATTTGACGCCTACATAGTGTATACAGAAGAAACGCAAGATTTTGTTATAGACAACTGCATAAAAGAACTGGAGCTGAAAAGAGGACACAGACTCTGTGTTGAAGATCGAGATTTTCTGCCTGGAACATATACAGTGTCCAACATTGTCAGCGCTGTCAGAAACAGTACCAAAACCGTTCCCGTGATGACGCCAACATTTTACGATGGCGTGTTTTCTGAATACAGTTTCAAGATGGCCGTTATGGAAGAACTATACAAGAATCGGTCAGTGCTGCATCTTCTAATATATCAACCGATTGAAAATGAACAGATGTCGCACGATGAGCTGAAAGTCATGAAACGAAATAGCTATATTGAGTACCCGCCTGACGGAGCGACAGACGATAATGTTAGGCAGAAATTCTGGGACGACCTATCTCTGGCAATCGGACACACCAAGAACCCAACGACTCAACAACTTCCGGACATGCAATGAAGGATTTTGTCTGTGTTTCTGTTTACTTGTTCCTATTGCATATTATTTCATCTGTCAATGTATATATTTACTCACATACAATCATTGATTCAAGTATGGATTACAGACACGAGGAACAGCTGAAACGATTACAAACATTCACACAATAGAAGGAATAACATGGCTTGAGAGAGTCATCAATGTGGGGCTCATGGAGAGAACTAGACAAATATCGGTGAACCAAGAGATGAAGACGATAGCGCTGGCTAGGATATACAATAGGGAAACATGAGAATAGTATAACTATAAAGGCCTTTGTCTGGAATCCACAACGCAAATAAAATTGAGAAATTCCTAATACCCACGGAGAAGAGAAGTAGATACATACATGAATAATATGGTGAGGGCATAGAGGGATCTGCAAGGGATAACTAAGGATAGTGTAGCGTGGTCACCTACGGTACAGAGAAACCCCCACACATAAAGTAGTATGACCAAAAAAAAAAAAAAAAAAAAAAAAAACACCCTTAGAAAGGTCTACACACTGAGGATATAGAAGATAAAGTCGGCTCGTTAAGATCTAGGCTGTATGAAAATACCGGTCACAGTAGAAATTTAAATTCCTTACAGTAGTGCAAGATGGGGAAAGTTAAAGTGGACTATGGATAAAAGCAAAAACAAAAAAGGATAGCAGACTTAGTTATTCCTAGCTAAGTGATTCCTGCAAAGCAGGGAACCCCCAGTTTCCTTTTTGTACAATAGGACTATGGGAAGACAATTATGTAAACAACCCTTACTTTGACACACTCCACTAGCTATCTAATGTTGTATGTACGTATCATTCTATGAAAATGAAAGTTGGTAAGTTTTACTAATATATCTACTCTTTATTGTGATTTGTTTACTTTTAGGAAAAACATATTGCTCCACTAAGCTTTACATCCAGAACTAAAAGAGTTTCGGCTAGGCGGTAAATATTATGTATAATGAATTCGATAGGTCTATATTTGCTATCTTTCTTGAGTGGATAGGTCACAGAATAAGAACTCAATCATACGCCTAATCGGACAGGACTGGTGCTCTTTAGTCATCTAACCAACATACACAGATAATACAGCCTGGCCGTGACATGCCATTTCTCAGTATTGACATTTTAAAATTTAATAACAGTGTACATAAATGTACAAGGCTGGTAATACATTTTTGAAATAGTAGTGACTAGCCACACATCAAGAATGGGGATAGCATAGCAGTTGTTACTAGAATTAACGTCGTCCGTAGATGACATTGGTGTCCCATGCGGCGTGGCTAAATTTCAGTTTGTAAAATAAATACACTTCTATTAACATATTTATTACTTCTAGTAAACATACATTTAGTTCCCGTGGAACATTAGTATTATAATGCTATGAGTTATTATAATAATTACCAACATATAGTTATTTACTATTCCTTCCCTGGGATACGTTAACAAGCGTGGTTGGTCATCCATGCCTGCGTGAAATAATTCAAAGTCTAGTCGATGCTCCAGCTTCCGATACATGACGTGGCTTGAACAATTTATATGAATTCCTTCCTTTGGAATATTGCATTAATGTAAGCTTTTTTTTTTTACTTAGTTCGCTTCCGCCACTATCCTCTGTCTCCTTTGTAGCAAGCGAGTACATTGCTGCATCACGCATCCAGCGTGGGCATATTTCTTTAACAAACACATCCAAACATCGTACAGTATAAAATATACACATTATAGTTACTGGTTTCAACTTAACCTTGTTCCGAACCTGGTTTTCTGAAAAAGATTGTCGGGGTCTGACTAAAGTTAAATCAAATCAAATCAAATCAACTTTATTTTAAAAGGGTCACAAATTGGGCACGCAGGCCCTTCCAGTCACTCGTCTTTCTTTCATCAAGAGCATTATACATTTACATAGTGTCATAGGAGGATGAATATCAAGGACAGGAAGATGTAATTTCCTATACTTAAGTGCTCAAAGACAAAGAAGCGCAACACTGACTTTTAATGGGTCAGAGAAGAAAAGGACAATAAGGAGAAATAGAGAAAGAGCACTGTGTATATCCTCCTCTGTTAACAAGAAAAGGGTTAGAATTTAGACAGAAGATTCCAGGAGTTCTTAGGGCGGGGGATGTACTGTTGTACACCCCAGACAGAAGATTACACTGCTGGACTGTAACAGGATCAATGAGTTTACACAACAAACTACAGACTAAACAAAACAAATTAAGAACAACAAAATTAGGTTTTTATTGACAGAACTGCATGGTTTAGTGACAAACAGGCATCCTGGCATGTCACATAATTGACATATACAGAAATGGGAACCTATGTTCCCACTGTAATCACTGCTGCCTAACATCGCTACGCACATGACTAGGTACCCATCTTCACAAACCAACAAGGACATGGCAACAACAGAGCCTCAACGTAAACAACCACGGTAACAGCAGGTATGGACTCTCTATTGTAATCATCTCAGGACTCATGGACAGTTGGTACATACAGAAATGGGAATCTGAAATCCCACAGTTAGAGATAACTGCTGCCTAGTACTAACTACAGGGGCGGTCTCTAAATGACAGTGAGACCTCAATCATGTTCAGTTGAGTCGAAGGGCACCCTCAATACCCACACAAGACACCCGCATCACATAAGTCGACTGGGACCAGATACAGCGAAAAACCATAACATAACGAATAACAAAACTATAACCCTAACAGCAGAGATATAGTGACATAAACAGGTATACAAATGGGGATATGAATGGGTATACGAAAGGGTATACAAAAAGGGGATGTGAGTGGCCTACGACATTAACCAGAGCCGGGGCTCAAGTTTGCTCTACAACCACAACCATGGCCATGGGTCACTACCTGCAATGCATGACAAGGTACAACATCTAATTAATAATCATCAAAGAATCAATATTTGCATCAACACATGGACTTCACAGGACAACAACTACAGCAACGGTGTATGCAAACAGTGTCCTTGTGGCACAAACATAGACATGGACTGTGTAAGTTCACACCAACCACATGATACTTCAACTGGACAACAATGACATGGATAGGTTATAGGATATACTCCACATAAAATATAAACAGAGCACACACGCTCTACAGCATCCTTCGGAGTGATTGGGCCCACAATTAATGCAACAGCCACCACCATATCATGGGACAATCTTAATGTGAGGGCGGATCATCCCTCGTCACAATGCTCGCAGCCTTTCCTGGCCTCTCATCTAACTCAATATTTACTTCTTGAACACTCTCAGTTCAGGGGGGTCATTACCTACAGATCTCTGACACAACACAACTTCTCATCACCAACACCACAGGCTGAGAATACCACTCATAAATGCCAATGTTACACAGCAACACTCATCAACTAGTCAAAATCAACACCGAACACAACTCAGTTACACCGGTGTACCACGACTCTAACAGGACAACACCATTTGAACATGTACATACAGGACATAAATACAGCCCAATGCACCAACAGCAATCAAGCAGACATAGGATATGCAATTCAACATGACATCACCAACTAGATGTGTCATTGTACTGATGACAACTAGACAACATCACTATATCAGAAGTACAGTTCTACACATAACACCAGCAACAATCAGGACACAGGCTATAACATAAGTCACCGCCAACAACTCAGACATATAACGCCACATAAAACCATCACAATCACCATCCCAGTCATTTTAGCCGACATCACTACATGGTCACCCTCACCATGACAAAGCTCACTCAATAATACCCCAGATTCATTATGGGTGCCCTATTCAGCAACTCTTCCAAGACTATTCTCAAGACTATTCTTCTTAAGTTCACATGTGTCCAACCTGAGCAACACAGATCATTATCCCCATGAACACTATTATAATCATAAACCACCCTATCATGTGTAGTGTTCAACCTGGCACCTTCATCACTACACCCAGTCATGAATAATTATTACCATAGCTCCATTTATCTAGAAGAACATAACATACATTGTCATCAAGCACCATATATCTATTACTTTCACCGTGCCACTCTACACCTTCGTACGCCAGCAATCACTATATTTTTGGCATTCTTGAGTCATGATAAGTCATCTGGCTTCAAACAATATAACATAATGGAGGCGTCTCTCATGCCCCGGCACCCTTTACTTTCCATTACATGTGAGATATCTCAATACCTCAGTACATTATAATATAAAGACACCGGCCTTCCCCTTTGTTACGGGAAGTTAAATCATAAACACATCTGTACCATGTTTCCAGTTCAACTTCATGTTCCTCATTATAGACCAGACTGGTATAACCAACCAATTATGTACTTTGCCTCCCTCTTACTGACTGTACAGTCCACCTGGAACAGCCCTGGTTACCCCAGACCATTCAATCTACTGTTGTCTTCAACCTCACCATGCTACTATAAGGGCTTTATATTATATATATCCTGCACACCTAATCTGGCCACCTTCATACAGGAATACCACCCAAATAGAATTAATCATAACCTAATATTTTATTCAACAATGCTCCATATTTTCCTCTTTACTGTTGTAAACAGCCCCGACCATTATTTCATTATTTCCTCATATTTTATTCTAGTGCTCTGTATTTTCCTCTTGTCAGAACACAGACTTTACAGAACAATACATCCTCCTCTACTCTGGACTATGATACTACATATTTTGCCTACTGTATTGAATTCTGGACCTATCAAATTCTATAGAACTACCAAACACAGTACAGTATAGATATTTGACTACTTCCAATCCGTACTGCACTGTCTGCTACCTTAAATCTAAAAACCTACAAATATACACACCATCGTATGAGAACAACCTTTGTCCTGGATCTTCAACAACTACCCCTGGTATTAGTTTTCTTACTACATCCCTGCCAATCTGCAGAGTAGCACTTTTACAGTTACTAATTGTGGCGAACCCATGTTGTTGTCTTTCTGCCGGTTACCGCCATTTTACATGCGAAGATAACTCTACTAATTTTAGTCACTCAGGAACAGAAGAGCTCCTCAAACTATAAACCGAACTAAACCAAATTCTACCTCAACCCTGTGGATGTTATAAGTTTGGAGCTCCCAGTTGGGGACTAGAGGCACCACTATCCTATCTTTAATTAAGCTATCTAAATAAATTTAACTCACCAAGAGTGGGCTTACAAATTGCCAGTTATTTTGATGGATTTCCTCGGTCCTCGTGTGTGGGCCACGCAAGCCAGTCATGGTTAAATCTAGAGGCATTTGTGACTCCCTGCTCTGGTCCAGTGACTGGGGAGGGCTGGTTAAAGCCTCCATATTTTATAATCTACATGAAAACAGTGATCTACAAAATCGCTCCTTCGGCCACGGTTGTCTGGTTTTGAGAGACCGGGAAACTGACACGCGCCTCTATTTATCCTTGCTTCCAGAGCGGCTTCCCATCATACCCCAGGGCACTGCAAGGGATGCTGGTATTGTTAGCATCATCAACATCATGTGTCGCTTCAGGCTATCACAATAGGAAGAAAGATAAACATTATGAAATGAATGTTGTAAACATAATCAAGACAAATTACCATGTTATGAGGTCCATCTCCCACCTACCCATACATCACCCAACCACACACACAACCTCACCTACCCATACACACACACACACACACACACACCCATGGACACATACATACCCCACCAGCCAACCAATCCCCCTCGCGCACATCCCCCACCCACACACACACTGCCCTCACCTGTTTCCCCAACCAAAACACACTCTCTCCCCACAAACATCCCCCACCAACCCACACATCCCACACCCACCCACATACACATTTTAACCCACACTTCCTCTCCCCACCCACACCTCCAACCACTCATCCCACAGCCACATCTCCATCGACCACATAGTCCCCACCCACGCACACACACCCCCTCCCGCACATCCCCCACCCACACACACACTGCCCTCACCTGTTTCCCCAACCAAAACACACTCTCTCCCCACAAACATCCCCCACCAACCCACACATCCCACACCCACCCACATACACATTTTAACCCACACATCCTCTCCCCACCCACACCTCCAACCACTCATCCCACAGCCACATCTCCATCGACCACATATTCCCCACCCACGCACACACATCCCCCACCAACCCACACATCGCACATCCACTCACACATCCCCAAACCATCCACACACATCCCCACCAATTGACATCTCCCTACCCCAACACACACACACACACACACATCTCCCTAACCACCTATACATTCCCAATCCACTCACACACACCCCACCACCTACACATACATCCTCCACCCACCCACACATGCCCTAAACCAATCCCCCACCACACACGTCCCCCACCCGCACATCACATACATCATCTACCACGCAATATTCCCAACCCACACACCGCACACATATCCCTCACCAACATACCACACAATATTAATTTTGCCGTTATGTGCTTGCACATTTAATTTTGAAAGCGTCCTAAACTTGGACTAACACACAGACCACCGACCTACCGCTCCAAGTAGTGGTTGAGAGATGAGGCTTGAACTAGAGTAGGATCCACCTGTAAGTTTTTGACAGGAAATGCAATGGCGAGTCGCCAGGTTGCATGCCTGAGCCAAACTCAACCAAACTCCTTAGTTTTGCGTACAGAATAAATTGAGTTATACATATAACTACGTAAATTAACACAACTACTATAATATACGCAAGAGGTGTCGGCTTGCCAAAGTCTTTGCCAAAGATAGGACGGCGTGGAGTGAGATAGTTCACGGCGTATGCCCCAGTGGGGGATACATGGTGAAGAAAAACAGTAGGACAAGAAGAAGTCATTCGGCTTATTTAGTTTAATTTAGTTTAGTCGACCACGGGTGTAATCCATACATGCCCCGTTCTACTCCTAACTCAAGCCTGAGTCCGGAGAATTTCAGCTCAGTGCACGAACTCCGTAGCACCGGCGAGGATCCTGAAATACTCTGGGTAGATTTTTAACTCGAAAATTTGCCCGGGCAGCGCCGTTAGGCTACTCTTTTTCGATTTCCAACTGCCAAAGGATTTTTTTTTACGTGCGCAACAATACACACTGGCGTCCGATCTCACTACCCAGAGACCAGGGGACATTTTATTACTAGAAGTCCACGAGAAAAAGTCCCGGCCCTCACCGGGGCTTGAACTCGGGACCTCTAGCACTCGAGGGTAACACCATACCTCGAGAACACTCAGCCCTCTCCTTATTAATAGGTTCCCTGCTGGATTAAGACCTCTGTAATCTTTCTTATTGATAGGTTTATTGGCTGATCAAGACTTCCTGCCGAATAAAGACTTCCTTTTATCTTTGTTATTTGATATATTTATCAACTGTTTATATAACAAAAAGCATTAACAGGTCAAATAAGTAGGCAGGTCATCCTTGTGGTATGGGAAGTAATTATTAGTAAATAATATTAATCCGGATGTACAAGTGTCTTCAGTATTTACTTTAGTGATTCCACTCCTGAATTGTTATAGCTTCCCAAATAATAGATCTAAATTAGGTATGTAAAACAAACATATTTCAATGTTAGTTCTCCTTCTTCGCTAAATAATGCTTAATTTGTCCACACAAGAAATGTTTTTTGTGTGTATTCGTTAGCTTTAGACTCAAGTGTAGTCTATACACGTGCACTGTTCTGATTTTTGCATGTGGATTAGCTTTCCCCATTATCAGGGTCTTTCACCATCGGGCAAACGCCGGTGTGGGGGTTTAACAAACTAATTTGTGGTCAGCTTATTTAGTATATACCCACATCTGGCAACACATTCAATAGAAAATGTGCTATGGCTTGCAAGCAGGAAGGAGAGTGTGAACATGAAGATAACGAAGTATCATTCTTTGCACTCGCTAGCTTTTAACTCAAGCCTAGTCCATACACATGCGACTACTCCTTGTGCCTTGGACTGATTTTTGCGTGTTAATTAGCTTTCCTATCACCAGTGACCATCGCCATCAGGCGAACACACTCCGATTTCTGAAGTACTTGTAATTTACGTCCCCAAGTCAAGAACGAAGAGTCAACATCTTAGTCCAGCCAACTGGTGCATATGTTGAATTCACTACATCGGCATCAGCACACCGGAAGCTTAATGGCGAGCGCCCAGGTCCATTCTACCACGCTGATCTCCATAACAGTCCTGAAATGTTATTATTTCCTTCGCTCTCTGTTTCTCGGCATATATTGTCAGTGTACGTTACCACAAGTAGAGGGGTGAGCACACTTCCTGGCTGTACACGAGAATTCACTTCGAAAGGTTTTGTTGTACCTGCCTTTGTTCTTATGCAATTATTGCTTGACGTATATAAACGTTGGCAAAGATCGATGATGTGCTTGCTAATCCCATATTTTGTTTTGCCTATGTCTGTTTATCTTTTAATACATTATTGCTACTTCAAACACTGTAAGAAACCTGCGTTCATGTGTAAAGAAAGAAAGAAAGAAAGAAAGAAGAAAGAAAGAAAGAAAGACAAATGAATAAATAATATTACGAATGGTATTAACAGTGATAATGAAGTTGCAGTACTGATAATGGGACGCTGAGGTGTTTCCAAGGCACCAGGGCCGGGTTATATACTGGCCAAGACCTATTGACGCGTCCTCGTCGAGCGTCCTGGGCAACAGGTCCCTTCGGGGTCCTGGCTAAAGTCAGTAGGATCGCCGATTCCTCCGAAGTCGGAGATTGTCTGCCTGTACGGCGAGGAACCACCAGTCTGCACACCAATAAGCCAGACATGGGACAACGGATACTCACGCAAAACTCAGGTCCTGTATGACATCACACTGATGTTGGACAACAGGGTGTCTTCATCCGACATACAGGACTTCGCGTTGGAGCTCAAGCCAACGAACACAAGCAAGCAAGCAAGCAGTACTGATAATGGGAATGAAGATGTCAGAGAGTAGTAATAGAAGTAGCTATTGTAGCAGCTGTGAAATAGAAGAAGAAGAAGAAGAAGAAGAAGAAGAAGATGATGATGATGAAGAAGAAGGATTAACTCTCACGTTGTCTGTGTCTTAAACAGAACTTGCATCTATCGGAGCCAAGTACCCCCTGACCTGCACCAAATCCCCATGTCTACGGAGACTGTATTGAAGAGCTTTCCGTCCCTTCTCGTGTCTGTTTACTGCCTTCATTTGACAATGTTTGCATTATTTTATGTCAATGTAAATGTATCATTCCTAAAAGATAATTGGTGTGCAAAAGATGAGTGATTGGAAGGGCCAAATGTAAGATGGCCTGTGCTCCCCCGATGTGTCGCCACCTTGCCGTGGTGGGGGAGCTTGAGTGTCCCACTGACCCCAAGCGCTATGCCGATGGATATTAACTACATATTGGTCAGCTCTTGGGATAGGGACCAGACTAAGAGAGACACAACCTGATGCTCTGCAGGTAGACTGAGGATAGCAGTCAAATGTTTAAATCAAGCGCACGAAGGCAGCAGTTCTTGGTCCGGACACAAGCACTAAGGCTCTCGGTGAGGGATAAGGCTGGACGCCTCTAAGCCATTAATTCTTGGACATGAGAGCCGGACCGATACAAACCTACCGAAAAGTGGAGATGAGAGGCAGAGCACGCTACATGCTTAGTTCAGATACTTATTTCGAAGGTTCTCAGCTGGGGGATATGAGGGATCCCCGGATGAGAGGGCCTGGCCGTCTTTTAGCTCACTAATGCACGGAGGTAAGGTGCTGAGCCGGCAGCACATGTAGCCTACCGCGTGAGCACTAAAGGAAGAAAAGCGCCCCAGTCGCACGAAATGGTTACGAAAAATGTCTGTATCTATGCTCAGTAGAGTGTAGTCAAAGGTGAAAAAACGTCCCAATAACACGAAATTGAACGCTTGGCTAGCGAATCCATTGCGTGGACCGAAGTCCGAAGCGAAAGCTTACCTAGTGGATGTCGTCCGCAGACTGTCCGTTCCTGATTTGTTCTTGAGCGACCAGTGGCAAGCGAAATGCCCAATACATGGAAGTGAGGAATCAAAGCAGCCATGAGCAGGACGTGGCAATTCCTCGGGTGAGCCCAGTCTCAGAGCAGTATGCGCCGGCTCTGCAATAATGGAAGCCGCCTTGGATAGAAGGGACCGCCTATGGTCTGCCCCTGCTTTCCCTTGCGGGCTGACCGTGATGTCTCTGACCGTTCTATCTTGACCAGCTGAAATGTGGGCGACATCACAACAATAAGTCTAACGTGTCTCGAAACCCGAGGAAGGCTAACCTCATCAAAAATGCCGGCCGAAACCGGAAGTGCCGTCCTACGGGTGGCAACATAAAAATTGGCACTACGCATTTACGTCCGAGTGAAATGTCTCGTCCGAATATCTCTCGTGCTACAGCTCTGACTACATAGTTTCCGAATGCCGCTCTTATTTGGAACAGCTCTGACTAGGTAGTTTTCCGAATGTCCGTCGTGCCTGGAACTGCTCTGATGGGCACAACGAAAGCACATGTCCGAAACGAAACTCGCTGAGTGGATACTGTCTGCAGACTGGTCTGGTTTGTGCGGGAACGGCCCGAGGCGAAAGAAATGCCCAATATATTGAAGTGAGGATTTAAAGCAGCTATGAGCAGGACGTGACGATTCCCTCGGTGAACCCAGCACCAGGGCGCTACGTGTCGGCCCTGCAATTATGGAAGCCACCCTGGATGGCGGAAAATGCCACCATGGACTGTCCTTGCCTTCCCTTGAGGGATGATCGAAGTCTTCGACTGTTCTAAACTGACCAGCTGGGATGTGGACGGTACCACAAAAGTGAGAGTCTCCCAGGAATGCTAACCTGGTCAAAACAGCATGCTAAAGGTCGGATGTGTTGGCCTGAGGGTTTCGACCCAAGGGTGCTAACTAGACACACCGCAATCACATCTGAAAAAAAAAAAAAAAAAACACTCCGGATGAACGCTCATTCTCTGTACCCAGAAACCATTGAGGTGTTCAGGAAAAACGACTTCACATCCTTGGGGAGGTATTTTAGGATGTAACCACGTCAGGTCTTATTCAGACATGACTGAGTTACCGTATGACAGTAGACAGTACTACCAGCTTTCTGTTAGCGCCGATGGTGTGCAACGCTCACCAAACTTAACACCCCACAATATGCCAACAGCTTCGGGAGGCGGAGTGCAATTGGGAGGGTACAAGCCTTATGTTAGTGCGAGGAAAAGCAACTTAATTCTAAATGTCATGGCAGCGCAGACCAGACCCTAAGCCTTGGTCAGCAATTGGTCTTGGATGGAAGCTCAGACAAGTGGACAATTAGAGCATTGCTTTACTGATCCGGCAACTTTAGCAGCTTATCTTATTCCAGACGTATTGGTATTTCCTTTCCTCGGGAGTAAACTAGGCAGGCCAAGAGAAGGAACATGTTGCATGGGCAACACATGGTCTCTACAATTCAGCGCAGGCTTTGTGCTATGGAGAAGTATAACTCCATTCCTGGTCCCCGCCATGGGATGTAGTTATTATGCCTTTTTTTTAAAGCACAGGGTAACAAACTATCGTCTGTCAAGACGGCCAGATACCAGTGAGTGAACCAGGTCATAATGCAGCACAGGACACACAGACAGGCTGGGCTCAGACCTGGGTTGGTCAAGTTGCCTACACGGGCGTCAGAGACTTCATTGTCAACGAACTCCGTCTCAGTGTCCATTAGAGTGGAAACTGGACTAAAGTGAAATCTACATGAATGTGAACTGTGAACTCAACAGCAAGGTCACACTCAATTGCAACACATTAAAAATAGGACGCTTAAAGCTATGTTTATTGTATAAGCAATATAATGATATAATGTATGGATGTTATGAATAATAAGAGAGTAGTTGCAACAAATGCAGTACAAACGTGCTCACTCCTTGACTCACTCGCTGACTCGCTGACTCGCCCACTCACTCACTCACTCACTCCACTCACTCACTCACTCACTCACTCACTCACTCACTCACTCACTCACTCACTCACTCACCCACCCACCCACCCACCCACCCAGTCACGCACTCACTCACTCATTCACTCACTCACTCACTCACTCACTCTCTCACTCACCCACCCACCCACCCACCCAGTCACGCACTCACTCACTCACTCCCTCCCTCACTCACTCACTCACTCACTCACTCACTCACTCACCCACTCACTCACTCACTCACCCACCCACCCAGTCACTCACTCACTCACTCACTCACTCACTCACTCACTCACTCACTCAATCCAACACACACACACACACACACACACACACACACACACACACACACACACACGCATCTCTGCATGTTATAAAAATTCATTGTACAAATACATTTATTTCTCACAAATGCATATGAAATTATGAAATACTGACATGCCAAAATGTAGCGATCCTGCAGGAAAATACATCAAATAAAATTGTCTACAAGACATACATTCACAAGTTTTTCAGGAATACAACAAATGCACACGCACACGCACACGCACGCGCACGCGCACGCACACGCACACACGCACACACACACACACACACACACACACACACTGCCATGAGTCAGATTACTTAAGACCTGGTTAACAGCAACATAGATTGTTGAAACATTAATAGTGATAAATAATCACGGAGAGTGATAAGGAAAAAGACACCGTTAACGGGCTAAAGATAGTGGCCAATAGAATTGCGAGGAGGAGGGCACGTGATGTGGTTTGAACACAGGGGGCGGACATTGGAGAAGGCAGTTGGTCCGGGAGAGACAGCGAGGTGGACATCGTGAAAATTGACAAGACCAGCTGTATCAGATGAAGATGGAGAGTGTTCAACGGTGAAGAGGAAAGCCTACGAGTAAGGCGGCATGGACAGCGTTAGAGTGTTGTAGAATCTGTGTTACCGCGAGAGCGACGACCGGTACACATCAGGCTTGTAAACACACGGCAGGGCAGAAAACTGGGGGAGCCGTGTCGCTCACTGAATTGAGGGCCCGGTAATGGCGCAGTATAAACTGTAAATTGATGCACTGTTCTAATGTATTATGAATTAATGGTATTGTGAATAAAGTTATTTATTCGTTCGGTCGGCTTGTGGAACTGCTATTCGTTGTGCTTTTGGACGTGTTCATTCTTAAGTTGCCAGGGTGCATACAACATAACCCCTAGTAACACTCTGGCAATCATGGGGGACGTCATGGAGCCTGAATCCAGGGAATGGAGGACGATACGAAATTGAGCGATTCTCACGGAAAAAGTAATCAGCTTGGAAAGTTCTAGTGATAGATCGAAGTTAAGAACAAATATTAGAACACGACTAGTAGAAAGCCGGCAACAGTATTAAGCTACAAAGATACCATTGTATTAATTGTGAACTATAATATGATTTGTGATAGCAAAGATCGGTGTGGAATAAGGAATAGGTGCAGCAATGAGCGATGCTCAATAACATCGTAGAAAGAGTTATGAGTAAAAGCCAGAATAGAAGCTTACGAATTATGAATCATGGCTAGTGGTAGAGCATTGTACGGTTGAACATAGCAACACGATTTGCAAGAAATTGATTCGCAGTGAGCGATACTCAGCAACTCAGGAAAGTGATCGCTAGTATCAAATAACACTGAAAGGTGAAGTGGGAAATGTGATTAAAACCAAAGAACATGAGTAGTCAAATAAGAAGCAGTGATTAATATCAAATAACATAGAAAATGAAGGGTGAAAAGCAAAAGTAATAATGTGTGCCGACTTGATTCAGGTTAGAGTTGCAAAGTGAGTTTGAACAATAGGACTATCACAACGATATGAGGGTGCTTGAGAAGGTGTTGTTTAACAGGAGTGAAAACATTGTGTGAATACTGCTATCAACCACAGCAGTGGAACCCACATAGAGTAGCAACAGCAATGTTGGTGGCGAATTGAGCAGGGTGCCATAAAGCGGAATATTTCAAGTTCTCCAAAATTTCAAAATAAGGGGCGCAGCCACATAAATAACATTAATAGGCGGTCTACAGGTGCCCAGGCACTGGAGTGCTGTCAAGAACTAATGGCTTTATCAACATTGAGTATTCATTCCAGGTTTGTTTCACATGGTTTGGCAAGAGGTATCATAGGTGGTATCTACACCACGTTTGAGTATACATTCCAGGTTTGTTTCACATGGTTTGGCAAGAGGTATCATAGGTGGTATCTACACCACGTTTGAGTATACATTCCAGGTTTGTTTCTCATGGTTTGGCAAGAGGTATCATAGGTGGTATCTACACCACGTTTGGGGACCCACCAGTTCACCTGACGACCCAGTTGATCAAGTCCATGCCAGTTGAACCGAGTTGGAGCCAGGCAGATCCTGACCAAGTCCTGAAACAAGCGGAGCTGGAGCCGAGCAGTTGGACCAAGTCACCAGGGACACCAGCGCTAGAGATACAAGGTCAAGTTTTCTTATTGATTACTGTGTATATTCTGCTTAGTGGTCGAGAGTCATGAGACACATTTCATGACTATATATATATTTGTACCATCATTATTAGGGTTACTCACTCCACAGGTATTCATCTTGTCAAACGGTTGATAAGTGCCGTTGGTTGTCCGGCAAAGGATTATTGGTTTGAACAGGGTTACAGCAGGGTCAACACTGTGTCGATGTTATCATAACAAGACAAGCAGCTACACTTAAGTGGTCTGCGTGTACAGATAGTAATAGATATACCACGCAGTAGTTACATCATATAACCATGCCTACATGGTCGGACGTCATAGATTTAGGTGTGAGGTGTGGGTTGACAGTGACAGAGCTCAAGACAGAACTGCAGAAACGGAATAATAACCAAGGTAACGACCAGCAGAATAGACCCAAGAGTAAAGATCACTGAGCAGATTTCATAGCTTTAGGTGGAAGATGTGGGTTGACAGTGAAAGAACTTAGGACAGAACTCCAGAAACGTAAGGAGAACCAAGGTAAAGACCAGCAGAATAGACCCAAGAGTGGAGAACACCCAACTACTCAATATAGACCGGCTCTACAGAGACCAGCTAAGGTAGCTCGATCAGAGCCAGTAAGTGAATGTACATATTGTGGTCGCCAACAAGAGTCTCTTAAAATAGGCGACAGAAACCCTAAGCACGACTCAGACATCAGAAACCGTCCTTCCAATAGAGTTGATAGGTACACAGACTACATAAGCAGTCGAAAATGTTGGGTCTGTAACAGCTTGGACCACGTAGCCAGAGAGTGTAGACTGAGACGAGTGACTAAAGAAGAACATGACCAAAAGACAAACTAAGGATACATAGCAACAGACAGACATAAAAGACAACGGATCGGTAACCCTGCGTGTAGTCAAATAGTGCCTACACGGAAGTCGAGTGCGAGCAGTATTCATAGCGGGACTTTAAAATCCCACAAAGCACTCGTGAACGGGAAGTTGACCACCTGCGTTAGGAATACAGGGTCGTCAATAGCTGGTGTAGATCATAGCCTGGTAAGGAGAAGCGACTACACGGGAGAGAGCGTGACGTGCAGTACCTTCGGTGGTACAAAGGAAAAGTATGCTATAGCATGGGTTCATATATCCTGCCCGTACTATGAAGGGAGAATACGAGTAGCAGTGTTGCCTAGTCCACTTGCAGGACTAATGATAGGTAACATACCGGGAGTGACAGAGTGTGCAAAAGATGAAGCCCAAAGATGGAATGGTAAAATGACACGAGAGAATACAGACTCCAGACAATATATTAAGAAAGACAAGAAAGAAGATAACGTGGTCATACCTCGGGCTGACCAGACAGACACTAGACGGGTACCAGACATCCAAACTGAAGACCGTGCAAAGCAACAAAGAGACGACAAGACACTGCGAACTTGTTTTCAGCGGGCAAACTGCCCACCTAAACAATCGAAATTAGGCAAGTGGTCATTTGTAATGAGGAATGAAATTCTCATGAGAGAATACACGAAAGATGCAACATGTATCTTACAAAGGGTGCTGACAGTGCGAGAGCACAGTAACGCTCTGGAACGGGCACACATCGCCCCGAGTGCAGACCATATCAGTTTGGCCAAGACAAGAAAGAGATTATTATCCAGGTTCTATTGGCCAGGCTGTGAGAAGGACATCAGAAGCCATGTCCGATCATGTAAATTGTGCAAACGAACAGAGGTAAGAGCCTCAGACATACAAATAGAAAAAAGCAACAAACAACAGATAAAAAAAAAAAAAAAAAAAAAAAAAAAAAAAAAAAAAACCACACACACACACACACACACACACACACACACACACACACACACACACACACACACACACACACACACACACACACACACACACACACACACACACACACACACACACACACACACACACACACACACACACACGCACGCACGCACACACACACACACACACACACACACACACACACACGAAAACATAACACTTACACATTTCTGACTTAGCTCTATTTGAATGATGATATAAAATCAATACTCAATAACATAAATATATATGATTGCTGAAAATTAATTGGATAGCCTAAATGAGCAATCTGGACATTTTGAGGGAAGCTAAGTCGCAAAGAAAACTTATCACAAACATCAGAAAGAGGCAGTCGTCGTTGTTTAGTCATATTATGAGAAGACAAAAACTAGAACATGTCGTGATAACTGTAAAGATTTGTGGAAAGAGAGATAGAGGAAGACAGCGTGAGAAGATTCTTGACAGTCTTTTGTCATGGCACGGAAGGGAGTCAACACACGAACTGATCCATGACGTCTGAGATCGCAATTTGTGGAGAGGCATGATCGCCCACGCCAACCGGCAAGACACTGGATGATGATGATGGTGATATATAAGAATTGAGCTAAGAACCGACATCACAGCACTCGGGACAAAGCCATATGCGGGATGCATCTTCAACAACCAGCGACGAGTTCAAGTTCTAATGGTAGCAGCTGCAGTATGATTATATGTTTGTCTGGGCTTTCCTTGGAGGCCTGAGTGTCGGCCAGAACCTCTGGTCACTTTCTGCCGAACCATTCACTCCAGGTAATGATGGTATATCCGTTATTTCACACTACCATCCAGCCACCATGTGCCACGCCGATAAGCGTGGTTGGTCATGTTTTGCCATGTCACTCGATCACCAGGTTCGTGGATCAGCTCCGTGTTCCTGTCTCGACCATGCCACGTGGCCAGCCATCCAGGTATTTACTTCTCGGTCTTCCCCTTGGTCTCTTCCCTTCGATCTTGCCAGTTGTCACCAAGTTCTCCAAGTCATTTCTTCTCATAACATGTCCAAAAAATGTTGACTGTCTGCGTCTAATGTCTCTAATCAGTTTACGATCTTCGTTTGTTTCTTGAAGGACTTGTTCATTGGTTTTTTCTATCTGTCCATGGTATTCTTTGCATTTTCCTCAGAAACCACATTTCCCCAGCCATCAGATGTTTTTCAGCTTGTCTGCTCATTGTCCATGCTTCATATCCATTCAACTCCCCCGATGTGTCTCCACCTTGCCGTGGTGGGGGAGCTTGCGTGTCCCATCGACCCCATTTGCTTGCCGATGGATGAAAAACTACATATCGGACAGCTTATGGGATAGGGACCAGACTAAGGGAGACACAACCTGCTGCTCTGCAGGTTAGACTGAGGGTAGCAGTCAAAAATTTAAATCAGGTGCACGAAGGCAGAAGTTCTTGGTCCGGACAAAACTCTTAAGGCTCCCTGTCGAGGGCTGTAGCAGCCACAAACCCTCGGATCTGAGAGCCGGGCCGATACCCACCTACCGAAAAATAGGGGCGAGATACTAAGCAAGCTACATGCTCAGGTCTCATACATGTTCGAAGGCTCTCAGCTGGGGGATATGAGGGATTCCCGGATGAGAGAGCTTGGCCGTTTCTCGTTCAGTGCTGCACGAAGGTAAGGTGCTGAGCCGGCAGCACAAGTAGCCTACCTCGTGAGCGAGTACAAAAAGTCAGAAAAGTGCCCCAGTCGAAGGAAATGGTTACGAAAACTGTCTGTATCTAACTCATAGAGAGTGTAGACAAAAGTGGAAGAACGTCTCAATGACGCGAAATGGAACACACGGTGAGCGAACCTATTGCGTGGTCCGAAGTCAAAAGCAAAAGCTTACCGAGTGAATGTCGCTCGCGGTCTGACCGCTCCTGATGTGTGCTTGAGCGACCAGTGGCAAGTGATATGCCCAACACATGGAAGTGAGGAACTAAAGCAGCCATGAGCAGGACGTGGCAACTCCTCGAGTCAACCCAGTCTCAGAGCAATATGTGCCGGCTCTGCAATTATGGAAGCCTCCTTGGATAGCGAGGGAATGCCCATGGTCTGCCGCTGCCTTCCCTTGAGGGCCGACCGCGATGTCGTTGATCGTTCTATCTTGACCAGCTGAGATGAGGGCGACATCACAACAGTCTAACGTGCCTCGAAACCAGAGGAAGGCTAACCTCATTAAAAAATGCCCGCCGGAACTCGGAAGTGTCGTCCTACGGGTGGCAAACTAAAAATTGACACTACGCAATTACGTCCGAGTGAAATGTCTCGTCCGAATGTCTCTCGTGCTAGGAACAGCTCTGACTACCTAGTTTCCGAATGCCGCTCTTGTTCGGAACAGCTCTGACTTGGTAGTTTTCCGAATGTCTGTCGTGCCTGGAACAGCTCTGACGGTCGCAACGACAAGCACATGTCCGAAAACTCGCTTGAGTGGATACCGTCTGCAAACCTGTCTGGTTTGTGCGGGAATGGCCCGGGGCAAACGAAATGACCAATATATTGAAGTGAGGATTTAAAGCAGCCATGAGCAGGACGTGACGATCCCTCGGTGAGCCCAAAACCAGGGCGCTATGTGTCGGCCCTGCAACTATGGAAGCAACCTTGGATGGCGGAAAATGCTATGGACTGTCCCTTCCTTCCTTTGAGGGATGACCGTTGTCCTCGACCGTTCCAACTTGGCCAGCTGGGTTGTAGATGGCACCACAAAAGTGAGAGTCTCCCAGGAATGCTACCTGGTCAAAAAAGCACGCTGTAGCCGGATGTGTTGGCCTACGGGTTTCGGCCAAGGGCGCATAACAGACACACCGCAATCACATCTGAAAAAACACTCCGGATGAACGAAAAGAAGAAGAAGAAGAAGATATCCATACTGTCACACGTCGTTCTTGATGATAATATCACGAAGTTCTTACGATGATATGCTCATGATATTATTGTGTGATGGTCGTTGTCTAGGTAACGATACTCATGGTGTGTCAATGGAGATATCTGTCTTGCAATGTAACTCACCCCCGCAGTGCATATTCACCAGTCATGAAACAAGATTCAGTTGGCGCACATAATCCTTTATTACAGAAATAACACAGACTCACGGAACATATGTATATATCCAGAAACAATGTAATCCATAGATTATAAATATTCTTCTCACAATTTAACCACACACATCACTGGCTTCTCAAGCCTGCTTCATATCACATCCACAAGACAGGTAATCCAGCTCCTATCCACGGCTGGATGTCCCACAATACAACCCACACATTGGGTTGAAGCCACTGCTCAACTACGCAACCCACTCTGGGTTTTGGCCTACACTCACTACAGAACCCACTCTGGGTTCAGGCCTGTCTTCACAACTAGGAGAATAACACAACACGGAGCTCTCTCTTAAACGACCTGACCCGCAGTCGGTCTCTTCTCTCACTGACTTTTCAGTCTCCTCACTTCACACAACACACCACTGTCTTTCGACCCATCCCCCCTGGGGCCTTCCACTCATATCCGCCCCATTATTTCTGAGGGTTGATTGTTTTCCTCGTAGCCAGGTCACTCACCTTACTGTCTATGACCACAGGCATGTGACACATACAAAAGTAAATGTTCTATGTAGCACTTCAGCACTCTTTTTCTCGTTTCAATTGATATCTTTTTATTGGTAAGTATGTTTTTCATCTTGCAAAAGGCTACCTTCGCAATAGCAATTCTTGTTCTGATCTCTTCAAGGCATCTCCCATCAGATGTTATGACTGTTCCGAGATAACTATACCGATTCACTTGCTTAAGAATATGGCAATTTACTCGTATATCACATTGTGGTATTTCCTTCTTCCCAGTGACGACCATAATCTGTGCCTTCTTACTATTCAATTCTAGCCCTAGGTGTTCATTGTGTGCAGCAACCGCATCTACTAAATGTCGCAAGTCCTGATCTCAAAGGGCCCTGACCATACCTGCCTTATCATTCACCAATACCCGACTCAGTGGCGCAGACCCCACCAATGTGTTCTGCTCATTTCCCAACACACCAGCATGCCCTGGGGAAAAGATCCAGCTGGTGATCCCTACCTTAATGTTTTAATTAACGCCTACCACTCTGCAGAAAGCATGCCTGTCTTCACCCTCCTCGGCATGCTCTGTGAAACCGTTACAATCACGCCATATGTGTATGCTGTTTATCTTCCAGCTAGCGGAAAGCCGCAGTGACTGCCTCTACCCTCATTCTCAGCCTAGATATGCATATAGAAATGAAAATAACATCATCAAACAATAACAGTAAGAAAGCGGGACAAGCTGATTTTACAAACATTGCGAGAAACGTATTACTGAAGCAATGTACGTGTCAAACAGGATGTGCTTTAGTTGCATCCGTAGCAATTAAACATGGTGAGTCATTGTTTCGTTTTCCCGAATCCCAAGCACAATTTAGATTCTTCGTTTCTTAGAATCGACATCATAGCATTCCGTGATTTAACTCTTTCTGTACCAGCGAACTCATCATTTAAGGGACTGTGTTTTTGTGATTTAACTCTTTCTGTACCAGCGAACTCATCATTTAAGGGACTGTGTTTTTGTGATTTAACTCTTTCTGTACCAGCGAACTCATCATTTAAGGGACTGTGTTTTTGTGATTTAACTCTTTCTGTACCAGCGAACTCATCATTTAAGGTACTGTGGTTTTGTGATTTAACTCTTTCTGTACCAGCGAACTCATCATTTAAGGTACTGTGTTTTTGTGATTTAACTCTTTCTGTACCAGCGAACTCATCATTTAAGGTGCTGTGTTTTTGTGATTTAACTCTTTCTGTACCAGCGAACTCATCATTTAAGGGACTGTGTTTTTGTGATGTAACTCTTTCTGTACCAGCGAACTCATCATTTAAGGGACTGTGTTTTTGTGATGTAACTCTTTCTGTACCAGCGAACTCATCATTTAAGGGACTGTGTTTTTGTGATGTAACTCTTTCTGTACCAGCGAACTCATCATTTAAGGGACTGTGTATTTGTGACTTAACTCTTTCTGTACCAGCGAACTCATCATTTAAGGGACTGTGTTTTTGTGATTTAACTCTTTCTGTACCAGCGAACTCATCATTTAAGGGACTGTGTTTTTGTGATTTAACTCTTTCTGTACCAGCGAACTCATCATTTAAGGGACTGTGTTTTTGTGATTTAACTCTTTCTGTACCAGCGAACTCATCATTTAAGGGACTGTGTTTTTGTGATTTAACTCTTTCTGTACCAGCGAACTCATCATTTAAGGGACTGTGTTTTTGTGATTTAACTCTTTCTGTACCAGCGAACTCATCATTTAAGGGACTGTGTTTTTGTGATTTAACTCTTTCTGTACCAGCGAACTCATCATTTAAGGGACTGTGTTTTTGTGATTTAACTCTTTCTGTACCAGCGAACTCATCATTTAAGGGACTGTGTTTTTGTGATTTAACTCTTTCTGTACCAGCGAACTCATCATTTAAGGTACTGTGTTTTTGTGATTTAACTCTTTCTGTACCAGCGAACTCATCATTTAAGGGACTGTGTTTTTGTGATTTAACTCTTTCTGTACCAGCGAACTCATCATTTAAGGTACTGTGTTTTTGTGATTTAACTCTTTCTGTACCAGCGAACTCATCATTTAATGTACTGTGTTTTTGTGATTTAACTCTTTCTGTACCAGCGAACTCATCATTTAAGGTACTGTGTTTTTGTGATTTAACTCTTTCTGTACCAGCGAACTCATCATTTAAGGTATTGTGTTTTTGTGATTTAACTCTTTCTGTACCAGCGAACTCATCATTTAAGGGACTGTGTTTTTGTGATTTAACTCTTTCTGTACCAGAGAACTCATCATTTAAGGGACTGTGTTTTTGTGATTTAACTCTTTCTGTACCAGCGAACTCATCATTTAAGGGACTGTGTTTTTGTGATTTAACTCTTTCTGTACCAGCGAACTCATCATTTAAGGGACTGTGTTTTTGTGATTTAACTCTTTCTGTACCAGCGAACTCATCATGTAAGGGACTGTGTTTTTGTGATTTAACTCTTTCTGTACCAGCGAACTCATCATTTAAGGTACTGTGTTTTTGTGATTTAACTCTTTCTGTACCAGCGAACTCATTATTTAAGGTACTGTGTTTTTGTGATTTAACTCTTTCTGTACCAGCGAACTCATCATTTAAGGTACTGTGTTTTTGTGATTTAACTCTTTCTGTACCAGCGAACTCATCATTTAAGGGACTGTGTTTTTGTGATTTAATTCTTTCTGTACCAGCGAACTCATCATTTAAGGGACTGTGTTTTTGTGATTTAACTCTTTCTGTACCAGCGAACTCATCATGTAAGGGACTGTGTTTTTGTGATTTAACTCTTTCTGTACCAGCGAACTCATCATTTAAGGGACTGTGTTTTTGTGATTTAACTCTTTCTGTACCAGCGAACTCATCATTTAAGGGACTGTGTTTTTGTGATTTAACTCTTTCTGTACCAGCGAACTCATCATTTAATGGACTGTGTTTTTGTGATTTAACTCTTTCTGTACCAGCGAACTCATCATTTAAGGGACTGTGTTTTTGTGATTTAACTCTTTCTGTACCAGCGAACTCATCATTTAAGGTACTGTGTTTTTGTAATTTAACTATTTCTGTACCAGCGAACTCATCATTTAAGGTACTGTGTTTTTGTGATTTAACTCTTTCTGTACCAGCGAACTCATCATTTAAGGTACTGTGTTTTTGTGATTTAACTCTTTCTGTACCAGCGAACTCATCATTTAAGGTATTGTGTTTTTGTGATTTAACTCTTTCTGTACCAGCGAACTCATCATTTAAGGGACTGTGTTTTTGTGATTTAACTCTTTCTGTACCAGCGAACTCATCATTTAAGGGACTGTGTTTTTGTGATTTAACTCTTTCTGTACCAGCGAACTCATCATTAAATGTACTGTGTTTTTGGGATTTAACTCTTTCTGTACCAGCGAACTCATCATTTAAGGGACTGTGTTTTTGTGATTTAACTCTTTCTGTACCAGCGAACTCATCATTTAAGGTACTGTGTTTTTGTGATTTAACTCTTTCTGTACCAGCGAACTCATTATTTAAGGTACTGTGTTTTTGTGATTTAACTCTTTCTGTACCAGCGAACTCATCATTTAAGGGACTGTGTTTTTGTGATTTAACTCTTTCTGTACCAGCGAACTCATCATTTAAGGGACTGTGTTTTTGTGGTTTAATTCTTTCTGTACCAGCGAACTCATCATTTAAGGGACTGTGTTTTTGTGATTTAACTCTTTCTGTACCAGCGAACTCATCATTTAAGGGACTGTGTTTTTGTGATTTAACTCTTTCTGTACCAGCGAACTCATCATTTAAGGGACTGTGTTTTTGTGATTTAACTCTTTCTGTACCAGCGAACTCATCATTTAAGGGACTGTGTTTTTGTGATGTAACTCTTTCTGTACCAGCGAACTCATCATTTAAGGGACTGTGTTTTTGTGATTTAACTCTTTCTGTACCAGCGAACTCATCATGTAAGGGACTGTGTTTTTGTGATTTAACTCTTTCTGTACCAGCGAACTCATCATTTAAGGTACTGTGTTTTTGTAATTTAACTATTTCTGTACCAGCGAACTCATCATTTAAGGGACTGTGTTTTTGTGATTTAACTCTTTCTGTACCAGCGAACTCATCATTTAATGGACTGTGTTTTTGTGATTTAACTCTTTCTGTACCAGCGAACTCATCATTTAATGTACTGTGTTTTTGTGATTTAACTCTTTCTGTACCAGCGAACTCATCATTTAAGGTACTGTGTTTTTGTGATTTAACTCTTTCTGTACCAGCGAACTCATCATTTAAGGGACTGTGTTTTTGTGATGTAACTCTTTCTGTACCAGCGAACTCATCATTTAAGGGACTGTGTTTTTGTGATTTAACTCTTTCTATACCAGCGAACTCATCATTTAAGGGACTGTGTTTTTGTGATTTAACTCTTTCTGTACCAGCGAACTCATCATTTAAGGGACTGTGTTTTTGTGATTTAACTCTTTCTGTACCAGCGAACTCATCATTTAAGGTACTGTTTTTTTGTGATTTAATTCTTTCTGTACCAGCAAACTCATCATTTAATGTACTGTGTTTTTGTGATTTAACTCTTTCTGTACCAGCGAACTCATCATTTAAGGGACTGTGTTTTTGTGATTTAACTCTTTCTGTACCAGCGAACTCATCATTTAAGGTACTGTTTTTTGTGATTTAACTCTTTCTGTACCAGCGAACTCATCATTTAAGGGACTGTGTTTTTGTGATTTAACTCTTTCTGTACCAGCGAACTCATCATTTAAGGGACTGTGTTTTTGTGATTTAACTCTTTCTGTACCAGCGAACTCATCATTTTGTTCTTATTGTTTGCTGTGAACTTGAGCATAGTTGGCATAGCACTGGAATGATTTTTTAGTGTGGGCCAGCTTCCTTATTGCAATCGTTCCCCGCAAACAGGTAGATCCACTCCAACTTCTGAGGTACTTGTAATTTATGCTTCTCAAGTCAAGGATGAGAAGGTAACTAAGTTCAACTGACCTGTATAGGAAGAGAACCACTATCTTGCCATCAGTACACTAGAATTGAATGCTGTTATACAATCAGCCATATGACTTCCACTCATATATTTCACACATTCCCCACCAAGAATCTCATATATTTCACATCTTCTCCACCAAGAATATCATATATTTCATATCTTTCCCACCAAGAATCTCATATATTTCACATCTTCTCCACCAAGAATCTCATATATTTCATATCTTCCCCACCAAGAATCTCATATATTTCACATATTCCCCACCAAGAATCTCATATATTTCACATATTCCCCACCAAGAATCTCATATATTTCACATCTTCTCCACCAAGAATACCATATATTTCATATCTTCCCCACCAAGAATCTCATATATTTCACATCTTCTCCACCAAGAATCTCATATATTTCATATCTTCCCCACCAAGAATCTCATATATTTCACATCTTCTCCACCAAGAATCTCATATATTTCATATCTTCCCCACCAAGAATCTCATATATTTCATATCTTCCCCACCAAGAATCTCATATATTTCATATTTTCCCCACCACGAATCTCATATATTTCATATCTTCCTCACCAAGAATCTCATATATTTCATATCTTCCCCATCAAGAATCTCATATATTTCATATCTTCCCCACCAAGAATCTCATATATTTCATATCTTCCCCATCAAGAATCTCATATATTTCATATCTTCCCCACCAAGAATCTCATATATTTCACATCTTCTCCACCAAGAAATTCACCAGGTTTAACTGTTTTTGTGGTTGGTCCCAGCCAGTTGTTTTACTCATCCTCCTTGCTATTTACTTTCTTCTTCTTCTTCATCTTCTTCTTCTCCTCCTCCTCCTCCTCCTTTCCCTATTCCTTCTCCTTCTTCTTCATCTCCTCTTCTTCTGCCTCCTCCCGTCCCTTTCTTCTTCTCCTCATCCTCCTCTTCCTCCTCACCCTCATCCTCATCCTCCACCTCCTCCACCTCTCTTCTCTCTTCCCTTCCTCCTTTCCCTATTCCTTCTCCTTCTTCTGCATCTCCTCTTCTTCTGCCTCCGCCTGTCCCCTTCTTCTTCTTCTCCTCCTCCTCCTCCTTCTTCAACCTAGAATATGTGAAAATCTAGCACTTCACACCCCCAGTGGTGTATCTGTCATGAGACTACCTTTACCACATCCATTCCGTGAGGTTGGAGTGATCCAGGGACCATATTTAAACAAAACGAGGCCTGCAGCAGAAACCGGCTGTGGGTATGTGATGTGCTGGGACCATAATATTTGTAATAGTGAGCGTATGCAGGAATAGATGGTGTCAGGGTCTTAAACTTGGCTCGCTAACCTAACACGTGTGAGACAGTACAAGTACAACGTGATTTGACGTAAGACTCAACGACACACCGTTCAATGGATTTATTCACATATCAAATACAGAACGATGATCACAACAATATATACGTGATACTTCAATACACTTACATCCACAATACAGCTCACAAGTCTAACTCTCAAGATGTCCAGACACTCGACGTTCAAGCACAGAAAACCACACAACGCCTTTCTCTCATCATGCGTCCGTCCACGTCCGTGTCCCCGAGCTGTCTGCCGCTAGTTCGCAACTTGCCTCCCGCCTCAGGTGGCTTCACGAGGCATGCGTGCGTCTTGCGTCGTCAGCCTGACCGCTGGTCGCTCGTCAGCCAGCAATCTTGCAGGCAGATACTACTACTCGCCTGGCGGCGTAACGAAGTTGCTGCATCTCTGCTGGGAGCTAAGTCGCCTGGCGGGCGTAACGATGTCACTGCATCACTGTACCCTGTCTGGACTCTGACACGTTCCCCCGGCAAATTTATGAAAGATGTCATCTTTCATGTATAATATATGTACATACTGGGTTAATATTCTAACCTTGTCAGAGTCTACCCTTCTATTGTTATACACATTGGTATCAAAATACAAATAAATACACATATGCCATAGAAATATATAAGAAATGGAAGTTGCATTCAACGACATGTGGTGTTCAACCTTTAACACTTGTCAGGTTTCATTCTCTCGATGGCTGATTACCTTAATTGCATTAATGACCCAGTCAGATCGGTAGTACCAGCTTCACGCATCTACCTCGCAGCTTCCAAAAAAAAACACGTAATAATATGGTTCTTGAAACAAAAACCATCTAGCTAGACCGAAATGTGGCTTTTAAATAAGTCACATTAAACGCTCAAACCCTGACCTCATTTGGCCAGGACTCTTGTGTTGGTCTGCAATGTCGGCAACCCTCTGCCATGCCCAGTAGATGCCTACCTGGTGTGTTAACAATCTGGCAAACACATGGTTATTTTTATACAACACATTACAGTATACATTTCAAATTATGGCCCTTTGTAATGACGTAATAACAAATAAATGAAAGGGGAATAATTTCAACATTAAATGAAATACAATAATTTACAATAATTATCCTATTTCTTAGCGTCATTGCTTGACGTTTCTTCATATTAACGAGAAAAAGTCGGTAATATGAATACATTAATCAAGATATGATTCTAAGATTACACTACTTAAATATATAAACACACAATTCGTGTATTTAACTTTGTTGATTCCTAAAGATTTTAGAATCGTCATAGATTTTTAAACTTTTATTTGTCGTCTGCTAATTTTGCTCTAAATTTCTAACTAACCCGGAAGTACACACGAACACTAATATCAGCTGATGTTGAAGCTTGCAGAACACACTTGTTCCGGTTTGATGTAGTTACGGAAAGTACAATGTTCTCACAGTTCATGTGTTGGAAGTTTCACTACAAAACCTTCTGGATTACGATTGACTGTTCATGTGTTGGATGTTTCACTACAGAACATTATGGATTTCGGTTCACTGCAGAGGTGTAGCTGTCAATGTTTAGTTTACACGTTCACACACGTCTTTAAAATATCCCTGGAATGTTCCACACGCAGATGTCACTGTCAAATTGGATAGTTCGCTTAATGTAAGTTTTTGAGCTAATGTGACACTGTTCTTGTTCGTAATATATACAATTAATAAAGTTCGCTTTCTACCACACACTACACAATTATACACGACAATCACTACATGAATTAGTAAAATAAGAACACTATATATAATGGGAGTAACCCTTATCACAATATTGTAGACATTACACAGCTTTTTGTGAATGCAAAAAAATATATTCACTGATAAATGGCTGTGTCGGTCTGAGTGTATTTTTACACACTGCACTCAGACATTGGTGCTTACTGGGTCGGTCGGACAACGTGACAAAAGATCGGCAAATGAATTGGTTCTGCCTGGGATATGTCGAACCTCAAAGCTATAATCTTGAAGTGTAAGAGACCAGCGCGCTACCATATGGTTTGAAGGTACACCTGCATTTATAAAACGTAACGGGCTGCTGTCAGATTCCACGATGAAATGGCGTCCTAGAAGAAATCTGGACAATTTTGTTATACCCACCACTAAAGCTAGGGCTTCTAACTGAGGTATAGACCATGCCCGTTCTCTGGGCTTTAGTTTCCTGGATACGAAGTACACGGGATGGAGGATGTTATTGTACTCTTGCAACAAGACTGCTCCAATCGCCACGGAGCTAGCATCTGTACGCAATCTGAAAGGTAAATGGAGATTGGGCAATTTCAGGATGAGATTATTTAAACTGTTATCAGAAAAACATGCTAGTACTTTATGGAATGCAATTTTTAGGCATTCATTGTTTACAATTTTGTCTGGTTTATCTTTTGTTAGTAAATTAGTAAACACTTCGGTCAGTTCGGAAAACTCAGGAATGAACTGCCGGTAATAATTTATCAGTCCCAACAAACTTCTGACTTGTTTTTTTGTAGTCGGAATTGAGAGTTTTAGTATCTTGGACACAATGTTATCGTCTGTCATGACAAAGCCATTGGATATTTTGTACCCCAAGAAGGATATTTCCTGGTAGGCTATGTCTACTTTCGCAGGCTTTACTGTCAGTCCGTGCTGTCTAATACGTTCAAATGTCTGTTCTAACGTCTTAATGTGCTCTGTCATCGTCTCTGTGTGAACACAGATGTCGTCGATATAGCAGATTATGTTAGGGATGTCTACTAGAAGAAGTCGTGTCATACGTACGAAGGTGGCGGGGGCATTGACTAGCCCAAATGGAAGTTTGCACCATTCGTACAGTCCCCAAGGTGTGGCAAATGCTGTCAGATGTCTGCTCTGTTCGTCTACTGCTATTTGCCAATATCCTTTCGTCATGTCTATCTTCGTAAAGAACCTAGCGTCTGTCAGTTCTGTCAGAAGATCGTCAGAGTTAGCCATTATCTCAAGATCTAGAACAGTTATTTTATTGAGCTTTCGATAGTCGATACACAGTCTTATTCTATTGTCCTTTTTGCGTACTATGACCATTGGAGATGAGAAGTCTGATTGGGATCGTCTTATGATGTTGTTTTTCTCTAAGTTGATGATCTCCTGATGTAAATGTTCTTTGTAATGTAATGGGATGGTGTATGGTCTGCATCTTATGGGTGCGTTTGATGTGAGTGTGATGTGATGCTGTACTAATTTTGTTTGTCCTGGGTTGTTGGAAAAGATGGTGTTGTACTGTTGTATAAGCTGTTTGCAACTGTCTGTCTCTGCTTGAGTTAACTTTGGGTTGATTTTGATCTCCTTCAAGCAGTTTGTCGTGTCTAATGCAGGTGTTGGAATTTCGTCACTAGCATCGTTATCTTCGTGATCTATTATCACTGTACAAGCTGTCGTATCGTCTTGTTCGTTGCCTCTGTTGTGGTAAGGTCTTAGCATATTTATGTGAAATATTTTGTGTTTGTCTTTTATTTGGATTTCGTAGTCTACAGGTGAAATCTGTCTCTTCACTTTAAAAGGTCCCTGCCAAGAATCAGTCAATAAGTGTCTGTCACTAGGTAGTAGAAGAAGAACGTCCTGTCCAGGTGTCAACGTTATTGTCCTGTTACCTTTGTCAGCATACTGTCTATAAGTAGCACCAGATAATTTTAGTGCATTCTTTGCAATTACACAAGATTTGATGATTCTTTCACGCAATGATGTAACATATACGTATGATGATATGGGTTTAAGTACTGGAGTAGAGTTAGTTAACATTTGGTGATAAATAGTTAATGGGCCACGTGGTTTGGCACCATAGATAAGTTCAAAAGGAGAGAACCCGGTACTAGAATGAGGTACCTCGCGATAAGCAAAAAGAATAGCTGGTAGATATACATCCCAGTTATTGGGGTGCTCTTGCGTTACTTTTGCAAGCATGTGCTTTAGATCCCCGTTAAATTTTTCTATTACTCCACTAGAGTGAGGATGGTACGGGGAATTGAAACATTGCTTCACTCCCAACATTTTGGTGAAAGCTTGGGTAGATGCGGCGATAAACTGAGTGCCCCTATCAGATTGGATAGTATCTGGAAAACCTATCCGAGAAAATATATGGAAGAAAACTTCCATTATATCATTGGCAGTAATGTTCTTTAGCGGAATAGCTTCTGGCCAGCGACTACATTGATCAATGACAGTTAGAATATATTTATTCCCTCTAGTTGTTGTATGATTAAGAGGGCCCACTATGTCAACAGATAGTTTTTCAAAAGGTCGACTGGCTAAGTCAGTAACTTGTAACTTTGCCTGTGGGTGTTTACCTTTTTTTACCAGTTTCTGGCAGGTGTCACAACTTCTGCAATATTCTTTAATGTCACTGCAAAATTTGGGCCAATGAAACTGTGTCAATAACCTTGATCTGGTCTTAACGTATCCCATATGCCCTGCAAGAGGTATATCGTGGGCAAGATGTAAGGCTTGCCTGCGATAATTTGTTGGCAAAACAGTTTGCTCTGTGGTGTTATCACCTCTGGTATAATACCTGGTGAGTATATCATTTTTCACAGCAAAATGCCATTTTGCATTCTTGGTTACCTTTGGCTTTTGGCCGATCAGATTAAAGTATTTTGACAATGAAGGATCAGCTTTTTGAGCTGTTACAAACGTTTCCTTCATAGTGTTAGTAGGTAGTGATTCTGGGCTAAGCATTTGTATAGCCTCAGTTTGATTACTTTCATCTTGCACTCTAGCAGTAGATCTAGTTACTGCGTTCACACATTCAATGATATCAGATGGTGATGGAACAATGTTATCAATGATGTCATGAGATGTTAGTGCTACATTAGCTACCATACAATCAATAAGTGGTGTGACATTATCAATGATGACATTTGATGGTGATGTTATGTTATCATCAATACACAGAGATGTTATGTCATGAGGTTTATCATTCACCTCTGGTAAATTTCCAATAATTACATCACACACTGGGTTTGTTAATGCAGCGCACTTTACTTTCCCAGTGAGGAAAGGTGTTTCAATATACGCCCATGCTAGTGGGTATTTCTCAATATTGCCTGAGAATGTTCTGCATGTTACGTGCCTGCCTGTATAGTCTGTAGGCATTATGAACGTTCTCTTTAGACCAATGAGTGAACTGCCCGTGTCACGAAGGACTGTAGCAGACTTGCCATTCACATATCCGTGATGGACGATTATCTTGCCTTTTGAATCTACTACCAAATTAGCTTCTTCATTGGCAATAGGGATGGCGTGACCGCATGTTAAAATACCATCTTCATAGAAGGTGTTACAAACAGAGCATTTATTTGCACTAAACATGTCAAAAGCCTGTGCTGAGTTCACAGGATGTTTCTCTGGCTGTTCTTCGTTTGACGCCGAACTGTCAAACAAGGCGGCATTTGCTTTGTTGGTCATTTGCCTACCTTTACAATCTTTCCGATGGTGTCCGTACGCCTTACAGAGGAAACATTTACGCAAACTTCTGAAGGATTTACGCTCCTTATCTTGTCTGTTTACCATGTTTAGTAGGTAAGTATGATATCCTGGGTGCTTATCGCACATTTCATTCTGATGATGTGAAAATTTACAATAAGTACAGGGATTAAACTTCTCAGAGGTAGGCCTATGAGGTTTCTGCCTACTATAGGGTTTGTCATAGTTAGCCGCTGCTACAAAATTAATGTCAGTAGCTTCAGTCGCAAAACAATGTTTGTTGGCTGTGTAATACGCCGAACCACGTCTCTCAATCTCATCTACACTAGTGCATTCATTCTCCTGCAAAAATTTTGAAAATGCTGATGGAATGGATGAAATGACTTTATCTCTAATGATCAGATCTTCTAATCTTTGATAATTTTTGTCAATTTTAGCTGCTGAAGTCCATTTGGTAAATATATCTCGGACTAAGCAGAGGTAATCAGAGAACGTCTGAGTCGGTTTTTTGCTCAATTTACTGAATTGTTCTCTGTAACCTGCCTCATCTAACATAAAATGTGCCATAATCTTAGATTTCAGATAATGGTAATCTTTTCTGAGGTCTTTGGGGATGGTTTCAATGACTTTAAGAGGTTCCCCTGATAAACTTCTCATATAAACAATATTCTATTCAGACAGTGGAACCTGGTAATGTTCCATTAAAGTTTCAAAATTTTGGGTAAAGGCTGCGATGCAGTCACCCGAGGTATAATTACGTACAATACCTTGATATTTCTTGTACTGGTTTTCTTTCTCCAGTCTCTCAGATTTCTTAGACTCTTTGTTAATCGCAGTCTCAGTGTCAAGTTGTTTCATCTTCAACTGTAATTCCAGTTCTTCTCTCTTACTCTGAGCTGCTATTTCTGCCTTCTTTAATTCACTATCTATCTCAGATTGCTTTGTCTTTGCAGTGAGTTCTAATTCGGCTTGCTTTGTCTTTGCAGCCAGTTCTATTTCTGCTTGCTTTAAGGCTGTTTCTGCCTCTACTTGTTTGGCAGCCATCTCTGCCTGCTTTAACGTTCTTTCAGCCGCTCTTTCATCGCGTTCATTTGCTTTCTCCTGTACTAGTAGGTATTCAGAGTATTTCTTCTCACTCCATTTTGTTAATTCATCACATGTCAACTGTAATTTTATCCCCATATCGATGAAATCAAATAATGAAGACATGATGGACAATGTCAATGAAATACCAGCCACACAAAATATGTTATAAGTGGTTAGTAATGAACAATTTACAATTTACTTCTATTGACAATACGTGCCTAAAATTGCATCCTTAAAGTATATGAAAAGAAAAATATACTCAAGTGCCCTGGATGCGGTGAAGAACGGTTGGAAATCGGGCTAGGAACTGTAGGGTCGCTACTTCGCAAACACAAATGACCTCTACGGCAAGGTTTCGGATGGTACGGAAAACCTGCTTTGTTTTTGGAGGAAAATAAATTAGCGTCTATTTGTTGGTGTGTGCCTGCTTGTCACTAAGTGTTGATTAGGTTTGTATGGCGTTGAGTGTAGTTGTAGGTCGTAAGTTTGTCCGTCAACAATTTTTTTTTCAATACAAGTTACTTTCTTTCCAAAACTTTCTGCTTTCCACAACTCAATGCACAAAGACAATCTATATGTATCTCAACACTCTACAACATTGATGACACATCACTTACATCAAGATGACATTCAGTAAGGACATAGACATCAAGTTTACAAGATGGCGACAAGGTCACAATGGCGACACGATCACAATGTCGACAAGGTCAAAACGGTGACAAGTTTCACAAATCACAAATGTTTTACACGCTTACAAGACGAGCCCCCACGTCCACACATGTCAGGGTCTTAAACTTGGCTCGCTAACCTAACACGTGTGAGACAGTACAAGTACAACGTGATTTGACGTAAGACTCAACGACACACCGTTCAATGGATTTATTCACATATCAAATACAGAACGATGATCACAACAATATATACGTGATACTTCAATACACTTACATTCACAATACAGCTCACAAGTCTAACTCTCAAGATGTCCAGACACTCGACGTTCAAGCACAGAAAACCACACAACGCCTTTCTCTCATCATGCGTCCGTCCACGTCCGTGTCCCCGAGCTGTCTGCCGCTAGTTCGCAACTTGCCTCCCGCCTCAGGTGGCTTCACGAGGCATGCGTGCGTCTTGCGTCGTCAGCCTGACCGCTGGTCGCTCGTCAGCCGGCAGGTACTACTACTCGCCTGGCGGCGTAACGAAGTTGCTGCATCCCTGCTGGGAGCTAAGTCGCCTGGCGGGCGTAACGATGTCACTGCATCACTGTACCCTGTCTGGACTCTGACAGATGGCCGGTCTTTCCCTCACCTGGCTAATGGTAAGTGCAGGCACTCAACCTTTGTCCAATATTGTCATGGGGAAAAATACCACCTGTAAGAGGATTAACCCAAGGTCACTAGACTGGCATGTGAGTGCTCCAGCTACTGCACCACAACAGCTCTGCATGGACATGGGTACTTCTGTTGTTGTGTAAACACAGAAGCTGCAAACAAAATGTTGCACGATTTATTGCCTTGCATATTTCGCTACATCTCGTTGGGTGAATACTGTAGAGTTAAATATCATGTGAAGTGAACAAATGATTAATACTTTTGCTAACAATTAAAACACATTGTCACAGATATTGTTCAGATATAGAAAATGTGCTATTCCCACGGGAATTTCAAATTTAACACAAACTCTTTCTGTTTGCTCTGTTTGCATAAAACCTCATTCATTAAGAGAGTAACATTGTAGTTGTTTTGTTGTGTATGTGTTTGTTATGTCTGATTACATGTCTACTTTACTTTCATTTTTTTCTCTCGTTTGTATTGTTAATTTCATCTGATTATCTATCTACAAAAATTGTGTGACATATAAAAATAATACAAATGTCTTTATCTGTAAACAATACTTGTTTTTTGTTTCCCTGTTAGGTATTGCTGTCACATCTTAAATTTCCTGTCATCCCCAAGAAAGTGACAATCGGCAAACGTCTGGCCCAGTGCCTGCATCCAGCCTTGCCAAGCGGTGTACATTTGAAAGCATTGGAGACTTATGACATCATATTCAAATGCATCGGAACTCAGCGTCTGGCTCATGACCTATTTATCTACAGCGCTGGACTCTTCCCGCTGTTGGGTCATGCGGCCATGAGTGTCAATCCTGTGTTGCTGACTGTGTATGAGAAGCATTTTGTTGCTCTCGGGCGACACATCAAGCCTGGTCTCAACGGGCTGTTGCTGGGCCTGCTGCCTGGACTTTAGGAGGGCACTGAATACTTTGAAAGGTCAGTTATTTAACTCGTTAACTAGGACCGTAGTTGATTGCTCTGGTAATGTCAAGAGCTGGGTCGGACACAAAGTCAGTTATTTAACTTGTTAACTTCTGAGGTACTTGTAATTTACGTCCCCAGGTCAAGGACGCGAAGTCAACATTTTAGTCCAACTGACCGGTGTAGGGGTTGAACCTGTCATCTCGTCATCAGCACACCAGATGTTTAACTCTACCAGACCTGAGGCCCTGAACTAATTGTCCCCTATACCTGGGCTCCTGAGCATTAAAGAGAAATAACCAACATGATATAGAAAAATGTTAGTTACATGCAAACAAGTGGTTAGAATAAGATGGAACTTGAAGACATTGTAGAAAATAGGTCTACCTTTCATCTAGTGCCAATATTCCACCTTTGATTGATGAAATTCTGACTCCTCAGAGTCTGGATCAACGAAAGTATCGATCATTTGTTGGACGGTGAAAAGCCTAGACCTACTTCGCTTTCTTGTTGAAGTGCTTGGTTCATCAGCCACTTGTTTCATTGTGAATTTTCATAATTGTTTCACGTTAAACCACACAAAGTCAGTTCAAACACATGGGGGCAGACATTTTCAATGGCTAACCATGAGGTTTGACCACGAGTGGTTGGTTATTTTTAGTTTGTGACACATTTTTTTTCACGTACTAGGCAAAGTACCAAAAATTAGGTACAGCGGTATAGCGGCAGATTCAGAAATTACAGAAAAATCGGTACAGCGGTCTGGTAGAGTTAAGAAGCAGCACTCATATTCATTCGGCCATGCTGACCTCCATCCTCATTTTTGTTGTGATTGTGTTGTAAAGTTGAATTTCTTCACTTCTTGGTTTTCCTATTATTCATTGCATTCTCACAGCTTTTACCACAGCTAACACATTTGATTGTAATTGTATTCAATGGCATTGGGGGGGGGGGGGGATCTCCATGGCGCAGTGGGTATAACACCTGCCTTGTATTCTGTTGATTATGGATTCATTCCCAGGCTCCATCGTTCAATTAAGACGTGCAGTTTTCTCAGACACTTCCAGGGGTTGTTGCTGGAGCTACAGAGTTCGTGCCCCATACGACTCTTTTGGCAGGCTGTCCTGTTGAAAGCTGGCGAGCCATGTGTGGTAAAACCCGGCGCAGTGAAGTTGATTCTTTCACCTTTAATACACCCCACCCCACACCTCCCACAGCCCTGCCCACCTTTCATTTTCGTATGGTATTTGAAACAATATATTCCCTTAGTGAATTTAAGCACAGAAGCCACAGACAAAATGTTGCACCATTTATTGCCTGGCATGTTTCGCTGCGTCTCGTCAGATGCATACTACAGAGTTATACATCATATGAAGTGAATAAATGAATAATACTTTGGCTGAAATAATGAAAACACACAGTCACACGTATTGTTCTAATGTGGAACATCTATAAAAGACCGAGCCATGTGAGAAAACCCGGGTCAACGAGGTCTTTCTGGTGACTGCCGAGTGCATCGACGATGAACTGTGGTTTTCGTGGATTAATTTTGTGTTGGCAGTCTGGTGAAAAGCCTAGACCTACTTCGCTTTCTTGTTGAAGTGCTTGGTTCATCAGCCACTTGTTTCATTGTGAAATTTCATAATTGTTTCACGTTAAACCACACAAAGTCAGTTCAAACACATGGGGGCAGACATTTTCAATGGCTAACCATGAGGTTTGACCACGAGTGGTTGGTTATGTTTAGTTTGTGACACATTTTTTTTCACGTACTAGGCAAAGTACCAAAAATTAGGTACAGCGGTATAGCGGCAGATTCAGAAATTACAGAAAAATCGGTACAGCGGTCTGGTAGAGTTAAGAAGCAGCACTCATATTCATTCGGCCATGCTGACCTCCATCCTCATTTTTGTTGTGATTGTGTTGTAAAGTTGGCTTTCTTCACTTCTTGGTTTTCCTATTATTCATTGCATTCTCACAGCTTTTACCACAGCTAATACATTTGATTGTAATTGTATTCAATGGCATTGGGGGGGGGGGGGGGGTCTCCATGGCGCAGTGGGTATAACACCTGCCTTGTATTCTGTTGATTATGGATTCATTCCCAGGCTCCATCGTTCAATTAAGACGTGCAGTTTTCTCAGACACTTCCAGGGGTTGTTGCTGGAGCTACAGAGTTCGTGCCCCATACGACTCTTTTGGCAGGCTGTCCTGTGGAAAGCTGGCGAGCCATGTGTGGTAAAACCCGGCGCAGTGAAGTTGATTCTTTCACCTTTAATACACCCCACCCCACACCTCCCACAGCCCTGCCCACCTTTCATTTTCGTATGGTATTTGAAACAATATATTCCCTTAGTGAATTTAAGCACAGAAGCCACAGACAAAATGTTGCACCATTTATTGCCTGGCATGTTTCGCTGCGTCTCGTCAGATGCATACTACAGAGTTATACATCATATGAAGTGAATAAATGAATAATACTTTGGCTGAAATAATGAAAACACACAGTCACACGTATTGTTCTAATGTGGAACATCTATAAAAGACCGAGCCATGTGAGAAAACCCGGGTCAACGAGGTCTTTCTGGTGACTGCCGAGTGCATCGACGATGAACTGTGGTTTTCGTGGATTAATTTTGTGTTGGCAGTCTGGCGGCCGCATTATTGTTGGATTGCCGAGACTATTACACTTTTCACATTGGACAGTGGGGAGCATTTTGTGTGATATTCACTGGCACAGGAATGGAGCATAATGGGGATGACCTGTTGCCGTGAAGTTGGAACCTCGACTAACTAACTAACTAACTAACTAACTAACTAACTAACTAACTAACTAACTAACTAACTAACTAACTAACTAACTAACTAACTAACTAACTAACTAACTAACTAACTAACATCTGTTATCCCCATGGTAATTTTAAAATGAATACAAACTCTTTATGTTTGCACAAAACAGGATTGTATGGTATTGTAAGCTATGACCACATTAAACATGAGTGTTGACTGGTCAAAACTGTTTGTCTTGCGAAATATGCCCAATATGTTTTAAGTTGGTTACAATGGACTTTTACTTGACTTGATTACAATCTATGATGTGTGGAATGATTTGTATTGAAGTTGAATTGAGTCCAGAAGTGACATCATAACACTCAGAACATTCTTATATGTGTTCTGTCCTTATCTTCAACAGCCAGCGAAGAGTCCCAATAATAATTGTATTAATATGGAATTACTAATATTTTGTAGGGAATTACTAATATTGATTATGTGGTTGTTTCGGGATTTGAAATTTAAATATTGAGCACAACCCACTACTGGCAACGCCGATCGCATTCTGGTATGAACCTAAGGCCTATCCACGTCAATATGGAAGCACTATACTCGAGTTTCGCCCTCATTTGAGCTCGTCAGTAGTGCATATCCCTGACCGGATCCGGAAACAGTCCCGGATCACGTGTGTGAAGCGGGTGTGTAACCACGCGGCACACACTGGACACACCAAATTATCACAACAGAACATCACAACGCTACCCATCGTAGGCTATGCTCAAGATTGCCCAATCGCCGCGACCGACGTCCGTTAATCGATGGGACCCGAACGATCAGGACCTCTCACTGGCAAGGAACACCAGGCCTCCTAAATCCAGTGATCATGAAGTTTTTTTTACTGTTTTTTCTTTAGTGAAGTAGTATGTGTGGCCGTCTTGTAAGTTTCAATGTGTTTTATTTACCTCCACAGGTTAATTTTGCACCAGAACCTCACTTCTTGACAGTTCATACTGTTGGCACCGAAGAATGCAATGGTAACTGGCACCATGTAATCAGACAACGAGAGCATTTTGAAAGGCGTGTACAAGACTTGAAAAAAAATTTGGAATCCAGTCCTGAAGGACAAGCACAGAAGAAAGGTCATCGAACAAAGGACAGCAGTGAAGAAGGCAGATAAAGTCTAATTACCATGTTTCTATCTGCCATATTAAACAGTTATAAACAGAAATAAACTAGTATGCGTTTCATTAATATCGTTATGTTTTGAGTTCTAGTAGTACTTGTTGGGTGGTTCATCTGATATGGTTTAAGTTTTAGTTTGTGAATTGTTTTGTATGATATGTTCTTGTTGTCTTCGTGTATCTCATACGTATTCTTTAATAGATCCTGTATGAGTGTAGATTCTACGAGTCACAATTCTGGACTGGTGTAATGGTTTTCACTAATAACTGACAAGAGGGTGTTTTTGAGAAACGGGAATTCGACACCAGTGATATATTAGTAGTAGGGGATTTAAATCCAATGTCTGACAATGTGTAAGTATGCGTTTCCTTAATATCGTTATGTTTTGAGTTCTAGTATTACTTGTTGGGTGGTTCATCTGATATGGTTTAAGTTTTAGTTCTAAGTCTGGTTTGTGAGTTGTTTTGTCTGATATGTTCTTGGTGTCTTTGTGTATCTCATTACGTATTCTTTAATAGATCCCCAAAATGTGGGAAATTTCATGTAAAGTATATGTTAGAATAAGATGTGGTATAGCAAGTTGAAGATGTCAGCCATGGGAAATGGATCTTTGGTGACGATTACTCGGATGAACTATCCCCGATGGACTCACAGATTACATGGCCATACATGTTGTTAACTGTCATGGGTGTTTCAATGGAGCACGTGTACAATGGAGGTTTGAAGTTCTTGGTGATGTGACCACTTTGTATTAGAAAGAAACCAAGAGTGTGGAGAGATGAGTGATGTATAAGGGTTTCTGTACCAGATACGGTGAAGGCCTTCGGTAACGTAAAACAAGGAAAGTGGTGCTGATTATGTATTGTGAAATGTCTTTTCAGATAAAACTTCAAGACACATTTGACTACAGAAGTTACATTTATTTTTCTTAGTTTTGTGGACTTACTTTTTCCATAGCTATTTCTGTACTTGACCAAAAATTTTCACAAGTTTTGTTGACTTATTTATAAGTTTAGTTCAAATATTTTTGTCTTTGGACGATATTTTTCACATTTGGTTATTTTTATAATGTTTTGGATTTATACCTTTTGATCAATATTTTAGTTGTAATATTTTTTCCTAGATATTTATAAGCTTGGTCGAGACATTTCGTATTTTGGCCTTTTCGCCTTTGGTTAACTCATACATTTTATAAGTTCGGCTGCGATATTTCATTACTTGGCCAATATTTTTCACCTTTATCTAACAAATGTTCATACATGTTATAAGTTTAAACGAGACATCTATAAGTTTGACTGATACTTTTTCCTATTTGGCCAACAATTTTATTACTTTGGTTCACGTAATTTCCTACTTCGGTCGACATGTTTCTTAGTTTGAGCAATACTTACCCCAGTTGGTTAAGACAATTTTCTACCTTTCATAAGTTTGGACGAAATATTTCAGTATTTGACCTATATTTGTCGCATTTGGGTACCAATGTTTCGTACTTTTCATAAATTTGGAGGAGTTATTTCTTTACTTGATCAATATTTGTTTTGTTTTTTTCACATTTGGTTAACAAAGTTTCATACATTTTTATAAGTTTCGACGAGATATTTCTGTATTTGACCAATAATTTTAATATTTTGTCTAACATATTTTCTTATTTGACGGTTGAAGTGCTACATAGAAGGTGTACTTTTGTCTGGTTGTGAAGTGTGGCACTGAACAGGTACACTAAAAAAAAAACATATATTGGTCTTGGAAATGGCTTTCTGGAGAAAGATGTAAAGACACTAAGGCCACATAGAAAGGAAATGAAAGTGTGGATGTCTAATTTGATACGTGATAACGTCGCTGGTTATGACGGCGGACATGTGACCTGTCATGTTACGTGCATTGCCTAAGGTTGAATCGGGGCAGTTTGTTGTGTTGATGCCCGGGTGTCCTTTGGTGTAACCGGATAACACTAGGACTACACGGTTATAGAAAAGAGAGAGAGAAGGGGGTGACCATTTTACCCTTCGGATGCAGTGTTGATGATGCAATGTATTCACTCCTATACACAGTGATCATCATACGTTAGGTTCCCTGACTCGACAACCGATAGGACACCCTTTTTCTATAGTTTCCCTCTTAACCACGTGTCTCAGATGTCCCATTACCCCTGTGACCGGATGTGACGCCATATTTGACCAGTTTTAGTGAATGAGACGTAGTTTGGTTGTAGCAATTACCCATGTGTGCTATGGTGCGACGACATCTTTGACCGGATGTAACAATTGTCCATGTGTGTCGACTGTACCACTAGGTGCTATTGATCAACACAAAATCAGTGCTCGAGGCGCTCCTGTCAGGGAAATTACCAATACTAAGGACACTACTTTCTGAACTTAGCAGCCGGCATAACGTCTTGATCATGTCATCGATCACTTTATCCATCTCTGTTTCACTACACGTACCATACCCTACAATTTAAGTGATCATTCGACCACTTGACCACTACTTAACCAGTACTTGAACACCACTTGACCAACTCTTGATCATCACCCTGTCACTATACCTACTTTCACCGACAATTTAGGTAGTCACTCGACCATTTACCACTACTTGGCCACTACTTGAGCACGTCATCGATCACTTTAACCAACACAGGTTCACTACACGTACTTTCCCTTACAATTTAAGTGGTCACTCGACCATTTGACAAGTACTTGCCCACTACTTGATCACTACTTGACAACGTCACTACTTAATTTATCCATCTCTGTTTCACTACACGTACCATACCCTACAATTTTCTCACTTGAGCGCTTGATCACTGGTTGAGCACTACTTGACCACTGCTTGACCATTGCTTGAGCACTACTTGACCACTGCTTGACCATTGGTTGACCACTACTTGACCACTAATTTACCACCCTTTAATCATCACCATATCATTATAACCACTTTTCCCTAAAATTTCGTCACTTGACCACTACTTGACCACTGCTTGACCACTACTTGACCACTGCTTGACCACTAATTTACCACCCTTTAATCATCACTATATCATTACAACCACTTTCCCGTAAAATTTTCCTCACTTGACCACTGCTTGACCACTATTTGAACACCACTTGACCACCTCTTGATCATCACCACGTCACCATACCTACTTTCACAGACAATTTAAGTAGTCACTTGGCCATTTACCACTACTTGACCACTACTTGACCACGTCATCGATCACTTTAACAAACACAGGTTCACTACACGTTCTTTCTCCTACAATTTAAGTGGTCACTCGACCATTGGACCAGTACTTGCCCGCTACTTGATCACTACTTGACAACGTCACTACTTAATTTATCCATCTCTGTTTCACTACACGTACCATACTCTACAATTTTCTCACTTGAGCACTTGACCAATGGTTGAACACTACTTGACCACGTCATTGATCACTTTAACCACTACTTAATCTTAGGGACATCGTCCTCTACAATTTAAGTGTTCACTCGACCACTTGACCACTACTTGACCACTACTTGACCACTAATTTACCACCCTTTAACCATCACCATATCATTACAATCACTTTTCCCTAAAATTTCATCACTTGACCACTACTTGACCACTGCTTGACCCCTACTTGACCACTAATTTACCACACTTTAATCATCACCATATCATTATAACCACTTTTCCCTAAAATTTCCTCACTTGACCACTACTTGAACACTGCTTGACCACTACTTGACCACTGCTTGACCACTAATTTACCACCCTTTAATCAGCACTATATCATTACAACCACTTTCCCGTAAAATTTTCCTCACTTGACCACTGCTTGACCAGTAATTTACCATCCTTTAATCATCACCATATCATTACAACTACTTTTCCCTAAAATTTCCTCACTTGACTACCACTTGACCACTACTTGACCACTGCTTGACCACTACTTGACCACTAATTTACCACCCTTTAATCATCACCATATCATTATAACCACTTTTCCCTAAAATTTCCTCACTTGACCACCACTTGACCACTACTTGACCATCTGTTGACCACTAATACCTGGTACCCACCCCTTACCACCGAATGATACTACACTATATCCATTACAATCAACGATCTTTAGCTTTCAAGGTTTCATTTGTAACACGTGTGATGTTAGTGAATAAGGTACTATGAACATCTACATAGCACTAATAACCACCCTTATCAACTAATTTCACTAACCCATACCCACTACTATCCACACCGCACCTATTCCTTCTATTCGTACTAATGCACACCACCAATGCGCTAACAGTTCAAAATATTTTAACACACCACTCACCCACGTTTTTACAACCCGTTACTTAATTACTTTTCCGTATGCACCCCCTCCACGTCTGTTATGAACCGACCACCGTCACACCCGCCGGAGATTTTCCCACACTTGCCGACGTATAACTCCCCGGTACTACCTTCCAGAATTTTCCACTATGCCGCTACTTATTTAATATGCATTGTATTGTTTATACATGATTTAATAAAAAATTATTATATACCTGATAGTGTTTAAACCCGAACCGCCTAACCCCACCCCACGCGCCCACCCCCTCGCCACCACCCCGCACCCCGTCGTTATTTATTTTTATTTTTATTTATTTTATTTTATTTTTTAATAATTAATTAAAATTTTTATACACCCACTCAATAGTTATCTGCCCTTAGAAACATAAAATCTTAGAATTATCGCCCTTAGATATGACCTAGATATCACCCCTTACCCACCCAACTTCATGACCGAGGAGGAGTGAAAATCACCCGAGGTCAAGGTCAATCCTCCGCAATCCTCCAAATAAGCCTCGATTTGCGCCTTTCTAACTACTTATTATTCCCTGTATGTGTCTGTTAGTCTAGATCTCTGTCTGTCTCTGAATTTGTCTTGTTTTTAGTGTCATCTCTGGCATAATAGTAATACTCATTGTATGGCTTGTTGTTCAGAGTCTTAAGACAGCTGGATACACTTAAAACAGCTGGATGCACTTAAAACAGCTGGATACACTTAAAACAGCTGGATACACTTAAAACAGCTAGATACCTGTTTTACTGTAAACAACAACAGGATGTAGATTATGATGTAAACATTTCATGTAACCATTAGACAAATTGACTCGTCTAACAGTGGTCCGTGAAAGTAAAGCAACAGGAACAAACGTCAGTCCAAGGCCGAATATTATTAATTCAGTTTAATCGTTGATACATCGTACAAACGTTGTTGCCAAAATCAGTATGTGGCAGACCAGATGTTAACAAGCATCCGTCTCCGATGGTGGAACAATCTCAATCTCCCTTTGTTTCCATGTGGCTCGTCATAGCACAACGAGCCCCTCCCTTCCCTTTACCCCTTAGTGATGTGCCCAAGCGTGCTCATACTAATCTTCCCATTGCACTCCCATTTTGATTCCCCTGTAGCAAGGCTACACTGTTATACTCGGCTGGCTTTCTTCTTCTTCTTCTTCTTCTTCTTCTTCTTCTTCTTCTTCTTCTTCTTCTTCTTCTTCTTCTTCTTCTTCTTCTTCTTCTTCTTCTTCTTCTTCTTCTTCTTCTTCTTCTTCTTCTTCTTCTTCTTCTTCTTCTTCTTCTGCTTCTGCTTCTTCTTCTTCTTCTCCTTCTTCTTCTTCTTCTCCTTCTCCTCCTCCTTCTTCCTCCGTCTCCTCTTCCTCCTCCTCCTCCTTTCTTATGTACAGTAGTTTTCCATTGCTTTCTGAGTGGCCAAAGCTAATACTATTGTGGAAATAAGTGCAAAGAGATCTCAAAAATAGCCTGTGTCTGATTTTGATCCTTGTGTGTCTGGATTGTAGACTGCTTTCTCTTTCCCTAAGCCACGGATGCTAGCAAGTTATGTTCACAAAATCAGATTAGGATAAACTAACAACATTGCATAGGAAGTAACAACAATTAGGTTTAAACATTCGTAGGGGAAGGACACAGATAATGAGAATAAATAAGGTAAAGAATGACTTGATCTCCATTGGGAACCCTCACTTCAAAGATGGAAGCATACACCTGTAAAGGTGGCAATGTAGACAAAGAGGGTGGGACAGATAAAGATATCAGAATAAGAATACAGAAGACTAGATGAACTTTTATAGCACTAGTTAATTTGTGTAAGTCAACAGAAATTAAACTTAGCAAACTTAGAGTAGTCAATTCTGATTTTAAATCAGTACTATTCTATGGAATTGTGGAGAACAAAAATAATTACATTTAAGCTACAAATATTCACTATTTGGTGCCTTTACAAAATAGAAAGCATAATAGGATTTGACAGAATCACCAATGGATAGCTCAAGAAGAGAATTAGGCACATCCCAGTGAACCAGGAGATGAAGAAATGACACTGGCACTTGATAGGACATTTACTGGGAACACCTGAGAATAGTTATTTTTTTTTTTTAAAAAGTCTTAAAAGTCGAGAGGACATATTTCATTGCTCCAGGTGTTAACCCGTATAGCTCTGTCTCTTTCGGCAAGACGGCCTGCCGAATGCGCTGCACAAAGCACGAACTCCGTAGCTCAGGCGGCGACCCCCAGGAGTCTCAGAGAAAATTGCACTTGTGAACTGAAAGACGTAGCCTGGAAATGAACCCACAACCTTTGGAGCGTGAGACAGACGGCTTGACTACTTCAGCACGGAGACTCCCGTCTCGACTAGACAGGTCTTTGTCTGGAACCCACAGGGCAGAAGAGGAAGGCCTATAACAACATGGGGAAGTTAAGTATAAACTGAAATGTATAACATAGTGAATACAGCTGCATGGTATAGCTAACGGTAGGAGGATATCGAGCGAGTTGGTTGAGGGCAGTGCCTCAGTGGGGTGTACAAAAGGTGAAAGAAGTTAGTTAGTTGCATATCCTTCACTGGATGGAGCAGTCAACTGCGGCATTTTTGGCTGTTTGTCATTCTTGGGCAAGTTTATGTTCAATAGTTTGCCATTGCTTGCTGAATGACCGGCACTTATAACATTGTATGGAAACCAACACAGGGCAGTCTGCTTCCAAATCGCCTGCAGCTGTATTTCGAATGTGGTATGCAGGATTACGAATTGCATTTGTACACACACACGAATTGCATTTGCACACACACAGAGCCGGATGAAAGAAGAAGAAAGGTAAATTTGATCCTGTTGATTTGTATGTTATATATATATATATGTGCCAGAAAATATCAGTTTGATGTGCCATCCCATTGACAGGTCAGCGGCATCTGTGCCTGCCTGCAGGACTCCAGCGTCTTGGTCCAGAGAAGCATGCTGGACTTCCTCCTGCTGGCATTCCCCATGCACAACGCTCAGCTGACCCGTGCTGACGTGGCCAAGGTGGTGGAAGCTGCCGTGAATGTGGTCCTGCGCCGAGATATGTCCCTCAACCGACGCCTGTATGCCTGGCTGCTTGGTACTTCAACTACGACTACAACGGCCACAACAGACTCACACCATGGTCGGCAGAGAACAGACAGCACTTCTACAACAAGTGAGATGGATATAGGTTACTTCCAGGCAAGATATTTAGTACATTTACTATTTAGTACATTTACGTGACTTTCTTTTACATATCTGTTCTTCCATTCCTCCTAAAGTTAACAAGGTAATGGACCCTTCTACATGCCGAAAGACACATTTGGCATGTGGTGCTCATCATCATCATCAAGTGCCCTGCCAGCTGGCGTAGGCGCTATTGTCTCTCCACAGATCTCGATCTTTGGTGTTCTGGATCAACTCTGCTGATGATATTCCTCTATGCCACCGTCTCAGTCCATCCAGCATAATTTCTCTTGGTCTACCTCTGCCTCTCTTCCCCTCGATCTTTCCAGTTGTCATGATGTTATCCAATGCCTCTCTTCTCATCACATGACCAAAGAAAGCTATTTGTCTCTTTCTTCCTGTTGTATATAATGTTCTGGTTTCATTAGCTTCTTTCAGGCAATCGTGGTTAGTTACTCCAATGAATTTGCAACATTCTTCTCAGGAACCACATCTCTGTTGCTTCCAAGATTTATATTCCAAGATTTACAACCATACAACAAAACAGGTTCTACATAGCATTTCAGCAACATTGGCACCTTGCTGTCTTGACAGACGATAGTTTGTGCTTTAAAAAGGCATAATAACTTTTACTTATGGCAGTAGCGAATGTGACTGATAAGGCCAATTCGCGCTGTAAATGTTCGTTCACAGTGGGTGCATGTGAACACGTGGTCATTTCCACCATCATGCACCATCTTACATCTCACACGCTCGGCGTGTGACTTATCTGCAATAATTTTCTCCTTTGTCTTTATTCCATTTCTGATCTTTGCCCTCCATGCAATATGTTCAGCGGCGACTTGCTCCCACTGTGCATTATCAATGCCTGTATCAATCATGTCCCACATGTGATTCCACATCGCTTTCCAGGATGAAAGACATGGGAGTAAGAATCGGCACAGCCAGACGCGAGAGGTACATCGGGAAAACAAAGCGCCTCGTCAACCAACACAGAACTGGCACTATTAGCCACCGGACGCTGATGCATATGCTGGGGGGAGGATCTGAGCACCTATGGACATGTCCGGAGTGCAACGAAGATACCCCAACTGATAACTAACTAACAATCATGTCCCGCTTACACAGATCTTTGTATCATAGTAGAGGCCGACCCTGAGCATTTCAGCACTCTCTTTCTTACATTCAAGGATAGGGTTTATTGCATAAGATACTTTTCATTTTCTGAAATGCAGCTCTTGCTTGGACCTTCTGAGGTTCACCATATAGTGCTAGTCCCACTTGCTGGGTCATGTGGTCGGTATCAAGCCAGTCGCCATTACTTTCAAAGACATTTCCTGATACCTATTTTAGGCTGGCTTAATCTGAGACTATCGCTTCCAGATCCATTTTTATAATCCACACGGATGCGGATTCATACCCAATACCTCCAGATGTTAGGGAAGCATCTGGCCACTATGCTACCTGCTGTTTCTTTTGCTTGTCTCTAAGCATTAAATGAGGGCTCAATAAGTTGTGAGTTTGATTCAGAGTCGCGTCCTTCGGTTCGTCGAGTGCATTTTTTTCAGAGACTCATGGAGGTCATCGCTGGAGCAAAGGAGTTCGTACTTTGTGCGATGCTTTCCGTGCTGCAGAAAGAGACTGAGTCATATGGGATAAAAACCCTGTGCAATGGAGTCGACCCTGTCAACTTTAAAGCGACTTTTTTAAAGCATCAAATGAGGCTGAAATAGCTCAGAAACATGGTCTCAATGCTGGCAGATAGGATTTGGTAATATACACAATGGTTCTGTGCGTTGTGGAGTTCTGTTTAGATTCATTGGAAAGTCAATTACATAAGGAAGAAGTGGATGGCAGTTTACCGTAATTTTCGGAGTATAAGACGCACTTTTTTCTTCAAATAATTGCCTCCATAATTCAGGTGCGTCTTATACTCAAAATTAGTATAAAAATGGTAAAAATGTTATTTTTTTTAAAAATTGCTTAAAACTTATAGTCCGTAGCGTCTTATAGTCCGTAAAATACGTTAATACTTTCTTGTAACCCTAATGATACCCTTCTTGTTGATTCCTCAGAATTACTCCAAAGACTTACTCGTGTCTGCCCTGAAGGCAAAGCTTTTAGAAGAAGATGGAGCTGCTGCATCAGGCTCTGATGGTCTCTCTGCAGTGCAGAAACCCTTCCGAATCCTCATCAGTCTCCTGGACAAGCCAGAAATTGGACCAGTCATCATAGAGAACGTGCTGCTGTCTGTGTTCCGCCGCTTGAAGATTGAGGGAATTCTGCATGCCCAGAATGAAATTGCCAAAGGTGCTGCATTGGTGGCGCCAGAATGTAGCCTCCCCATGGACACACACAAAACTGCCAATCTGCTGTTTGGTTCCTTTGAGCCGTATTTCATCTCGGATTTCATAGCTCGCATGTTCAAAGCTGCATGTGAACAGTCCCCCAAAGGAGCAAGAAGGTAACAGACTCATGGAGTCTGTGTCCGTTTCAGATCTGTGTGAGCTGGTGGAGTTTCTCTTGGACGTCGTAGCTCTGGTTTGTATTGACAAGTTGTGTTGATAGTAAATTCTGTAAGTGATTGATTAGTGATTGCATATTACATGTTAGTGATTTATTATTGATTATATTACATATTGGTGGTGTTTTATTGATTACATGTGACATGTTAGTGATGTATTATTGATTACATATTACACATTAGTGATGTATTATTAGTTGTCAGTGATTAATTATTGATTACGTATTAAATGTTAGTAATTTATTATTGATTACATATTACGTACCAGTGACTTATTATTGCTTACATATTACATGTTAGTGATGTGTTATTGATTACATATTACACTTCAGTGATTTATTATTGATTACACTTTACGCACAGAGAAAGTGGTATATTTTCACTGTAAGTAAAAAAAAAATATAATGAGGCATTGTGGGTACAGTTTCCTAGACCAATCAGTGCTTGATGGGTCATGTGGTGAATATCATGGCTGCCGCCTTGACCTCCCAGGAATGGCTTGGTAGACATGTTAGTTTGGGTTGCCCTGGGGTGTCATAATCCCCATTGATATGCCGCGACATACTAGGCGAACACCAGTGACTTACTCACAGGTTTCGCTGACGACAGAGAGAGCGACCGTCAGAGTCAAGCCAGTACAAGCGTGACGCATGCAATTCTCGTTGCGCTCGAATCCACAGGGCAAGCACTGTGAGCCGAAAACGCCAGACACGGCTAGGGGATCGGACGAGACTGACGTGTATGAAAGCGGCTCTTGTATTTCTGTGCCTGAATGTAGATTGTTCGTAGCTCTTGGAAGAAGATAGAAAGACTGCATAGCTGTGGGTTTGAGTTTGTGAGTGCATTGATGTACTATGTGTAGGTTGTGATATTCACCTTGTGATGGCCACATGCCGAATTAGATTGTGTTGCATGTGAAGTGTAAATAAAACCATCAAACTTAGTGTTACTGTGTGTCCCGTCAAGTCACTCTGTACTTGTGTATGTCTCACATATGTTAGGTCCAGCGAGCCAGATTCATTACATTGTAAGTCCCTGACAGGGGGTCCAGATCTGTTTGATAATCTGCCTCAGTGGGGATTTGAACTTGTGATCACTGAGCTCTCAGACAGGCATGCTAGGCACTGCCTGAATGGGTAAGAGCGTTCATTCTTAAACATCCGGCCTCGCTGATGCCGAGGTAGCTGGTTCAACGTCCACTCCTGTCAATTAGGCTAAAATGTCGACTTCTCATCCCCTTGGGGATGTCAATTACAAGTACCTCAGAAGTCAGAGTTGGTTCACCTGATGGCGAGGGACACTGATAATACGGAAAGCTAATCCACTCGCAAACATCAGTCCAGTGCAATCCCAAGTAATAGCAACAATTAGTAGTTACAAGTGAAATATTTGTATTATAACTTTTACTAACTAAATATTGCACACTGATTACAGACACTACTGATTAATATTACACATTGATTACAAACACTACTGATTAATATTACGCATTGATTACAAATGCTACTGATTAATATTACACATTGATTACAAACACTACTGATTAATATTACACATTGATTACAAACACTACTGATTAATATTACACATTGATTGCAAACACTACTGATTAATATTACACATTGATTACAAACACTACTGATTAATATTACACATTGATTACAAACACTACTGATTAATATTACACATTGATTACAAATATCAGTGATTAATGTTACACATTGGTTACAAACACTACTGTTTAATATTACACATTAATTACAAATACTACTGATTAATATTACACATTGATTACAAACACTACTGATTAATATTACACATTGATTACAAACACTACTGATTAATATTACACATTGATTATAAACACTACTGATTAATATTACACATTGATTACAAACACTACTGATTAATATTACACATTGATTACAAACACTACTGATTAATATTACACATTGATTACAAACACTACTGATTAATATTACACATTGATTATAAACACTACTGATTAATATTACACATTGATTAAAAACACTACTGATTAACATTACACATTGATAACAAATGCTACTGATTAATGTTACACATTGATTACAGACACTACTGTTTAATATTACACATTAATTACAAATGCCACTGATTATTACACATTGATTAGAAACACTACTGATTATTACACATTGATTACAAACACTACTGATTAATATTACACATTGGTTACAAATGCTACTGATTATTATTACACATTGATTACAAACACTACTGATTAATATTATACATTGATTACAAACACTACTGATTAACATTACACATTGATTACAAACACTATTGATTAATATTACACATTGATTACAAACACTACTGATTAATATTACACATTGATTACAAACACTACTGATTAATATTACACATTGATTACAAACACTACTGATTAATATTACACATTGATTACAAACACTACTGATTAATATTACACATTGATTACAAACACTACTGATTAATATTACACATTGATTACAAATGCTACTGATTAATATTACACATTGATTACAAACACTACTGATTAATATTACACATTGATTACAAACACTACTGATTAATATTACACATTGATTACAAACACTACTGATTAATATTACACATTGATTATAAACATTACTGATTGTCAGAGTCTAGAACAGTCTAGATGCCAAGGCAGTGATGCAGTGACATCGTTACGCCCGCCAGGCGACTTAGTCCCCAGCAGGAATGCCGTAACTTCGTTACGCCGCCAGGCGAGTAGTAGTTACCTGCCTGCAAGATTGCTGGCTGACGAGACGGCCAGCGGTCAGGCAAGGACGACGCAAGACGCACGCCTGCCTCGTGAAGCCACTTCAGGTGGGAGGCAAGTTGCGAACTAGGGGCAGACAGCTTTGGGACGGCGACTCGACTGGACGCATGATGAGAGAAAGGCGTTGTGTGGTTTCTGTATATGAACGTCGAGTGTCTGGACATCTTGAGAGAAAGACTGTGAGCTGTATTGTACTTGTAAGTGTATTGAAGTGTTAAGTATATCTTGTTGTGATCATCGTATGGTATATGATCTGTAAATAAATCCATTGAACGTTGTGTCGTTGAGTCTTAAGTCAAATCACGTTGTACTTGTACTGTCTCACATGTGTTAGGTTAGCGAGCCAAGTTTAAGACCCTGACATGTGTGGACGTGGTGGCATTCGTCCGGCTTTGAAATGAACGTATTTATGTAATTAACATTTAAAACTAGAGTTTGTGAACTTAGAATTTTTGTCAAACTTTATAGTACATGTAAATGTGATCGTGGAAGGCTCATTTTGATATATTACTACATTGTTTAAACATGGAGACTAGTTGTAAACGTACAGTGCATACATATTGTTTGATCTTGTAAACGTGTAAAACATTTGTGATTTGTGAAACTTGTCACCGTTTTGACCTTGTCGACATTGTGATCTTGTCGCCATTGTGACCTTGTCGCCATCTTGTAAACTTGATGTCTATGTCCTTACTGAATGTCATCTTGATGTAAGTGATGTGTCATCAATGTTGTAGAGTGTTGAGATATATGTAGATTGTCTTTGTGAATTGAGTTGTGGAACGCAAAAAGTTTTTGGAAAGAAAGTGACTTGTGTTTTGAAAAAAAAAAAAAGATTGTTGACGGACAAACTTACGACCTACAATTACACTCAACGCCATACAAACCTACTCAATACTTAGTGACAAGCAGGCACACACCATAAAATAGATGCTAATTTATTTCCTCCAAAACAAAGCAGGTTTTCCGTACCATCTGAAACCCTTTGCCGTAGAGGTCATTTGTTTTTCGAAGTAGCGACTCTACAGTTCCTAGCCCGATTTCCAACCGTTCTTCACCGCATCCAGGGCACTTGAGTATATTTTTCTTTTCATTTACTTTAAGGATGCAAATTTAGGCACGTATTGTCAATAGCATTAAATTGTAAATTGTTTACTGTACTAACCACTTATAACAAATTGTGTGGCTGGTATTTCATTGACACTTTTCATCATGTCGTCATTAAATGATTTCATCGATATGGGGTTAAAGTTGAAGTTAACAGGTGATGAATTAATGAAGTGGAGTGAGAATAAATACTCTGAACACCTTCGCGAGAAAGCTACTGAACGCGATGAAAGAGCAGCTGAAAGAGCTGCCAAGCAATCAGAGGCAGAACTGGCTGCAAAGACAAAGCAAGCTGAGATAGATAGTGAACTTAAGAAAGCAGAAATAGCAGCTCAGAGTAAGAGAGAAGTTAAAGATGAAACAACTTGATACTGAGACTGCCATTAACAAAGAGTCCAAGAAATCTGAGAGACTGGAGAAAGAAAACCAGTACAAGAAATATCAAGATATTGTACGTAATTATACCTCGGGTGACTGCATTGCAGCCTTTACCCAAAATTTTGAAACTTTAATGGAACATTACCAGGTTCCACTGTCTGAATGGAATATTGTTTATATGAGGAGTTTATCAGGGGAACCTCTTAAAGTCATTGAGACCATCCCCAAAGACCTCAGAAAAGATTACCATTATCTGAAAGCAAAGATTATGGCACATTTTATGTTAGATGAGGCAGGTTACAGAGAACAATTCAGCAAGTTGAGCCCAAAACCGACTCAAACGTTCTCTGATTACCTCTGCTTAGTCCGAGATATATTTACCAAATGGACTTCAGCAGCTAAAATTGACAAGAATTATCAAAGATTAGAAAATCTGATCATTAGAGATAAAGTCATTTCATCCATTCCATCAGCATTTTCAAAATTTTTGCAGGAGAATGAATGCACTAGTGTAGATGAGATTGAGAGACGTGGTTCGGCGTATTACACAGCCAACAAACATTGTTTTGCCAGTGAAGCTACTGACATAAATTTTGTAGCATCGGCTAACTATGAGAAACCCTATAGTAGGCAGAAACCTCATAAGCCTACTTCTGAGAAGTATAATCACTGTACTTATTGTAAATTTTCACACCATCAAGGTGAAATGTGCGACAAGCACCCAGGATATCATACTTATCTACTAAACATGATAAACAGACAAGATAAGGAGCGTAGATCCTTCAGAAATTTGCGTAAATGTTTCCTCTGTAAGGCGCACGGACATTATCGCCGTGATTGTAAAGGTAGGCAAATGACCAACAAAGCAAATGCCGCCTTGTTTGACAGTTCATCGTCAGATGAAGAACAACCAGAGAAACATCCTGTGAACTCAGCGCAGGCTTTTGACATGTTTAAAGCAAATAAATGTACTGTTTGTAACACCTTTTACGAAGATGGTATTTTAACATGCGGCCACGCCATCCCTATTGCCAATGAAGAAGCTAATTTGGTAGTAGATTCTAAAGGCAACATAAACATCCATCACGGATACGTGAATGGCAAGTCGGCTACAGTCCTTCGAGACACGGGCAGCTCACTTATTGGTCTGAAGAGAACGTTCATAATGCCTACAGACTATACAGGCAGGCACGTAACATGCAGAACATTCTCAAGCAATATTGAGAAATACCCACTAGCATGGGCATATATTGAAACACCTTTCCTCACTGGGAAAGTAAAGTGCGCTGCATTAACAAACCCAGTGTGTGATGTAATAATTGGGAATTTACCAGAGGTGAATGATAAACCTCATGACATAACATCTCTGTGTATTGATGATAGCGTAACATCACCATCTAATGTCATCATTGATAATGTTACACCACCTATTGAATGTATGGTAGCTAATGTAGCACTAAGATCTCATGACATCATTGATAACATTGTTTCATCACCATCTGATATCAGTGAATGTGTGAACGCAGTAACTAGATCTGCTGCTAGAGTGCAAGATGAAAGTAATCAAACTGAGGCTATACAAATGCTCAGCCCAGTATCACTACCTACTAACACCATGAAGGAAACGTTTGTAACAGCTCAAAAGGCTGACCCTTCATTGTTAAAATATTTTAATCTGATCGGCCAAAAGCCAAAGGTAACCAAGAATGCAAAATGGCATTTTGCTGTGAAAAATGATATCCTCACCAGGTATTATACCAGAGGTGACAACACCACAGAGCAAACTGTTTTGCCAACTAATTATCGTAGGCAAGCCTTACATCTTGCCCATGATATACCTCTTGCAGGGCATATGGCATACGCTAAGACCAGATCAAGATTATAAACACAGTTTCATTGGCCCAAATTTTGCAATGACATTAAAGAATATTGCAGAAGTTGTGACACCTGCCAGAAACTGGTAAAAAAAGGTAAACACCCACAGGCAAAGTTACAAGTCACTGACTTAGCCAGTCGACCTTTTGAAAAATTATCTGTCGACATAGTGGGCCCTCTCAATCATACAACAACTAGAGGGAATAAATATATTCTAACTGTCATTGATCAATGTAGCCGCTGGCCGGAAGCTATTCCGCTAAAGAACATAACTGCCAATGATATAATGGAAGTGTTCTTCCATATTTTGTCTCGGATAGGATTTCCAGATACTATCCAATCTGATAGGGGCACTCAGTTTATCGCCGCATCTACCCAAGCTTTCACCAAAATGTTGGGAGTGAAGCAATGTTTCAATTCCCCGTACCATCCTCACTCTAGTGGAATTATAGAAAAATTTAACGGCGATTTAAAGCACATGCTTGCAAAAGTCACGCAAGAGCACCCCAATAACTGGGATGTATATCTACCAGCTATTCTTTTTGCTTATCGCGAGGTACCACATTCTAGTACCGGTTTCTCTCCTTTTGAACTTATCTATGGTGCCAAACCACGTGGCCCATTGACTATTTATCACCAAATGTTAACTGACTCAACTCCAGTACTTAAACCCATATCATCATACGTATATGTTACATCATTGCGTGAAAGAATCATCAAATCTTGTATAATTGCAAAGAATGCACTAAAATTATCTGGTGCTACTTATAGACAGTATGCTGACAAAGGTAACAGGACAATAACGTTGACACCTGGACAGGACGTTCTTCTTCTATTACCTAGTGACAGACATTTATTAACTGATTCTTGGCAGGGACCTTTTAAAGTGAAGAGACAGATTTCACCTGTAGACTACGAGATCCTAATAAAAGACAAACACAAAATATTTCACATAAATATGCTAAGACCATACCACAACAGAGCAATGAACAAGACGATACAGCTTGTACAGTGATAATAGATCATGAAGACGACGAGGCTAGTGACGAGATTCCAACACCTGCATTAGACACGACAAACTGCTTGAAGGAGATCAAAATCAACCCAAACTTAACTCAAGCAGAAACGGACAGTCGCAAACAGCTAATACAACAGTACAACACCATCTTCTCTAACAACCCAGGACAAACAGAATTAGTACAGCATCACATCACACTCACATCAAACACACCCATAAGATGCAGACCATACACCATTCCATTACATTACAAAGAACACCTACATCAGGAGATCATCAACTTAGAGAAAAACAACATCATAAGACGATCCCAATCAGACTTCTCATCTCCAATGGTCATTGTACGCAAAAAGGACAATACGATAAGACTGTGTGTCGACTATAGGAAGCTCAATAAAATAACTCTTCTAGAACTGGAGCCAATGGCTAACTCTGACGATCTACTGACAGAACTGACAGACGCTAGGTTCTTTACGAAGATAGATATGACGAAAGGATATTGGCAAATAGGAGTAGACGAACAGATCAGACATCTGACAGCTTTGCCACACCTTGGGGACTGTACGAATGGTGCAAACTTCCATTTGGGCTTGTCAATGCCCTAGCCACATTCGTACGTATGACACGACTTCTTCTAGTAGACATTCCTAACATAATTTGCTATATTGACGACATCTGTGTTCACACAGAGACGATGACAGAGCACATTAAGACTTTAGACCAGACATTTGAACGTCTTAGACAGCACGGACTGACGGTAAAGCCTGCGAAAGTAGACATAGCCTACCAGGAAATATCCTTCTTGGGGTACAAAATATCCAATGGCTTTGTCACGACAGACGATAACATTGTGTCCAAGATACTAAAACTCTCACTTCCGACTACTAAAAAGCAAGTCAGAAGTTTGTTGGGACTGATAAATTATTACCGGCAGTTCATTCCTGATTTTTCAGAACTGACCGAAGAATTTACTAACTTACTAACAAAAGATAAACCAGAAATAATTGTAAACAATGAATGCCTAAAATTTGCATTCCGTAAAGTATTATCTTGTTTTTCTGATAATAGCTTACATAATCCCATCCTGAAATTGCCAAATCTCCGTTTACCTTTCAGATTGCGAACAGACGCGAGCTCCGTGGCGATTGGAGCAGTCTTGTTGCAAGAGTACAATAACATCCTCCATCCCGTGTACTTCGTATCCAGGAAACTAAAACCCAGAGAACGGGCTTGGTCAATACCTCAGTTGGAAGCCCTAGCATTAGTGGTGGGTATAACTAAATTGTCTAGATTCCTTCTAGGACGCCATTTCATCGTGGAATCTGACAGCAGCCCGTTGCGATTTATAAATTCAGGTGTACCTTCAAACCATATGGTAGCGCGCTGGTCTTTGAAACTTCAAGATTACAGCTTCGAGGTTCGACATATTCCAGGCAGAACCAACACGATTGCCGATCTGTTGTCCCGTTGTCCGACCGACCCAGTAAGCACCAATGTCTGAGTGCAGTATGAGAAAATACACTCAGATTAACACAGCCATCAATCAGTGAATATTTTTTTCCGTTCACAAAAAGCTGTGTAAAGTCTACTATGTCATGTGATAGGGATTACTCCCAATATATATAGTGTTCTTATTTTACTAATTCATGTAGTGATTGTCGTGTATAATTGTGTAGTGTGTGGTAGAAAGCGAACTTTATTAATTGTATATATTACGAACAAGAACAGTGCCACATTCGCTCAAAAACTTACCGTAAGCGAACTATCCAATTTGACAGTGGCATCTGCGTGTGGAACATTCCAGGGATATTTTAAATACGTGTGTGAACGTGTGACCTAAACATTGACAGCTACACCACTGCAGTCAATCGTAATCCAGAAGGTTTTACAGTGAAACATCCAACACATGAACGATTAGAACATTGTACTTTCCGTAACTACATCAGACCGGAACAAGTGTGTTCTACAAGCTTCAACATCAGCTGTTTAGTGTTCGTGTGTACTTCCGGATTAGTTAGAAATTTAGAACAAAATTAGCAGACGACAAATAAAAGTTTAAAAAGCTATGACGATTCTAAAATCTTTAGGAATCAACAAAGTTGAATACACGAATTGTGTGATTATATATTTATTTAGTGTAATCTTAGAATCATATCTTGATTAATGTATTCATACTACCGACTTTTTCTCGTTAGTATGAAGAAACGTCAAGCGATGACGCTAAGAAATAGGATAATTATTGTAAATTATTATATTTCATAAATTTTGAAGTTATTCCTCTTTCATTTATCTGTTATTACATCATTACACAAAGGGCCATAATTTGAAATGTATACTGTAGTGTGTTGTATATAAATAGCCATGTTGTTGTCAGATTGTTAACACACCAGGTAGCCATCTCCTGGGCATGGCAGAGTGTTACCGACATTGCAGACCAACACAAGAGCTCCTGGCCAAATGAGGTCAGGGTTTGAGCGTTTAATGCGACTTATGTAAAAGCCGTATTTCGGTCTAGCCAGATGGTTTTTGTTTCAAGAACCATATTATTACGTTTTTTTTGGAGGCTGCGAGGTAGATGCGTGAAGCTGGTACTACCGATCTGACTGGGTCAGTAATGCAATTGATGTAATCAGCCATCGAGAGGATGAAGCCTGACAAGTGTTAAAAGTTAAACATCACATGTCGTTGAATACAACTTCCATTTCTTATATGTTTCTATGGCAGATGTGTATTACCATGTATTATGATACCAATGTGTATAACAACAGAAGGGTTGACTCTGACAAGGTTAAAAATATTAACCCAGTATGTACATATATTAGACATGAAAGATGACATCTTTCATGAAGTTGCCGGGGGAACGTGTCAGAGTCTAGAACAGTCTAGATGCCAAGGCAGTGATGCAGTGACATCGTTACGCCCGCCAGGCGACTTAGTCCCCAGCAGGGATGCCGTAACTTCGTTACGCCGCCAGGCGAGTAGTAGTTACCTGCCTGCAAGATTGCTGGCTGACGAGACGGCCAGCGGTCAGGCAAGGACGACGCAAGACGCACGCCTGCCTCGTGAAGCCACTTCAGGTGGGAGGCAAGTTGCGAACTAGGGGCATACAGCTTTGGGACGGCGACTCGACTGGACGCATGATGAGAGAAAGGCGTTGTGTGGTTTCTGTATATGAACGTCGAGTGTCTGGACATCTTGAGAGAAAGACTGTGAGCTGTATTGTACTTGTAAGTGTATTGAAGTGTTAAGTATATCTTGTTGTGATCATCGTATGGTATATGATCTGTAAATAAATCCATTGAACGTTGTGTCGTTGAGTCTTAAGTCAAATCACGTTGTACTTGTACTGTCTCACATGTGTTAGGTTAGCGAGCCAAGTTTAAGACCCTGACACTGATTAATATTACACATTGATTACAAACACTACTGATTAATATTACACATTGATTACAAACACTACTGATTAATATTACACATTGATTACAAACACTACTCATTAATATTACACATTGATTATAAACACTACTGATTAATATTACACATTGATTAAAAACACTACTGATTAATATTACACATTGATAACAAATGCTACTGATTAATATTACACATTGATTAGAAATACCACTCATTAATGTTACACATTGATTACAGACACTACTGTTTAATATTACACATTAATTACAAATACCACGGATTATTACAGATTGATTACAAATACCTTTGATTAATATTACACATTGATTACAAACACTACTGATTAATATTACACATTGATTACAAATGCTACTGATAAATATTACACATTGATTACAAATACCACTGATTAATGTTACACATTGATTACAGACACTACTGTTTAATATTACACATTAATTACAAATACCACGGATTATTACAGATTGATTACAAATACCTTTGATTAATATTACACATTAATTACACATACTACTGATTAATACTACAGATCAATCACAGATATTATTAGAGTATCACACAGTGACTAAAGCTAGTTGTGTGTTCTTTACAGAATCATCACAATCAACCCCGACATTTATTGGCTTTTTGTGATTTACTAGGCAATTTGACATTCACTAGTTTACCATTGCTTTCTGAGTAGCTTACTCCTCATACCTCAAAATTAATTCGAACTGCCTGATTGCAAATTGCCCACAGTTGATTTTGAACTCTCAGCTCTGTAGTTCGGGAAATTGTGAAACTACACACTACAATGAGTGAGTAGCATACAAAAGTTACAAGTCCCAGTAGAATAGTTGTCCAGATGGTCAGTATGTCGAAGATGTTTAGTAAATGATGTTTTAAATGTTCCGTGTTTAATGTTGAACTGATCTTCCTGTAATGTTTGTTTCTGTGACTTTCTGGCAGGATGTGTACCCAGAGACCACAACGGAACACCTGCCCGACCTCCTGAGGCAGATCAGTTAGTTAGTTAGTTAGTCGACAGATCATCCTCGTTGCACATCGGACCATTCAGTCCATAAGTGCTCGGATCCCCTCCTCAGCAAATCCCGCAGCGTGTAGCGGCTAACGACGCCAGTTCTGTGTTGGTTTATCAATCTTCTTTGGCTTCCTGCGTAGTGTTCTTGTTTGGCCACCCCTCTTTTAATTTGCTGCTCTCGCAGTCTGGCCATTGTTGTAGATTCACAGTCATCACTTGGTTCTTGCAAAAGTCTCACTTCTCGTAGAGCATTCAGAATGTCAGCCTGGTCCATGGCGCGTCCGCCCTCAACAGTAGCCTCACCTGCGAGCTTGTCAGCCCGCTCATTTCCTTGTACTCCCGCATGCCCTGGCACGAAGATGAAACTAATCTTTGCCAGCCGAGACCGCTTCAGAGGCAGCAACCATTCTCTTCGGATCGACCCCTCCTCTATCCTCTTGATCATGTTCATTGAGTCGCTAAGGAAACAAGCCCTAGTGAATGTCTGTGTCTCGAGCCATGTTATTGCTTTACTTACTGCCATGACTTCCATGGTCAGGCTACTTGTGGTTTCAGTGAAAGCACCAGAGTCCTCCTTCACAATTCTCCCTCCGGCCCGAGCTGTAAAGGCCCATGAGCTTCTCACATGTCGGACGACCGACCCATCTGTGTAGATGACCGCGTCACTGTCTAGCGAATTCTCGAAAATCAACGCTTGTACTTCAGCCTCAACAGCAGCCGGATTTTCTTGTCTGCATTTTCTATCTAGTTGGATGCAAACTGAAAAGGATGTGCAGAAGTCTGTTGGCACTTGCACCCACTCCTCGCCAGGTTCTAAGTCCTCAAGTGAACACACCTGTTGAAGAATGTCCTCGGCTTGACCCATCCACGACCGTCCTCTTTTTAACCTGCTGCCCTTCACCTTCATAATTTCACTATGCAGTGGATGCTGTGTGTTTGCGTTAATTCTGAGGTAGGCACGTGCCCTGCAAACTTGCATTCTCTCTTCAATGGTTGGAAAATCAAGAAGGTAGCGCATCGCCCTGCATGCTGTATCTCTTGTACATCCAAGAATAATGCGCATAGCTTCATTCTGTATCCTTTCCATCCTTTCTATCTGCTTATGGCTGACAGTCAGGATTGCCATTGCATACTCCAAAACAGACATGACCAGCCCCTCGTACAGAAGACATAGATGGCGCTGCTCACAGTTTGCTGCCGCCATCACCCGCATCGCTGCCAAACCCCGCTTGGCCTTTGTTATCACCTGGTCTATGTGCACATTATAAGCAAGGCTTCGATCAAACCGTATACCCAGGTAATTCATTGCCTGCGTTCTTTCCACCGTCTCTGAACACAGCATTACAGTTGGTGTTGGATTGTTGACAATATGATTATTCAACGAGAACCAAGTCACTGTTGCCTTTGTTGGGTTGACCATTGCCCCAGCTTCATCACACCAAGTACTTATGCGATTGAGTTCGGTTTGTAGTTCCACAGCAACCTCCTCTCTGTCCTTACCCTGACGATACACTAAAACATCATCGGCATATGACAATGTCCTGCCAGGTCCAGTGATCTGCTCACTGGTGATTCTCACTGTGTAGGCGTTGAACAGTACCGGAGATAATGGTGATCCCTGTGGTAGGCCAGGATATATTGTTGTTGGTTCCGAAGTCCAACTGCCACATCTAAAAACTACTGAGGCAGATCATCTCCACCCTGACTGTGGCATGCGACGACGTCACAGAGACTGAAGTAGCCATCACTCTGAAACTTTGCTCCAAACTCCTATCCCGAGTCCAGCCGTCAATGGCAGGTCAAGGTCATCACCGCTCACATTCATTGGACACTGGAGACAATATTAGCATATTTAGCAACTCTGACTCCTCCCACAACGTTGAGCTGACTAAACACAAAGGAGTTGAGGCTCAAGAGACGGGCACAAGCCAAGGCAGAACAGACAATAGCACCAATGAATATGATTCTGTTTTCCAGGAGAATGGGGAAGCTTTAGCTGAAAGTAGCAGAACTGTGGCTTGTGATGCAGTAAAGGATGGTTTTGATTCTCACTGTACTAGTACAGAATATGAGCAGGATACGGATAACAGGTCACAAACTGATGCAGCGTCTGACTGTGAGGACAGGGAAAACCAGCAGGTGATATTGACAGTTGACAAGACTCATGCAGACATCTTGGTAAGGGATACGACTCAAAATGAAGCAGATGATGACCATAAGTATAAGTTGTTAAATGGAGACAGTGTTTCAGGGCATCATGTCAATGGTGTTAGAGAAGACAGTGTTTCATTGATTAGTGAGGATGTGAAGGATTGTCAGAAATCTGTGGGCAGTTTATTGACTTTGACCACTTTGGACAGTGGTGTTGGTGAGTCAGATGTCACAGCTTGGTCAGACAGAACACAGATCATAAATAGCTCAGAAGAGAACATTCGGAAAATGTCGCAAACTCAAGATGCCATGAAAGCAAATTTTGCAAGCACCAATGCAGACATACCCTCAACCACTAACAACAATAACGCCCGGCTGTTGTCTGGTCACCTGGGTCTTATGCAGCTGTGTGTTCAGAGTTTTCAGCAGTTCTTCCATCGCTTCTCTGACCTGAGGATACTGAAATCTGCAGAGTTCTGCAAAAGGTACATGAAGAGCATCACACAAACATCACCAGCAGGTTGTAAGGACGCTCAGATTGATACATCGGAGAAAATTGGGTTGGGGGAAAACATGGAGGAGGTGACTCAAGCCTACAAGCAAGCCTGTAGGCTTCTGGTGGATTTTGCTAGTTTCCCGATTTATTGCAATGATTATGAGTTGATCATTGAACAGATGTGCAGCAAAGGCAAGCCTCTTTTGTCTACTTCATTGGAGACTGTATTATTCTTCTTTACTCTTTTTTTTTGTCTTCTGGGGGAATATAAAGTTGTTAATGAGTGTAGTTTTAGGGCAGTTATTGTTTCACTATTCATGTTGTACTAGTTTGGGTTGTAATGAAAGTATCTTGGTACGTAAATAATATCAGATGGAAAATGTATCACAGAGGTAAATAACAGAATAGGACAAGCAAACACTGTATTTTATTAAATGAAGGTCTAATGCAATAGATCCCTGTCATTGGAGGGTAGAAACAGATTCTTGCATGTTACATGGAACCAGTTCTAACATACGGCTGTGAATATTACAGAAGCAAACAATCAGAAATAAAATCTCAGAAATTCCTTGGACAGCCAAAATGATAGATCTAAATGTTTGGAAAGAGGTTAAGACATAGTAAACTGATTACAAACATCAGAAAGAGGCAGGCATAATTCTTTGCCATGTTAAAAGAAGAGAAAAGCTGGAGAATGTGAAAGGAGAGATAGAGGAAGACAGTGAGAGATAATACTTCACATCCATTTGTCATAGCACAGAAAGGTGTCAGATTACAGAATGAATACATGGACATGGCAAGATGTGGAGATGCATGATCATCCATGCCAGCCAGAAAGGTAACCTTGCAGCTGAGACGTATGTGGCAGTTTGCTTTACATTATGGAGGGGTCATTTCCATCCTTAAATGTACAGATTATTACCTTGTGGATTATTTGTTTTAAAGATATGGGTATAGCATATTATACCCAATGTGAATCAGGCATGTAAATGGGTCCTTTATATACTTTTATATATATTTGTACAAAGATGACCATGGATGGGCTGGATTATTGAAAGGGAGTCGAGAAACGGAGGTTGTGACAGGTTGGCCCACCTCTCAGATCGTTTTGTTACTAGAGGGAGATAACCCTCAGTAAACCCCTCTATGTATCCTGTATTCTTTTTTATTTTTATCTATATTTTCAAATATTAGATAAAATCGTCTTTGGTTAGTGTATTTATATACATAAAACTATAGAGAGAGTTAAATACTATTTCTTCTTATAGTTAGAAGTAGATGTAGGGTAGAGTTCGTTTACAAGCCAAGAAATCAAGTCAGGCTGAATTTTATATTCAGGTTTGGCTGTGAATAATAATTTGGCTACAGGAAGGGAACTCTCCTGGATGAGAAGTTAACTTCCTGTAGCACCCTAACGTCTGCCATTTTCTGACAGCCGGCTTGAGGGAGCAGGAGCTACTATCACGTCAATTGGCTAAAATTGAACACCTGTCTGTGTTTAAACATATTTTATTTCTGGCTCTTGTTAAGCCGAACAACACTCTAAACATAGAAAAGCCAATGATAGTCTCCACTCCCGATAGGCCAGTCAAAATCTAGTTGCAGGAGCCTGCACCCCGATCATCTGTAGCCGTAGTCACGACCGGTGATTGAGCTACGAACCACTCACTTGATGCAGCAGAGAGTGGAGTCTATACCACGATCCAGTCAGCACTGACAGCTTACCATCCAGGAGGCTAAGGATTATCAGATGAGTGGCTACCCACCCGTTTGCCACTGCACAGCAATCAAAATTTGTCCACTATCGGCTAGCAGTCTAGGATTATATCCTCTAGCTGAACATTATCTTGTAGAAAGTTCAGGGATCTGCGTATCTCTTATGTGTCAGTGAGTTCCCAGTGGGGCTCACGTAGTGTTCTTTAGGATTAAACGTTATGTTATATTTGTACTTTTAACAACTGCGTCTGTCATTATAGAATTAGAATTAGCATCATCAGATTGTGTGGCGAGTGAAAGGACTACATCTATACGTATCATTCTGTCTTATCTCCTGTTGTGTGAGAATACATTAGGCAGTGGGGGTTCATTATTCATCCAGGCACGTTAGCAGGAATAACTTGACATACTGTCTTCGTGTGTTAGTACAGTTAGTCGTCATAACTTTCCGCCTGGCACTGTTTAGAAGTAGTGATCCATTCTGGGACTTTGATAATCATTCTTCTAGAATTGCGAGCCATTTGATCGCTTCTTCAGCAGTGGTTAGATTCTCTATTCGTAGAAGTCTATTTAGTATCTACTTTGATCCAATTCCATCCTAGTAGTACACGTTACGCGACACTGGTGGCTCGGTCCGGGCATGACAATCCTATAGATTGTTGGGTTCAATCGAGTATCCAACTTCATAGATATTTCTAACTTTTCAGTCACTAAAGAGAGATAGCTACTAATCATACTAGTTAATATATATATATATATATATATATATATATATATATATATATATATATATATATATATATATATATATATATATATATACTTATAATATAGGATAATATACTAACTAGGATTATAATATAACACACACGTAGGATTAACATAAGAATATATATAGGATAACATAGGGCAAAGGTGAATTCCTGGCAAACGGGTAAGTGTTGTGTCAATGTGTAACATTTTTTATGCTTGTCATTGAAGATAATATTTGTGAATCTTTGCGACAAACACATTCTTGATTAAGTGAGTGAGTTATCCAGGTGTCTCAACAGATATCTTATTACATAACTAACATGTCTTCTGAAAAGCCACCTACTAAGGAGGAACTGCGAGAACAAGGAACATTGTTAGGTTATGAGGGTGAAGAGTTGAACAAATATGTAATAGAAGAAGGAAGAGAGTGGCGCCGAGAGCAAAGGGACATCATCAAGGAGAGAGAGAAGGAAGAACGGGAGGAAAGAATTAAATTACAGATCCAGATGGCAGAAATTGAATCCAGAGAGAAGATGCGACAAGCTGAATTGGACAACCAGTTGAAACCAGCTGAATTGGACAACCAGTTGAAACAGGCTGAACTGGACAAGGAGTTGAAATTAGCTGAGCAGTTAAGACAGCACGAGTTAGAACTGAGGAGATTAGAACTACAAAATCCTGATGCCTCCAGATTTAGCAGTGCCAGCTCTCCAACTGACTGTCAAGACATTTCCTCGGGACCACATATTACTCCAGGATCAATGATGAATATCTTGACAAATTTGTGTTAATGTGTGAAGCCTTCAATCTGCCTAAGGATAAATTTAATATTAAACTCTCCCAAGCACTTCGCGGACCGGCGTATGACGTGTTTGCAAAGCTCCCTCCAGGTCTGGAGAAGGTCTTTGTTACACTCAAAAATGCTCTCTTGAAACGATATCAGTTAACTTCCAGTGCCTACAGGTTGAAGTTCCGTACAGCCAAACGGTCACAAGGAGAATCATTTCCTCAGTTCGCCTCACGGTTACACACTTATTTTAACAAGTGGGTAGAACTGAGTGATTTGAATGCTACTTATGACGGGATGGCGGAACTAATACTTGTTGAGCAATTTAAAGATGTTCTTCCAAAACAGCTACAAACCTTTACTGCAGAGAATGGTGGCGCTCGGCTAGAGGAGGTTATCTCACTAGCCGAACGATATTTAACTGCCCATGGCGAAGTAGCTGCCACTAAATCTAGTAATTCTTCTACTGCTCAAAATACTCCTGCAACACAGAATAAGGGTTTTCAGCAGAACAACTCTTACGGTAAGGACACCAGAGGGCACACTGGGGGTCCGTACCAAAATCCTGGTTCACAAAAACAAAAAGCACCAGCAACCAATAGTGGATGGGGTAAACCTTACTGCAAGAACTGAAAAAATAATGATCACCACACGAGCGTGTGCAGAAATAATCCCCCTACCCAGTATGCTGCGTGTATGATTACGGGGGCAAGTACCCAACAGAACATATGCTCTAGTAATGGAACTAGGCCACCCACAGTTGAAACTATTCTGGTTAACGGTAGTCCAGTACTATGTCTCTATGACAGTGGACTCCAGTGTGATGCAATAATAGCTAAGCAGTTAATGAAACCGTCACAGTTAACAAAGCAAACAGTTGTAATTAAAGGGGCTACCAGGAGCTCTCCAACTATAATAGCTAAGATAGCCAAAGTACATGTGACATCTAAGTATGTCACTGGACTCCTTTCAGCTCCAGTGATCGATGATCCGGCATATCCTTTCATGCTTGGTCGTAAGTATGTATATTTAGGAGAACCATCATCACCAATGATAATGGCAGCAGTGGAGACCCGGAGTCAGGTTGCACAGTCACATGAACCTATACTCTCAATCAACCCTCTACCTTGGGAGATTAGGGCTGCATAAAATGAATGTCCGACTTTAGCATCTTGTCTTGGCAAACTGCCAAACGGTAGAAATCCTCCAGAAGCTGGAAATTTCTATTTAAAGGACAAGATGTTGTACCATAGGGCAGGAACTATGGGTACCGAACACGGGCAACTTGTCGTGCCGAAACAATATCGTAATCAGGTATTGCATATGGGACATACCATATCCTTCAGTGGACATATGACTGTAGGAGTTACTACCCAGCGTATTTCTTGTCATTATTTTTGGCCGGGAATGACTGCTGACATACGAAGATACGTCCAGTCTTGTCCAGAGTGTCAACATGGCTCCCCCAAGCAGTGGTCTACTCCTGTTTCCATAGGGGAAGGGTTAGTTTTGAACACTCCTTTTGAGCGAGTAGCTATAGACATTATTGGTCCACTGCCCACTTCTAAGAAGAAAAATACTTATATTTTAACTGTAGTAGATACAGGTACAATGTGGGCTGAAGCTACTGTACTGCCCTCCATCAATGCAACTAGGGTAGCAGAGGCTCTCCTAGAAATATTTACCAGAGTAGGATTCCCTATTATTATTGTAAGTGATAGTGGGTCATCATTGAATGAGAAGTTAAGAGGAGAAATCTCCGACATCTTCAGGATGCGCCTTGTCAACACAGGTTTTAGTCTCACAGAGAATAAGCGTCTTGTGGTCAAATATACAGGGACCCTCAAATCGATCGTGAACAAGTTAGTCCAGGAGAAACCAGATAGTTGGGACACGTACTTATCAGCAGCAATGTTTGCCTATCGAGAAGTACCACATGTCGCCACCGGTCTTCCACCTGCTACACTATTGTTCGGACGACCAATTAAACGACCGCTTGAGGCTCTTTTGAGAACCTGGACTGATGAAGGAACAGATGAGAGTGTCGTCAAGTCTTCACAGTATGTAGAGGAACTGAAACAGAAACTGCACACGGGATGGAAATTAGCTAACTCCTCTCCGTCGTGCCAGAAAGCAACAGGCTTCCTTCTATAATAAACCTATTAGAAACCAGTCTCTAGAGGTAGGAGATAAAGTGCTAGTCTTATTAACCAAAGGGGATAATAAGTTAGAAATTGCTTGGCAAGGACCATTCATCATTAAAGAGAAGGTGTCCAGCAAAAAGTACTCTGTTTCTATTCGCGGGAAAACTACAGTCTTCCACGTGAATTTACTCAAAAGACATTTTGAAAACAACACGAACCCACCAGTTCATATGATGACTCTGACTGTGGTTGATGATGGATCCAAGGGGGAGCAATCCAGATGGGAAGACAACCCCGACAGATGTGAGGAAGATGACGCGGCTGAACACGATCCCAAATTAGAGATGTCTAAAGGGAAAGTAAGGACGACGCGCATGAAGTATAGGGATCAAGACCAATTGGGTCGAAGGAGAGATGTTGGAATTGTAGGACCTTTATCAGTGACAGACGAAGGACACCCCGACCAACGAAAGCAAAGTTTCCAGAGAAGATTTCCATGGAAGCGACATCAAGGGAGGAGGTTTCTTAGAAGATGTCTTAGAAACGAAGAGTCTGAGAATTTTGAATAGACATTGTTCTACTGGGGAAGAGGGGGACCTGTCCAAATGACCCATAAACGTCAGAGTAAGGGCTGACAAAACTATATGAGAGTTCGGGCTGGAGAAAAAGTTGTTTCTCCAACTTTTTTTGAATGGTGGGCATTTGTGACAGGTTGGCCCACCTCACAGATCGTTTTGTTACTAGAGGGAGATAGCCCTCAGTAAACCCCTCTATGTATCCCGTATTCTTTTTTATTTTTATCTATATTTTCAAATATTAGATAAAATCGTCTTTGGTTAGTGTATTTATATACATAAAACTATAGAGAGAGTTAAATACTATTTCTTCTTATAGTTAGAAGTAGATGTAGGGTAGAGTTCGTTTACAAGCCAAGAAATCAAGTCAGGCTGAATTTTATATTCAGGTTTGGCTGTGAATAATAATTTGGCCACAGGAAGGGAACTCTCCTGGATGAGAAGTTAACTTCCGGTAGCACCCTAACGTCTGCCATTTTCTGACAGCCGGCTTGAGGGAGCAGGAGCTACTATCACGTCAATTGGCTAAAATTGAACACCTGTCTGTGTGTGGTTCTTGTTAAGCCGAACAACACTCTAAAACATAGAAAAGCCAATGATAGTCTCCACTCCCGATAGGCCAGTCAAAATCTAGTTGCAGGAGCCTGCACCCCGATCATCTGTAGCCGTAGTCACGACCGGTGATTGAGCTACGAACCACTCACTTGATGCAGCAGAGAGTGGAGTCTATACCACGATCCAGTCAGCACTGACAGCTTACCATCCAGGAGGCTAAGAATTATCAGATGAGTGGCTACCCACCCGTTTGCCACTGCACAGCAATCAAAATTTGTCCACTATCGGCTAGCAGTCTAGGATTATATCCTCTAGCTGAACATTATCTTGTAGAAAGTTCAGGGATCTGCGTATCTCTTATGTGTCAGTGAGTTCCCAGTGGGGCTCACGTAGTGTTCTTTAGGATTAAACGTTATGTTATATTTGTACTTTTAACAACTGCGTCTGTCATTATAGAATTAGAATTAGCATCATCAGATTGTGTGGCGAGTGAAAGGACTACATCTATACGTATCATTCTGTCTTATCTCCTGTTGTGTGAGAATACATTAGGCAGTGGGGGTTCATTATTCATCCAGGCACGTTAGCAGGAATAACTTGACATACTGTCTTCGTGTGTTAGTACAGTTAGTCGTCATAACTTTCCGCCTGGCACTGTTTAGAAGTAGTGATCCATTCTGGGACTTTGATAATCATTCTTCTAGAATTGCGAGCCATTTGATCGCTTCTTCAGCAGTGGTTAGATTCTCTATTCGTAGAAGTCTATTTAGTATCTACTTTGATCCAATTCCATCCTAGTAGTACACGTTACGCGACACTGGTGGCTCGGTCCGGGCATGACAATCCTATAGATTGTTGGGTTCAATCGAGTATCCAACTTCATAGATATTTCTAACTTTTCAGTCACTAAAGAGAGATAGCTACTAATCATACTAGTTAATATATATATATATATATATATATATATATATATATATATATATATATATATATATATATATATATATATATATATATATACTTATAATATAGGATAATATACTAACTAGGATTATAATATAACACACACGTAGGATTAACATAAGAATATATATAGGATAACATAGGGCAAAGGTGAATTCCTGGCAAACGGGTAAGTGTTGTGTCAATGTGTAACTTTTTTATGCTTGTCATTGAAGATAATATTTGTGAATCTTTGCGACAAACACATTCTTGATTAAGTGAGTGAGTTATCCAGGTGTCTCAACAGATATCTTATTACATAACTAACATGTCTTCTGAAAAGCCACCTACTAAGGAGGAACTGCGAGAACAAGGAACATTGTTAGGTTATGAGGGTGAAGAGTTGAACAAATATGTAATAGAAGAAGGAAGAGAGTGGCGCCGAGAGCAAAGGGACATCATCAAGGAGAGAGAGAAGGAAGAACGGGAGGAAAGAATTAAATTACAGATCCAGATGGCAGAAATTGAATCCAGAGAGAAGATGCGACAAGCTGAATTGGACAACCAGTTGAAACCAGCTGAATTGGACAACCAGTTGAAACAGGCTGAACTGGACAAGGAGTTGAAATTAGCTGAGCAGTTAAGACAGCACGAGTTAGAACTGAGGAGATTAGAACTACAAAATCCTGATGCCTCCAGATTTAGCAGTGCCACCTCTCCAACTGACTGTCAAGACATTTCCTCGGGACCACATATTACTCCAGGATCAATGATGAATATCTTGACAAATTTGTGTTAATGTGTGAAGCCTTCAATCTGCCTAAGGATAAATTTAATATTAAACTCTCCCAAGCACTTCGCGGACCGGCGTATGACGTGTTTGCAAAGCTCCCTCCAGGTCTGGAGAAGGTCTTTGTTACACTCAAAAATGCTCTCTTGAAACGATATCAGTTAACTTCCAGTGCCTACAGGTTGAAGTTCCGTACAGCCAAACGGTCACAAGGAGAATCATTTCCTCAGTTCGCCTCACGGTTACACACTTATTTTAACAAGTGGGTAGAACTGAGTGATTTGAATGCTACTTATGACGGGATGGCGGAACTAATACTTGTTGAGCAATTTAAAGATGTTCTTCCAAAACAGCTACAAACCTTTACTGCAGAGAATGGTGGCGCTCGGCTAGAGGAGGTTATCTCACTAGCCGAACGATATTTAACTGCCCATGGCGAAGTAGCTGCCACTAAATCTAGTAATTCTTCTACTGCTCAAAATACTCCTGCAACACAGAATAAGGGTTTTCAGCAGAACAACTCTTACGGTAAGGACACCAGAGGGCACACTGGGGGTCCGTACCAAAATCCTGGTTCACAAAAACAAAAAGCACCAGCAACCAATAGTGGATGGGGTAAACCTTACTGCAAGAACTGAAAAAATAATGATCACCACACGAGCGTGTGCAGAAATAATCCCCCTACCCAGTATGCTGCGTGTATGATTACGGGGGCAAGTACCCAACAGAACATATGCTCTAGTAATGGAACTAGGCCACCCACAGTTGAAACTATTCTGGTTAACGGTAGTCCAGTACTATGTCTCTATGACAGTGGACTCCAGTGTGATGCAATAATAGCTAAGCAGTTAATGAAACCGTCACAGTTAACAAAGCAAACAGTTGTAATTAAAGGGGCTACCAGGAGCTCTCCAACTATAATAGCTAAGATAGCCAAAGTACATGTGACATCTAAGTATGTCACTGGACTCCTTTCAGCTGCAGTGATCGATGATCCGGCATATCCTTTCATGCTTGGTCGTAAGTATGTATATTTAGGAGAACCATCATCACCAATGATAATGGCAGCAGTGGAGACCCGGAGTCAGGTTGCACAGTCACATGAACCTATACTCTCAATCAACCCTCTACCTTGGGAGATTAGGGCTGCATAAAATGAATGTCCGACTTTAGCATCTTGTCTTGGCAAACTGCCAAACGGTAGAAATCCTCCAGAAGCTGGAAATTTCTATTTAAAGGACAAGATGTTGTACCATAGGGCAGGAACTATGGGTACCGAACACGGGCAACTTGTCGTGCCGAAACAATATCGTAATCAGGTATTGCATATGGGACATACCATATCCTTCAGTGGACATATGACTGTAGGAGTTACTACCCAGCGTATTTCTTGTCATTATTTTTGGCCGGGAATGACTGCTGACATACGAAGATACGTCCAGTCTTGTCCAGAGTGTCAACATGGCTCCCCCAAGCAGTGGTCTACTCCTGTTTCCATAGGGGAAGGGTTAGTTTTGAACACTCCTTTTGAGCGAGTAGCTATAGACATTATTGGTCCACTGCCCACTTCTAAGAAGAAAAATACTTATATTTTAACTGTAGTAGATACAGGTACAATGTGGGCTGAAGCTACTGTACTGCCCTCCATCAATGCAACTAGGGTAGCAGAGGCTCTCCTAGAAATATTTACCAGAGTAGGATTCCCTATTATTATTGTAAGTGATAGTGGGTCATCATTGAATGAGAAGTTAAGAGGAGAAATCTCCGACATCTTCAGGATGCGCCTTGTCAACACAGGTTTTAGTCTCACAGAGAATAAGCGTCTTGTGGTCAAATATACAGGGACCCTCAAATCGATCGTGAACAAGTTAGTCCAGGAGAAACCAGATAGTTGGGACACGTACTTATCAGCAGCAATGTTTGCCTATCGAGAAGTACCACATGTCGCCACCGGTCTTCCACCTGCTACACTATTGTTCGGACGACCAATTAAACGACCGCTTGAGGCTCTTTTGAGAACCTGGACTGATGAAGGAACAGATGAGAGTGTCGTCAAGTCTTCACAGTATGTAGAGGAACTGAAACAGAAACTGCACACGGGATGGAAATTAGCTAACTCCTCTCCGTCGTGCCAGAAAGCAACAGGCTTCCTTCTATAATAAACCTATTAGAAACCAGTCTCTAGAGGTAGGAGATAAAGTGCTAGTCTTATTAACCAAAGGGGATAATAAGTTAGAAATTGCTTGGCAAGGACCATTCATCATTAAAGAGAAGGTGTCCAGCAAAAAGTACTCTGTTTCTATTCGCGGGAAAACTACAGTCTTCCACGTGAATTTACTCAAAAGACATTTTGAAAACAACACGAACCCACCAGTTCATATGATGACTCTGACTGTGGTTGATGATGGATCCAAGGGGGAGCAATCCAGATGGGAAGACAACCCCGACAGATGTGAGGAAGATGACGCGGCTGAACACGATCCCAAATTAGAGATGTCTAAAGGGAAAGTAAGGACGACGCGCATGAAGTATAGGGATCAAGACCAATTGGGTCGAAGGAGAGATGTTGGAATTGTAGGACCTTTATCAGTGACAGACGAAGGACACCCCGACCAACGAAAGCAAAGTTTCCAGAGAAGATTTCCATGGAAGCGACATCAAGGGAGGAGGTTTCTTAGAAGATGTCTTAGAAACGAAGAGTCTGAGAATTTTGAATAGACATTGTTCTACTGGGGAAGAGGGGGACCTGTCCAAATGACCCATAAACGTCAGAGTAAGGGCTGACAAAACTATATGAGAGTTCGGGCTGGAGAAAAAGTTGTTTCTCCAACTTTTTTTGAATGGTGGGCATTTGTGACAGGTTGGCCCACCTCACAGATCGTTTTGTTACTAGAGGGAGATAGCCCTCAGTAAACCCCTCTATGTATCCCGTATTCTTTTTTATTTTTATCTATATTTTCAAATATTAGATAAAATCGTCTTTGGTTAGTGTATTTATATACATAAAACTATAGAGAGAGTTAAATACTATTTCTTCTTATAGTTAGAAGTAGATGTAGGGTAGAGTTCGTTTACAAGCCAAGAAATCAAGTCAGGCTGAATTTTATATTCAGGTTTGGCTGTGAATAATAATTTGGCCACAGGAAGGGAACTCTCCTGGATGAGAAGTTAACTTCCGGTAGCACCCTAACGTCTGCCATTTTCTGACAGCCGGCTTGAGGGAGCAGGAGCTACTATCACGTCAATTGGCTAAAATTGAACACCTGTCTGTGTGTGGTTCTTGTTAAGCCGAACAACACTCTAAAACATAGAAAAGCCAATGATAGTCTCCACTCCCGATAGGCCAGTCAAAATCTAGTTGCAGGAGCCTGCACCCCGATCATCTGTAGCCGTAGTCACGACCGGTGATTGAGCTACGAACCACTCACTTGATGCAGCAGAGAGTGGAGTCTATACCACGATCCAGTCAGCACTGACAGCTTACCATCCAGGAGGCTAAGAATTATCAGATGAGTGGCTACCCACCCGTTTGCCACTGCACAGCAATCAAAATTTGTCCACTATCGGCTAGCAGTCTAGGATTATATCCTCTAGCTGAACATTATCTTGTAGAAAGTTCAGGGATCTGCGTATCTCTTATGTGTCAGTGAGTTCCCAGTGGGGCTCACGTAGTGTTCTTTAGGATTAAACGTTATGTTATATTTGTACTTTTAACAACTGCGTCTGTCATTATAGAATTAGAATTAGCATCATCAGATTGTGTGACGAGTGAAAGGACTACATCTATACGTATCATTCTGTCTTATCTCCTGTTGTGTGAGAATACATTAGGCAGTGGGGGCTCATTATTCATCCAGGCACGTTAGCAGGAATAACTCTCTCTCTCTCTCTCGCTCTCTCTCTCTCGTAAAGAGAACTTATGCCTGCTTCTTTGTCATTGAGTTATATTGACTGTACGGTGCTAGACTAGGCCCAACAGTTTTTGAATCAAACATTACTCAGTGGCTGATGTAGTCAACATCCCACCCACCACCTCCCCTTCCAGAAAACTTTCTGGTATACATTTAATGTAGCTGGGTCAGACTCATAGCCTCATCTTCTTCTTTCCTTCATCCTCCATCGGAGCATGGTGCCCTCCGACAGCTCCCTCCATGTCTTCTTGTTCACGCTTGACTGGGTTTTCCAGCTAAAGTTTTCTACATGATGTGGTGATCAGCCCACACCAACCTTCCATAGAAGCCTGTTAGGGCATGTATGATAGGTTGCAGTGTTAGTGTTCTTTGCCTCCAGTAATACCCAGACACCTTAGCTGTGTAAGCAGGTAAAGTCAAGGACCCTTCCAGACACCTAAATGCATATCATGCTAGATACTCATTTGCATAGACCGACAGGCACTCCATGGGTGGTGTCAGTATCACTCTAGGGGTGACCGACTGGCACTCCATAGGTGGTGTCAGTATTACTCTAGCAGCCATTACTTCCTAAGATGATCACTGGCCAGCATCTAGCCACTATGCTAACATGGCTCCCACCATGTGGTCAGTAAAAAGTCCTATCTCAAGGGAAGTTAGAATCTAGGGCCAGTAGATAACTTCATTCGCCATTATACCATCGAAGCTTCTATTTATTACATAACATGTTAAATCATTGTTCTTTTTTTGTTGTTGACAAAAGCTGCTTGCTTGCTTTGCTTGAAACGAATGGCCTCGTTCAACCCTCGACTATATCGAATTGGTTGTAATTGGGGCCTTTATAGTGTCTCTAAGACTTCTTCTTTCAAAAATATAGATGTGTATCTCTGCTTCCTTGAAAGAGTTGAGTTGCTGCAATTGTGTTCGTTTCATCCTTGTGGTTTTACATTATATTTCTTCATCTGTTCCTTCTTCTTCTTCTGTCTGGGGCTTTGCATCTTCTGGTTCAGGTGTTTCGGTCCTGAGACGTTCAATTATCTCTTGGAGAGTTTCTTTTGTCTTTTCTTTCGATTTTTTAATTTTTGATAGCATTTCTTCTGTCTCAGCTTTCATAGCAGCCACTCGAGCGACATCCTGCTCCATCTTCTGCTGGACTTGCTTCGTTTCGTCCAGGATGCGCTGAGCGGCTGTTATCTGTGTCTCTTGCGTCTGTCTTTTTCTTCCTCCATGCTTTTGAACTTTGATCTCAGGTCCTTCAGTTGGCCTTCCAGTTGCGCTTTGTCGCTTTTTGTGAGTCGGTTGGTGGCCTCGTACTGCCTCCTAGCCTCTTTATAGGGCAGGTTAGTTTTGATGGCTATCTTCATAGCTTCCTTGCTGTTTTGGTGGCAGGGGCAGCCGAGGTATTTAGCGCCTTGATTGCCGAGGTAGTTGGCGCACTTTCTGTTATTGTTAGGCCTCCTTAAGTTCTTGTCGATCTTGGCATGCTGGCACTGACTGTATGGATGAAGTCCAGAGCATTATCTGCATACCTCCACCTCACTCTTGCAGGTGGAAAGGGTTTGCCAAAACTTCTGGCACTTGGAGCACTGTAGCACGCTTGGTATGTAGTGCTCTGGAACTTGGTCTCTCTGGTTCCATCTGATGTATTGAGGGATCACTCGGTCCTCCGATGTTACTATGATGACTGTGGAGGGGATGTTATTCTTGCCGATGAGCCTCTCAGCACTGGTGATCTTGAGTTTCCTATTCTCTCTCATCAGCATCTCTCTGATCTGGTCATTGGTGAGATGGGTCTTGACTCTTTTAATGACCCATCGTTTCATCATGCGGTGTCAGGTGGCTTCTACTGTGATGCCGTGGTGAAGCTTGATGTCAGCCTTCTTTTCTTGTGCAATCTTCTGCATAAGTGCTGTCGTCTTTGGGTATTTGTTGATGGAGACCACTACTCCATCAGGTGTCTTGCGCAGCTGATAGATGCTATTTCTTCCCAGTTCGATTTCCAACAGAGTCAATATCTTGTCTGTTGGTTAGTTAGTTAGTTAGTTAGTCGACAGATCATCCTCGTTGCACATCGAACCATTCAGTCCATAAGTGCTCGGATCCCCTCCTCATCAAATCCCGCAGTGTGTAGCTGCTAACGACGCCAGTTCTGTGTTGGTTTATCAATCTTCTTTGGCTTCCTGCGTAGTGTTCTTGTTTGGCCACCCCTCTTTTAATTTGCTGCTCCCGCAGTCTGGCCATTGTTGTAGATTCACAGTCATCACTTGGTTCTCGCAAAAGTCTCACTTCTCGTAGAGCATTCAGAATGTCAGCCTGGTCCATGGCGCGTCCGCCCTCCACAGTAGCCTCACCTGCGAGCTTGTCAGCCCGCTAATTTCCTTGTACTCCCGCATGACCTGGCACGAAGATGAAACTAATCTTTGCCAGCCGAGACCGCTTCAGAGGCAGCAATCATTCTCTTCGGATCGACCCCTCCTCTATCCTCTTGATCATGTTCATTGAGTCGCTAAGGAAACAAGCCCTAGTGAATGTCTGTGTCTCGAGCCATGTTATTGCTTTACTTACTGCCATGACTTCCATGGTCAGGCTACTTGTGGTTTCAGTGAAAGCACCAGAGTCCTTCTTCACAATTCTCCCTCCGGCCCGAGCTGTAAAGGCCCATGAGCTTCTCACATGTCGGACGACCGACCCATCTGTGTAGATGACCGCGTCACCGTCTAGCGAATTCTCGAAAATCAACGCTTGTACTTCAGCCTCAACAGCAGCCGGATTTTCTTGTCTGTATTTTCTATCTAGTTGGATGCAAACTGAAAAGGATGTGCAGAAATCTGTTGGCACTTGCACCCACTCCTCGCCAGGTTCTAAGTCCTCAAGTGAACACACCTGTTGAAGAATGTCTTCGGCTTGACCCATCCACGACCGTCCTCTTTTTAACCTGCTGCCCTTCACCTTCCTAATTTCACTATGCAGTGGATGTTGTGTGTTTGCGTTAATTCTGAGGTAGGCGCGTGCCCTGCAAACATGTATTCTCTCTTCAATGGTTGGAAAATCAAGAAGGTAGCGCATCGTCCTGCATGCTGTATCTCTTGTACATCCAAGAATAATGCGCATAGCTTCATTCTGTATCCTTTCCATCCTTTCTATCTGCTTATGGCTGAGAGTCAGGATTGCCATTGCATACTCCAATACAGACATGACCAGCCCCTCGTACAGAAGACATAGATGGCGCTGCTCACAGTTTGCTGCCGCCATCACCCGCATCGCTGCCAAACCCCGCTTGGCCTTTGTTATCACCTGGTCTATGTGCACATTATAAGCAAGGCTTCGATCAAACCGTATCCCCAGGTAATTCATTGCCTGCGTTCTTTCCACCGTCTCTGAACACAGCATTACAGTTGGTGTTGGATTGTTGACAATATGATTATTCAACGAGAACCAAGTCACTGTTGCCTTTGTTGGGTTGACCATTGCCCCAGCTTCATCACACCAAGTACTTATGCGATTGAGTTCGGTTTGTAGTTCCACAGCAACCTCCTCTCTATCCTTACCTTGACGATACACTAAAACATCATCGGCATACGACAATGTCCTGCCAGGTCCAGTGATCTGTTCACTGGTGATTCTCACTGTGTAGGCGTTTAACAGTACCGGAGATAATGGTGATCCCTGTGGTAGGCCAGGATATATTGTTGTTGGTTCTGAAGTCCAACTGCCACATCTAAAAACTACTTTCCGTTGGTAGAGGGCTGCAGCGATCCAACTAAGGAGGAATGGACTTACGTTTAGTTCAAGAAGCTGAAACATTAAAAAATCCAGTGGTACTCTGTTGTATGCGTCCTCAAGATCAATCGCTGCAGCAACGGTTTCAGTGCCTGAGTGGAAACCTTCATAGACATCATGGGCAAAGACTGCTGCATTGGTCCAGGTTTCTCTTTTTGGACGGTACCCACCCAGAGTAGGTGGGAAAACACCTTGCCTCTCTAGTTGGCTTGATATTTTCCTGGCAATTACCTTCTCCAGCAGCTTGCCTATTGTATTCTGCATGGTTATAATTCGATATCCCTGAATTTTTTTGTGGTCTTTGTCAGGCTTCGGCAAAGGAATCAGATAGCTGTGTAACCATTCCTCCTTGATGCTAGCACTCACTATACTGTTGTTGTACATGTCTGTTGGTAGCGCCGACAGTTTGGCTTCTCCCACGCTTGTCTGATTTAGCAGTATTTTGCCGGTGAAGTCCTCCGTTGTTGTTTTCTTCTGTGTGGGGGTCTTTGGTAAACTGGACTGCTTCATCTTGGTGCTGTTGAAAACTTCACGGTTGCTGCTGGCTTCAGTTGAAATTGTAGTCTCTGGCGTCGGTTGAGCGATGGTAGCGGCTTCATCTGGTGTAGAAGTGGTAGCTTCCTTTGAGGTTGTTTCAGGTTCTGGCATTTTGCTGCAGCTTGCAGACAGATTCTCATCTTGCATCTTCTTGATGGTGTTGGCGGCTTCCACGCTGCTCATCTTGAATGTCGAGTCTCTTCCGGTGTTATTCTCACCATGTGCCATTTTCTCCCGCGTGGCAAGTTTCTTGAAGCGATTAGGCGACTTGTTCTCGATAGTGTGTTGAGTCGACTGTGACGAAAGCTCTGTGGATGTTCTATTGCATATGTAAAAACAACGCTGTGTTGTGATTGGATAGCCCAGAATTATATATATTTTTCTTATTGTCATCATTCCAGAGAACAGCTCTGAGCTACCCATGTGGCTTCAAGACCTCGTGATATGCAGTTGCTTTGTGGACTGCTTCGACGTCCAGGCAGCCTCAGTTTCTACGCTCCTCGACCTGATTATCCTGACCCAGTCGGTGCAGACAGAAAGTGAGAACAAAACCCGTCATCTTAGCAGGCAGTCATTCAGCGAGGGAAGAGTGTCGGTGGTTATCTTACCTGCTCTTTTGCCTACACATTTGGTGTATATCAATGGGAAGACCAGGTTCTACCAGGTATGTTAATATTTAATGATGCAATGTCGCTTTTGTGATAATGACAAAGCTGTGCCCTTAACTTCGAGGGCATCATGTGTGAGGACTCTGAAGATGGACCGAGGACAAGAAACTTGTGTCACAAATGAAAGCCGTCCACACATTCACAAGGCTCAACACTTGTTAAATTGTGGCCATGTGATTAACAAAGCAAAAGCATGTATATATTGTATTCAACAAACAATAAACATATACTCAAATATGCTGAAGCCTCGACCATTATGTGTTTAAAACCTCTGTTCTGCAGATAGAAAAACAGTAGTGAATCTGTGATGACCATGGGGACATTTGAACAGTATTATTGGCTGTGTGTGTTATGTATTTAAACCCAAATATGATTCTTCTATTCTCTTCATATGATATATAACTCTGCAGTATGCACAGCCAGAGATGCAATGACATATGCCAGGCAACACAATGCACAGCCAGAGATGCAATGACATATGCCAGGCAACACAATGCACGGCCAGAGATGCAATGACATATGCCAGGCAACACAATGCACGGCCAGAGATGCAATGACATATGCCAGGCAACACAATGCACAGCCAGAGATGCAATGACATATGCCAGGCAACACAATGCACAACCAGAGATGCAATGACATATGCCAGGCAACACAATGCACAGCCAGAGATGCAATGACATATGCCAGGCAACACAATGCACAACCAGAGATGCAATGACATATGCCAGGCAACACAATGCACCACCAGAGATGCAATGACATATGCCAGGCAACACAATGCACCACCAGAGATGCAATGACATATGCCAGGCAACACAATGCACGGCCAGAGATGCAATGACATATGCCAGGCAACAAAGTGCACGGCCAGAGATGCAATGACATATGCCAGGCAACACAATGCGCAACCTGTTTTTATGTCTTCCTTGTTTTGGATGTTTTCTGGTGGCTAGATCTCATTGTTATGTAGAGCACAAACTATGGTTTGTTCAACAGTTGTCAGAACCTGGTCATGCTCTGTTTCCCAACTACGTGCATTTCTGGTTCACCTGTATCGTAGTTCTGATCCTGCAGCATCAACTTCCTTTGGCTTGTCCTGTACAGAAATATCAATTAGCGAACCCTTTGAGGCCACCGAGACAGTTCATAAATAAACACAGAATGTATTGTTTGACACTCGTAGTAGTAGAAGAAAGAAGTAGAGACCAGAGGACACACTAGACAACATAAATAAACACAGAATGTATTATCTGGCTCTCATAGAAGAAACAAGTAGAGACTAGACAACATAAATAAACACAGAATGTATTGTTTGGCTCTCATAGAAGAAACAAGTAGAGACTAGACAACATAAATAAACACAGAAAGTATTGTCTGGCTCTCATAGAAGAAACAAGTAGAGACTAGACAACATAAATAAACACAGAATGTATTGTCTGGCTCTCATAGAAGAAACAAGTAGAGACTAGACAACATAAATAAACACAGAATGTATTGTTTGGCTCTCATAGAAGAAACAAGTAGAGACTAGACATCATAAATAAACACAGAATGTATTGTTTGGCTCTCATAGAAAAAACAAGTAGAGACTAGACAACATAAATAAACACAGAATGTATTGTCTGGCTCTCATAGAAGAAACAAGTAGAGACTAGACAACATAAATAAACACAGAATGTATTGTCTGGCTCTCATAGAAGAAACAAGTAGAGACTAGACAACATAAAAAAACACAGAATGTATTGTCTGGCTCTCATAGAAGAAACAAGTAGAGACTAGACAACATAAATAAACACAGAATGTATAGTCTGGCTCTCATAGAAGAAACAAGTAGAGACTAGACAACATAAATAAACACAGAATGTATTGTCTGGCTCTCATAGAAGAAACAAGTAGAGACTAGACAACATAAAAAAACACAGAATGTATTGTCTGGCTCTCATAGAAGAAACAAGTAGAGACTAGACAACATAAATAAACACAGAATGTATTGTCTGGCTCTCATAGAAGAAACAAGTAGAGACTAGACAACATGAATAAACACAGAATGTATTGTCTGGCTCTCATAGAAGAAACAAGTAGAGACTAGACAACATAAAAAAACACAGAATGTATTGTCTGGCTCTCATAGAAGAAACAAGTAGATACTAGACAACATAAATAAACACAGAATGTATTGTCTGGCTATCATAGAAGAAACAAGTAGAGACTAGACAACATAAATAAACACAGAATGTATTGTCTGGCTCTCATAGAAGAAACAAGTAGAGACTAGACAACATAAATAAACACAGAATGTATTGTCTGGCTCTCATAGAAGAAACAAGTAGAGACTAGACAACATAAATAAACACAGAATGTATTGTCTGGCTCTCATAGAAGAAACAAGTAGAGACTAGACAACATAAATAAACACAGAATGTATTGTCTGGCTCTCATAGAAGAAACAAGTAGAGACTAGACAACATAAATAAACACAGAATGTATTGTCTGGCTCTCATAGAAGAAACAAGTAGAGACTAGACAACATAAATAAACACAGAATGTATTGTCTGGCTCTCATAGAAGAAACAAGTAGAGACTAGACAACATAAATAAACACAGAGTGTATTGTCTGGCTCTCATAGAAGAAAGAAGTAGAGACTAGACAACATAAATAAACACAGAGTGTATTGTCTGGCTCTCATAGAAGAAACAAGTAGAGACTAGACAACATAAAAAAAACACAGAATGTATTGTCTGGCTATCATAGAAGAAACAAGTAGAGACTAGACAACATAAATAAACACAGAATGTATTGTCTGGCTCTCATAGAAGAAACAAGTAGAGACTAGACAACATAAATAAACACAGAATGTATTGTCTGGCTCTCATAGAAGAAACAAGTAGAGACTAGACAACATAAATAAACACAGAATGTATTGTCTGGCTCTCATAGAAGAAACAAGTAGAGACTAGACAACATAAATAAACACAGAATGTATTGTTTGGCTCTCATAGAAGAAACAAGTAGAGACTAGACAACATAAATAAACACAGAATGTATTGTTTGGCTCTCATAGAAGAAACAAGTAGAGACTAGACAACATAAATAAACACAGAATGTATTGTCTGGCTCTCATAGAAGAAACAAGTAGAGACTAGACAACATAAATAAACACAGAATGTATTGTCTGGCTCTCATAGAAGAAACAAGTAGAGACTAGACAACATAAATAAACACAGAATGTATTGTCTGGCTCTCATAGAAGAAACAAGTAGAGACTAGACAACATAAATAAACACAGAATGTATTGTCTGGCTCTCATAGAAGAAACAAGTAGAGACTAGACAACATAAAAAAACACAGAATGTATTGTCTGGCTCTCATAGAAGAAACAAGTAGAGACTAGACAACATAAATAAACACAGAATGTATTGTCTGGCTCTCATAGAAGAAACAAGTAGAGACTAGACAACATAAATAAACACAGAATGTATTATCTGGCTCTCATAGAAGAAACAAGTAGAGACTAGACAACATAAAAAAACACAGAATGTATTGTCTGGCTCTCATAGAAGAAACAAGTAGAGACTAGACAACATAAATAAACACAGAATGTATTGTCTGGCTCTCATAGAAGAAACAAGTAGAGACTAGACAACATAAATAAACACAGAATGTATTGTCTAGCTCTCATAGAAGAAACAAGTAGAGACTAGACAACATAAATAAACACAGAATGTATTGTCTGGCTCTCATAGAAGAAACAAGTAGAGACTAGACAACATAAAAAAACACAGAATGTATTGTCTGGCTCTCATAGAAGAAACAAGTAGAGACTAGACAACATAAATAAACACAGAATGTATTGTCTGGCTATCATAGAAGAAACAAGTAGAGACTAGACAACATAAATAAACACAGAATGTATTGTCTGGCTCTCATAGAAGAAACAAGTAGAGACTAGACAACATAAATAAACACAGAATGTATTGTCTGGCTCTCATAGAAGAAACAAGTAGTGACTAGACAACATAAATAAACACAGAGTGTATTGTCTGGCTCTCATAGAAGAAACAAGTAGAGACTAGACAACATAAAAAAAACACAGAATGTATTGTCTGGCTCTCATAGAAGAAACAAGTAGAGACTAGACAACATAAATAAACGCAGAATGTATTGTCTGGCTCTCATAGAAGAAACAAGTAGAGACTAGACAACATAAATAAACACAGAATGTATTGTCTGGCTCTCATAGAAGAAACAAGTAGAGACTACACAACATAAATAAACACAGAATGTATTTTCTGGCTCTCATAGAAGAAAGAAGTAGAGACTAGACAACATAAATAAACACAGAATGTATTGTTTGGCTCTCATAGAAGAAAGAAGTAGAGACTAGAGGACACACTAGACAACATAAATAAACACAGAATGTATTGTTTGGCTCTCATAGAAGAAAGAAGTAGAGACTAGAGGACACACTAGACAACATAAATAAACACAGAATGTATTGTTTGGCTCTCATAGAAGAAAGAAGTAGAGACTAGAGGACACACTAGACAACATAAATAAACACAGAATGTATTGTTTGGCTCTCATAGAAGAAAGAAGTAGAGACTAGAGGACACACTAGACAACATAAATAAACACAGAATGTATTGTTTGGCTCTCATAGAAGAAAAGAGGACACACTAGACAACATAAATAAACACAGAATGTATTGTTTGGCTCTCATAGAAGAAAGAAGTAGAGACTAGAGGACACACTAGACAACATAAATAAACACAGAATGTATTGTCTGGTTCTCACAGAAGTAGAAAAAAGAAGTAGAGACTAAAAGATGCACTCTTTTTTTCTTATCCTTCTTAAAGGACATCACTGTCAACACCAGCATTTTACTGCTGTTGTTGATGTCTTGGCAAGTTTACATTCAGTAGTTAGAGGATGCACTAGACAACATGAATAAACACATATGTATTGTTTTGACAGTATTGTTTGGCTATCAGAAGTAGTGATTAGAGGATGCACTAGACAACATAACATTAGAAAGCTGTAGTTACTGACCGGGATGCCTTTGGGATATCTAGTTGGAGTACACTTGTTCCTGCAGCAAGGCGCTGTCGACATTTGGAGTTGACAAGTTCGGGCAATGTTGGTATAGAGACTCGTTTGCCAGCCCAGCACCAAAGTCACCTCTCCATGGAGAACTAGCAGTATGTACCAGACTAGCATTGGTGCTTCAACTCTGGTTAGTCTGGGATTAGGACATCTGGGATTAGGTCATTTGGTATTAGGTCTAGTCTGGGATTAGGTCTAGTCTGGGATTAGGTCTAGTCTGGGATTAGGCCTAGTCTGGGATTAGGCCTAGTCTGGGATTAGGTCATTTGGGATTGGGTCTAGTCTGGGATTAGGTCTAGTCTGGGATTAGGTCTAGCCTGGGATTAGGCCTAGTCTGGGATTATACTGAATCTGGGATTAGGTCATTTGGGATTGGGTTTAGTCTGTGATTAGGTCTAATCTGGGATTAGGTCTAGTCTGGGATTAGATCTAGTCTGGGATTATACCTAGTCTGGGATTAGGTCTAACATGGGATTATACCTAGTCTGGAATTAGTTCTAACCTGGGATTATACCTAGTCTGGGATTAGGTCTAACCTGGGATTATACCTAGTCTGGGATTAGGTCTAACCTGGGATTATACCTAGTCTGGGATTAGGTCTAACCTGGGATTATACCTAGTCTGGGATAAGGTCTAGTCTGGAATTAGGTCTAGTCTGGGATTATACCTAGTGTGGGATTAGGTCTTGTCTGAGTTAAAGGCTAGTCAGAATTAGGTCTAGTCTGGGATAAGGTCTAGTCTGGGATTATACCTAGTGTGGGATTAGGTCTTGTCTGAGTTAAAGGCTAGTCGGATTTGGTCTAGTCTGGGATAAGGTGTAGTCTGGAATTAGATCTAGTCTGGGATTAGGTCTAGTCTGGGATTATACCTAGTCTGGGATTAGGTCTAACATGGGATTATACTTAGTCTGGGATTAGGTCTAACCTGGGATTATACCTTGTCTTGGATTAGGTCTAACATGGGATTATACCTAGTCTTGGATTAGGTCTAGTCTGGGATAAGGTCTAGTCTGGAATTAGGTCTAGTCTGGGATTATACCTAGTGTGGGATTAGGTCTTGTCTGAGTTAAAGGCTAGTCAGAATTAGGTCTAGTCTGGGATAAGGTCTAGTCTGGGAATATACCTAGTGTGGGATTAGGTCTTGTCTGAGTTAAAGGCTAGTCGGAATTAGGTCTAGTCTGGGATAAGGTCTAGTCTGGAATTAGATCTAGTCTGGGATTATACCTAGTGTGGGATTAGGTCTTGTCTGAGTTAAAGGCTAGTCGGAATTAGGTCTAGTCTGGGATAAGGTCTAGTCTGAGATTAGATCTAGTCTGGGGTTAGGTCTAGTCTGGGATTAGGTCTTGTCTTAGATAAAGGCTAGTCAGAATTAGGTCTAGTCTGGGATAAGGTCTATTCTGGAATTAGGCCTAGCAATGTTTCTTCTGTGTGTGTTAGGTGTGTCATTGCCAGCTGACTCCATCCCAGTGCCCAGTGTCAGGGTCTTGCGTGAAGCAAGAGATATAGCTCGTTTGCTGACAAGTGTGATACTAATTACTGTTACTAAATAACTCGACGTGAATACGCGGTGATATAATTCGCACACTTTATTCGCGCAATGCACACTTCTCAAACAATACATGCATCGCGCAATCAAAATTCACAATGTCATCTATCATAAATACCATTAATCAATGAATACATCAATGCAATACACTTACAAGTCAATCACACAGGCGTTCAATCTCCAACAGTTGTACAGGCTAGCTATCGATTCACGCTCAAACATTCAACTCCAGACAAGCCGCATTCAATCTCTGTCTGTCCGCTACGACGTCCCAAGCCTTGTCTGAAGAGACGGTCAGCATACTCGCTAGTTGGGGTAGAGTCCCCCTGCGTGATCCACTAGTTTCACGCTGTGTTCCGACTGCCCCGCAACGGCTAAGCGTTGCTCAGTGTTGAGCTGGCCTGGACTTCACTGGCGTCGTCGAAGACGCCGAGTTGTATCAATAGTGTTTAACAGTGTTCAGAATTGAGCCCGGTTGCATTTGCCTGGCGGTGGTACAGACAACGCGTTGCAACTCTGGGTGAGACTCTGACATTCTCCCACCCTCCTTTAAATGAAAGGACATCCTTTCATGTACTCATTATAGTTCTTATTTACCTCGTCAGAATCGAACTCTGTAATTCATCTGACATAAATCTTTGGATGGTATTAAAATGTACAGGTAATATGCAAATAATATTCATACAATCTCAATGTTTAACCATCAAGTACACTCGTCAAGTACAATCACTTAGATGGATATTACCTCGCTGTATTATGACACAGCCAGTCCGGTAGGTTACGGCTAATTTAACAGAGCTCCATCTCTGTTATAGTTAGTTAAGGGGAAATAGAGAAGGGTTAGGAAATGTCGCACCCCTGAGCACTGTTGAAAGCACCATTTCTAGGGAAGCTCACGGGTGACGTCAAAAATATAAACAGTTCTAACTTAGCTGGTGACCGGGCAGGATGTGTTTCTAGAAGTTGTACCCATTTCTACATTTGATCAATAAACTTCAATTATACATGAACAGAGCCTTGGTGTCATCTATCGTTCACTCTGCTACAGGAGTGAAAATGGAGCCAGTGACCAGGATGCGGGTCATGAATTGTCGAGGAATGTAAGTTGCCTCCAGAATAGAAACATGGCTGTGTCTTTGTTTTCGTCAATACTACGGCACGATGGCAGCTGAAAATTGTTGCTTGCAGAGAAATTCAACAAGGTGGCGTCTCTGATCAAATCTTCGCTACACAGTAATATCAAAGCGTCTCTGATCAAATCTTCGCTACACAGTGCGTCTCTGATCAAATACTGCGTTGACCTGGCTGGTGTTTTTTTTTGAGTCCGCCATATATGGGAATTATAAGCTGTGTATCAAAATAATGATTGCCATCATGTTCCAGAATAACCGTTGCTTTGAGCCTCAATATGTTTTACAAGAGCCGTTACCCTTGAACCAGCCTATGACCTTGGTCGTCGCTTGAGAGGAGATCGGGAGCTGTTATCATTGTTGAACCTGACCTCGCTTGACGGAATCAAAACCGAAAAATCGTTTGGATCAGCAGCTCAAATAACAAGAAAACCTCTAACGGAAAATTACTTCGCTGGATCATAGGTGTCTTGAACTCTGGCAATTATTAAAATGTTCAGTGATCACGTTGATGTAGAACTCTTGGAAGCGGGTAAGAAAAGTTTCTGTTGAAGAAAGGACCCTACTAAAGTCGCTTTAATTGCCAGATCGAGCCGTTTTAAGGCGTCCAGAAGTGCCAATTTTTGTGTCCAGATCTACACTCCTTCGAGCGGAAAGAGCAGCCATACATTTGAAAGTGTCATGATGGAATGAAGAAACTCTTTCCTTGGTGAGCCTTATCGAGCCTTGTCGAGAGCCTTGTCGAGCCTTATCGAGCCTTGTCGAGCCTTGTCGAGCCTTATCGAGCCTTATCGAGCCTTATCGAGCCTTATCGAGCCTTGTCGAGCCTTATCGAGCCTTATTGATCTTTACGGGGTACTGAAGCCGCTTTGTCGATCCTGGTTCAAGTACTTGGGTGCCAGATACCGTGCCTCTCAGTCTCGACATACAAGAGCATAGACGTCAAGAAGAAAATATAAGAGTTGATTTTCGATTGGACATTGGAAAATCGGAAAAGGGTAATCCAAATAACTTTTTCTATTAGATAGAAAATTTATTGATTAATGTGAACTAAATTTAATAGGAAAGAAGAACTATTGGATTACGTCCTTTAGTTAATTTAAGAGTGTATATTAATGGTTATTGATTGTTATTGTTTGCTTATATAAGTTGTGTAGTAAAATATTTCAGTATGGCAGAAGAACAAGGTTCATTAGCACAAGTTTTGACTGTAGTAGGCACAGTGATAAATAGACTTAACACAGTCATGAAACAACAAGGAATGGCAACTGAAATTGTTAAATTTAGTGGACAGGCGAAATATTTTAAGAAGTGGATAACTTCCATAGAGAAGCATGCATATTTGTTGGCAGCAACAGATGAAGAAAAAATGAAACTTGCTTATCAGGCAGCGACAGAACCGGTTTCTGATCATATCAGAAGAAATTTAGAAGCTAGAGTAGATGAAACATGGGAACAGTTCAAGGACGATCTAGCCCATAGGTACGCTGAAATCACGGACCCACAACATGCGTTTTCAGTGTTAAGACAATCCAAGCAAAACATTGGAGAAACTGTACAATTGTTTAGTGATAGATTGATCAACCTAGCTGAAGAAGCATTCCTGGGACAACGTACGAGGAGAAGAAGTGGAGTGGATGTTGGTTGGGATTTTTGTAGATGGTATAAAGTCAGATGGACTGAAATTAAAATTGATGAGAAACCCTGAGAGGTTATCACAAGCTGTAGATATAGCTGTACAAGAGGAGAATTTGAGAAGAAGATTTAGATTGAGAGTAGGACGAGAAATAGGAACTAGTCGAGAAGACAGGATTGAAGAGCCTATGGAAATAGGACAAACAAGGTTCGGATGGAATAGGAGAGGAGGCATACAGACATTACAAGGAAGTAACGGAAATGCTTACGATAGAAGAAGACAAATGAGAACTCCTATAAGTGAGACGGTAGGTAACACAAATAACACAAATATAGTCTGTTGGGGTTGTGGCCAACGGGGACACATTTTTCGCTTCTGTGGTAACAGGCGTGTCCACTCGAACACACAAAATAGAAATGTCAATAGCAGATTAAATAGGAATTTGGAGGATAGACACAGAAGTTTTACAAGTCCAAGAACGCAGGAAAACCGGCGCCTTACCTATTAAATAGGACCTGCAGTAGGAGGGAAGATAACGAGGTCCCAAGATTTAAAGAATATTTTAATAACAGGTATAGCAGGACGAGTAAGAAGTGCTCTCAATTAGATGAAATCAAACAGTTTACAGTGAATAAAACAGATCCCAGTTCATGTATAATAGAAATAGGGAAGTATAGAGTTCGTACATTAATTGATTCGGGAGCTCAGGTTAGTGTAATCAAGGAAAGTTTTTTATACAAAATAATGAGAAATTGCAAAATATTCAGAAGTCATAATAATCTTCACTCTGTTACAGGACAGAATTTACAAGTAATTGGACAAAAAATAATAAATCTTAAATTAGGAGGGATCAACGTAAGACATCTTTTTCATGTAGTGAAAGATTTAAATAGAAATATGCTTATAGGTAGAGATTTTTTAATAAAAAACGGAGTAAGACTTTTTTTTGATCTGCACAAATTAAAATTCAAGGACGTATATGTAGATTTGGAAGAAGACATGCACATTTCAGCACTGGTTAGAGTTAAAATGTCTACGACGTTAAAACCACAGACGGTTAATTTGATACAGGCAAAGGTAAAAAGAAATCCGTATTATTTAGTAGGACACACCTTTAGAATCACTGAATTGCAAAGGGAGGTAATTGATGAGCCTGGTCTAGAAGTGCCGGATGGAATAATATCATTAGATAAACAATTAACTTTTCCAGTAATGATTATTAACAACACAGGTAGAGAAATTAAATTATACAGAGGATGTGTAATAGCCAAAGTAGAACATGATATTAATGGCATATTAGCAACAGATAGAGTAGAAATGCCGAGAATAAATTATTCAGAAACTCCTAGGGAAAGAATTAATTACAGATACAGATACGAAAGAAAAGGGAATGTGCAGAATGATGAATTGATCCATCCATTCAGAAGACATACATCTCAAATACATTCAGTAGACAAAATAACAAGAGAACAAGAATTATTCATCATCATCATCATCATCATCATCATCATCATCATCATCTTCCACTTCTGCCGTCAAGCGTCGTGGGGAGGAATAATTTGCGTTCCAGCGCCCGGTGGACGGCACTGGATAGTGTCATTCCGTGAGGTTGTACAATGTCTCTGATGAATTATTAGTACAGTTAAAAACTCCACCAGAAAATAAGGAAATATTAGAACGACTTATAAAAGAGAATCAAGACGTTTTTGCAATTAATGACTTAGAATTGGGAAAGACAAAAACAGTTACGATGGAAATAGATACTGGAGATCACCCACCAATCAGTTTAAAACCATACAGAACTCCTCTAAGGAATAGAGAAATTGTTGAAAAAGCAATAGATGATATGCTAAAAGCGGGAATCATAACAAGGTCCAAATCAGAGTGGTCATCTCCGATAGTAATTGTGACCAAGAAGGACGGGAGTCATCGCTTCTGCTGTGACTACCGGGCGTTGAACAAAATCACTAAGAATGTAGCGTACCCATTGCCGGTGATTGACGATATTTTAGGCTTACTTAATGGGTCTACCTTCTTCACTACTTTAGATGCAAGATCAGGATTTTGGTATATACCTATGTCCCCAGATGCCCAAAAGAAGAGTGCTTTTTGTACACACGCAGGTTCTTACGAATTCTTACGAATGCCCTTTGGAGTACGTACGGCGCCTTCTCATTATATGCTATTAATAAATCAAGTATTGGAGGGCATGCAAAAGTTTGCATTAGCATACATAGATGACATTTTGATTTACACAGCAGGAGACGTACAAGATCACCTGAAACATGTAAAATTAGTATTCGACAGATTAAGAATACATGATGTTAAATTGAAACTTAGTAAATGTGAATTTCTAAAAACAGAAACGAAGTATTTGGGGTATATCATTAATAGAGACGGAATTAAACCAGATCAGGATAAGGTAAAGGTTATTAGAGAACTACCTACTCCAACTAACGTAAAGGAAGTTCGTGCTTTTATCGGTACATGTGGGTACTATCTCCGGTTCATTCCAGGGTTTTCAAAAATAGCGGAGCCCATCACTAACCTGACTGGCAAATACGCTAGATTTAAGTGGGATGATGAATGTCAAAAAGCGTTTGAGTTTTTTAAAATAGCTTAATACCAAGGACACTCAACATACTACAGTGGAATGCCGAAGGAGTTTATAACAAGAAAGAATCCCTGATACAGCGTCTTCATAAAGATAGAATAGATGTGGCATGCATTCAAGAGACACACCTCAACGCTAAACGCAAATTTTCAGTCAGGGGATATCAGGCCACACGTTTCGACCGTGAAGGACATAAAGGAGGAGTTCTAATACTTACACGAAATACAATACCTTGCAGCGAAGTATCTGTGATCTCTGACAACCAAACAGAAATTATAGGTGTTGATATAATGATAAAGGACGTGAAAATAAGAATTTACAATCTTTATAGCCCAGCAGATAAGGATCTTACACTCTCAAACATGAAAATAACTGACACAAATTGCATTATTGTCGGAGACTTGAATAGCCGTTCAGAAAGATGGGGATACCCAGATACTGACAAAAGAGGAGATGAAGTGGAGGACTGGGAAATAGACTCAAATCTCCATCTACTCAACAAAGCGGATGACACACCGAGCTTCTACTCCAGAAGATGGATTACCACTTCTACTCCAGACTTAGCTTTCTGCACAGGAGACATCCTCCACAAAATCGACCACCATGTGCTGGACCAATTAGCAGGTAGTGACCACAGACCAATCAAGCTTGTAATGAATATGGAGTATGTTCCACAGGAGCAAAAGCCCTTGCCCCGCTGGAATTACAAACGAGCAGATTGGGACAGATTCGCCACACTAACAGACAAATATTGTGAAAACATAAATACACGATATGGCAACATGAAGCAAATGGTGGAAAGTCTAAACAGAGCAATAATACAGGCAGCCACTGTGTCCATTCCAAGAGGAGCGAGGAAAAATTACAAACCATACTGGACTGAAGAACTACAAAGTTTGGAGGACAAAGTTGAAGATGCCAGGAAGACAGCAGAGAGAGAACAAACAACTGAAGCGAACATCTCTCTCAAAGCCATCTCAGCAAAATATAAAAGAACAGTAAATCAAACAACAAGAGATTGTTGGAGGGAAAAAACAGAAAACCTGAATTTTGACAGGGATGGAAACAAACTATGGAAACTAGTGAAAGCCATGAACAATGAAGGACCTAGAAACAAACAAATAACAATTAAACAAGGAAATGCCTTGCTTACAGGAAAAAAGGCTGCAAATGCACTAATGGAACACTATGCCAGTGCAAACCACATTGATATTACAACCGATCAGAAGAAAGCAATCAAAGATAAACAGATACATCATAGTAATACAGAGACAGCAGCAGAATATATGATGGCAAATCTAACAATGGAAGAAATGGAACAGGCAATGAATACCCTAAAAAAGAAGAAATCACCAGGAAAGGATGGAATTACAAATGAAATGCTAATAGGACTAGTGTCAAAGGCAACAAAGAAACTACTAGCAGTCCTAAATTACAGCTGGAAGAGGGGAATAGTCCCACAGGCATGGAAGGAAGCTATACTAATACCAGTCCCAAAGAAAGGAAAAGACCTGGAAGAATCAAATGGCTATCGACCTATCAGTCTACTTAGCTGTGTAGGAAAATTAATGGAACACATTATCAATGGCAGGCTAACATGGCATCTGGAAGAAAGCCAACTCTTAACACCACACCAAGCAGGATTCAGAAAGTACAGATCCACTGAAGATCAAATAACCTATATAGCTCAGGAAATAGAGGATGCCTTCCAAGAGAAAACGCACACACTAGCGGTCTGGATAGATTTAGAAAAAGCATTTGATAAAGTATGGAAGGAAGGACTGAAAGTAAAACTGCAAAAAATGCATGTTTGTGGAAAAATGTATAAATGGATCAGCCACTACCTTGAGAACAGAACTGCCAGGACAAAAGTACAAGGACAAACCAGCAAAATGATGCTGTTGGAGCAAGGTGTCCCCCAAGGAGGAGTTCTTTCACCAACATTATTCCTAGCATATATAAACGACATCACAGAAAATTTTCCAGCCAGAGTACACACATCATCCTTTGCAGATGACCTAGCCATATGGACATCTGAAGAATATATTAGTACAGCTAACAGCAGAATACAGCAAGCCCTATTAGCACTAGAGGACTGGTCAAAATCATGGCTAGTGAAGATAAGTGAGGAGAAAACAACATGCACAGTGTTCTCCCTCTCAAATAAAACTCAGCAACCTAAGCTGGTATTGAATGGAAAAATATTGCGCCATGAAGAAAATCCAAACTATCTCGGAGTCACCTTTGATCGTCGCCTGACATGGAAAACACAGGTTGAAAAAAATCGAACAAGAGCAAGTCATAGAATGGCAATCATGAAAAAGCATGCTGGTACAACGTGGGGAGCAGATGAGAAAGTTCTCAAGAAGCTATATACTGGACGGGTGAGGCCAGTACTGGAATATGGCATTGCAGCTTGGGCAACAGCAGCTAAGTCAAACTTTAACAAAATAAGTAGAGTCCAAAACCAAGGAATGCGAATCATAACTGGAAGCCTGAAGACAACGCCTATTAATGAACTAGAAAAGACCACTTGTTTACAACCAATGCAGGACAGGAGAGATAGCAGAGCCCAGCAACAAGCAGAAAAATTTAGAAGATTGACAGACCACCCTATGTATAACAGGTTTAATGGTTTTGGAAAAGGAAGACTGAAGCGTAGCAACTTTGTAGAAACTGCAAAACGAAAGATTAGGGCAGATCCCGTACTTAACATATCAACAGTCAAGCCCATTTACTATGCACACAACTTCCCAGCTTGGAGACAACAGCAACTGCCTGAGATGATAGAAAACATTCCTGGTATTGAGAAAAAGAACACTCAGCATGAAACCGAAAGAAGAGAAATAACCCTAAACTACATAAAAGAACATTACCCAAACATCAATTGGACCCATGCATATACAGATGGATCAGCCAAAAATTCAATAGAGAATGGAGGAGGAGGAATTCTCCTAAATTTAAAAAATGGAGTGAAAAAAAAACACATTCAGTGGCAACTGGAAAGTTTTCAAGTAACTTCAAAGCAGAGGTAGAGGCTCTGAAAACTGCAGCAGAAATGCTCTTGATGGAGGAAAATAAAGAGAAGCGAATAGCTATCTTCACAGATGCAAAGTCAGCTGTCTCAATACTGAAGAGCAATAACAGCACAGAAATAGCTGACCTAAGAGCAGCACTCCATGATCTAAGCCAGAAATCCAAAAAAGTTATAATACAGTGGATCCCATCACATTGCAGTATACCTGAAAATGAAGAGGCTGACAGACTAGCAAAAGAGGGTGGACGACTACCACAGCCTGACATAGACATAACTTACAATGAGGCAAAGAGGTTGATAAAAAGCACCTATAAAACCAAATGGGAATCAGAGCATCCAGGCCACCAGAAGGATGATGCACATTACAAACTCGACCGAAGAGAACAAGTAGCAATCTTCAGACTCCGCACAGGACATAACAGGCTGAAATACCACTTGTTCAATAAACTAAAAATAGGAGGTACCGATGAATGTAATTGTCGAACTGGAAAAATGACAGCAAAACATTTGCTGCAGGATTGCCCAATATATGCAGAACAGAGAAAGATATTTTGGCCCACACCTGCTTCATTTGAGGACAAGCTCTATGGAGATATCAACAAGCTCAAGTTGACCGCAGCTTACTTAAACTACATACAGGTTGACATTTAAAGGTGTATGAAGAAGTATTCAGACTGCCACACTTCATACCATAGGCATGTCGGTTACAAAAGCCTCCCAGAGGCATGAAATGGAATATTGCTCGGATAGCAAATCCATTACGTGGAAAGTCCGAATCAAAAGCTCACTGTGTGAGCTTCATAAAAGATGGAAAAAGTGTCCTAGTGGCACGAAATGGAATATTGCTTGGATAGCAAATCCATTACGTGGAAAGTCCGAATCAAAAGCTCACTGTGTGGGCTTCAAATAAGGTGGAAAAAGTGTCCTAGTGGCACGAAATGGAATATTGCTCGGATAGCAAATCCATTGCGCGGAAAGTCCGAGTCGAAAGCTCACTGTGTGGATGTCATCTGCACACTGCATTCTTCTGGTTTCCGGAAGAACAGCCTATGGTGAACGGAAGGCCCAATATACGGAAGTGAGGCTAAGCAGCCATGTGCAGGACGTGACGATTCCTTGGGTGAGCCCAGTACCAGAGCGCTGTGTGTTGGCTCTGCAATTATGGAAGCCTCCTTGGATGGCGGGGAATGCCCATGGTCTGCCCCTGCCTTCCCTTGAGGGCTGACCAGGATGTCTTTGGCTGTTCTATATGGCCAGCTAGGATGGTAGATAACACCACACCAGTGAGAGTCAAACGTCCTAAGGAACCCCCGGGAAGGTTAACCCGGTCAACAAATGCCCGCAGAAGTCGGATGTGTCGGCCTAACGGCGCAAGAACGCAGCTCTGCTGTAAACAGGCACAACGCAATCACATCCGGAAAAAAACTCCGGATGAACGAAGAAGAAGAAGAAGAAGAAGAAGAAGAAGAAGAACCAAATGGGACTCAGAGCATCCAGGCCATCAGAAGAATGATGCATATTACAAACTCGACCGAAGAGAACAAGTAGCAATCTTCAGACTCCGCACAGGACATAACAGTCTGAAATACCACTTGTTCAATAAACTCAAGATAGGAGATACTGATGAATGTAATTGTAGAACTGGAAAAATGACAGCAAAACATTTGCTACAGGATTGCCCTACGTATGCAGAACAGAGAAAGATATTTTGGCCCACACCTGCTTCATTTGAGGACAAGCTCTATGGAGATATCAACAAGCTCAAGTTGACCGCAGCTTACTTTAACTGCATACAGGTTGACATTTAAAGGTGCATGAAGACCCAGAGGCATGAAATGGAATATTGCTTGGATAGCAAATCCATTATGTGGAAAGTCCAAATCGAAAGCTTGCTGTGTGGGCTTCATAAAAGGTGGAAAAGTGTTCTAGTGGCACGAAATGGAATATTGCTTGGATAGCAAATCCATTACGTGGAAAGTCCGAATCAAAAGCCCATTGTGTGGGCTTCATAAAAGGTGGAAAAGTGTCCTAGTGGCATGAAATGGAATATTGCTTGGATAGCAAATCCATTACGTGGAAAGTCCTAATCAAAAGCCCACTGTGTGGACTTCATAAAAGGTGGAAAAGTGTCCTAGTGGCACGAAATGGAATATTGCTTGGATAGCAAATCCATCACATGGAAAGTCCGAATCGAAAACTCACTGTGTGGATGTCATCTGCAGACTGCATACTTCTGGTTTCCGGAAGAACAGCCTATGGTGAACGGAAGGCCCAATATACGGAAGTGAGGCTAAGCAGCCATGTGCAGGACGTGACGATTCCTTGGGTGAGCCCAGTACCAGAGCGCTATGTATCGGCTCTGCAAGTATGGAAGCCTCCTTGGATGGCGGGGAATGCCCATGGTCTGCCCCTGCCTTCCCTTGAGGGCTGACCAGGATCTTTGGCTGTTCTATATGGACCAGCTGGGATGGGGGATAACACCACAACAGTGAGAGTCAAACGTCCTAAGAAACCCCCGGGAAGGTTAACCCGGTCAACAAATGCCCGCAGAAGTCTGATGTGTCGGCCTAACGGCACAAGAACGCAGCTCTGCTGTAAACAGGCACAACGCAATCACATCCAAAAAAAAAGAACTCCGGATGAACGAAGAAGAAGAAGAAGAAGAAGAAGAAGTATAAAGATGCTTCAGATAATGCTATAGGAGCGTGTTTGGTTCAACCATATGAAGGAAAAGAATCTGGAATACCAGGGGTTAAAAATGAAAGGCCAATTTACTTTTTTATCACATAAACTTAGCAGGTCTCAGCGCAAATGGTCGAGTATTGAGAAGGAAGCTTATGCTATTCATTATGCTCTTCAGAAACTTAATTATTATCTACATAACGCAAATTTTATTATTAGAACTGATCACATGCCTTTAAAATCTTTATTAGAAGCTCCAGTGCAGAACAGAAAAATACAGACATGGGCGTTGAATCTACAGGGATACGATACTAGAATAGAATACGTACCAGGTAGGAACAATACATGTGCAGATTTATTGTCCAGAATCCCGTATCCACAGTCATCAGGAAACACGGAAGACGAAGGTGAACCGGAAATAGACGACCGAAACTGGCAAGTAAATATATTAGATTCTGCCATAATAAATAGAGAAGATTTTGAGAGTTTACCGTCGGATCAAGTGTCTGAACCTAGAGCAGAAGACCCACATTTAAAGCAATTTAATATGAAAGAAGAACAAGAATTAGATCCAAAAGTTCTGGAAATAAAACAGAAATTAAAAGAAACGGGTGAAAACAAGTATAAGAAGAATTATTTAGTTTTGCAAGATGATGAACAGTTATATTATGTGAATGAAAGAAACTAACAGTTAAGAAAATATATTCCAAAACATTTAGAAAGTGAAATTCTAAAGGCGTATCATGATGAGAATGGTCAACTCGGTCGTGATAAGTTAGTGAAAGCACTCACGAATAAATATTATTGGCCGAATTTATTTAAAACTGCTTGTAAATACGTTAATACGTGTGAAAAATGTAGATTAAGAAATATGAAAATAATCAAATGTCCCTTACAAGATACTGATATTCCTCAGTTTCCTATGCAAAAAGTCAGCTTAGATATATCAGGTCCTCACCCTAGAACACTATCGGGGAACGTATATTTAATTCATATTGTAGATATCTATAGTCTGTGGCCGGAAGTTTATGCAATCCCAGACAAGAGAGCAGATACTATCATTAATATTTTTTTACAGGAATTCATACCAAGATTTAGTTGCCCACAGATCGTACTCACGGATAACGGTAAAGAGTTTGTGAACAAGAAATTTGAGAAGTTATTAAAAGATTTGAATATAAATCATATAAAGACCTCATATTATAGACCTTCTTCACATGCTAAAAACGAAAGACAACATAGAACACTGTACAACATTATAGCAAAGATTGTCGATGAACATGAAAAAGATTGGGATCTATTCCTGGGACCTGCCCTGAGCGCAATACGCACAAATCAGAATGAGAGCACAGGGTTTTCACCATTTTATTTATTGCACGGGAGAGAACCTATACTACCCATTGACAATCTGTTAAAACCAAGACGTAAATATATGGGGGAAGAATTTCAGGAAGTTATTATACAAGAAATGCACAAAGCGCATGTGAGATTAAAGAACAATATAATTAAACCTGGAGAAAGACAAAAGAAGTACAGAAACGAAAATACACAATTACAGGAATTCAAGGTAGGTGATAGAGTTTATTATAAGAAGCATAGAAGGAACTCCAAATTTGATGCTCATTGGATTCCAGGTTATTATATTTTAGAAAGGTTAGGTACTGTGTCTTACAAAATAAAGAACCAAATCACAGGACATGTAGCGAGGGCACACGTAGAGCACTTAAGAAGAGATAACGAAGATAAGAAAGACAATAATAATAATTATGATTCAGACGACTTATATTCAGATGGACAACTCGTCAGAAGAACTACAATACCCCTAGATTTTGGAAAAGATCCGGTACAAAGTCAATTAATAACAACACCAGTTTACGATGATACATGTGAACAGACAACACCGAAAACATTGATGAAAGAAGAGAGGAATACGTATGATGGTTATTATGATACTGGTAAATGAATGGAAGAAGCAGTAAACGCTCCATTCAAAAATACCAGACAAGCAGTAAAAAGGAGAATAGAAAGACAGAAAGAAAGAGAAGTAAAAAGACAGAGGAGAATCAGAGAAAATTCATCAAGCGGTGAGTACATGCCCCTACTCGAAAGGTCGTTAAGAAGGCATGATAAACAAATTAGACTGGATATAGAAAGGAAAAAACTAGCAGCTGCTAGAGATAGATATACAGACGAAGAAGAAGGAATGGATGAAAATTCAGAATCTAATAGAGATAGTAGTATGGAGGAAAATATTTCTTTACGAGAGGAAGAAGATATTGATGTGGAAATAGCGATTATACAGAAAAATTTAGAGTTACTGAAGAAATGGAGATATGAGAAATAAATGGATAGAAAAAGCTGCAGATAGCAAGATGAAAATTTTATGATTTAAGGAGGAAATTAATAGTTGATGAAATATAGTAGCACTGTATTACCATTGGCAAATAGTTAGAGTGATAGTTGTGGTGAGTGATCTTGAGGAATAGATATGTGGTGTATTTTATATATACGATATGCTACGTATTATGGATGTAAATTTTCGTTTGGTCTTGAAGTAGTATTTTTAATTTGAGATTACACTTGCTGAGTTTTCTTAAGTAGATAAATAAATTATTGTTAGTCCATAAAAGTGACTAACAATTGATAGGATGTATGTTATATTATTTTTGAATTGCTTGATTGCCTTTATGTGATATGAGGGGAAAGATAAATGATATTTAATAACTTGGGGGGGGGGGGGTATGATGTCCTGTTGTGATTTTATTTTGCGTAACTCATAAATTAAGTGAATTGTCTTGTGTGTTGAATAAGAATTACCTTGTTTATAAATATGTTGGAAATTGGTCAAGTTAAGTTTAATTCACAAACAGTTATGGTTTTGTCTTGTATGGAAGCAATACATGGGGCTTTATATAAAACCCTTCGTTCAGAAAATAGTTAAAAAACTACTGAAGACTAGTAGAGAGACACATTATCTTTGGGAATAATAAGTTCATGAGCATATTCTGTTAGTAAGACTGCTGTGATAATCAGCGTTAATGTTATAAGAGGGAGGTTAATTACATAGTGGTTATGAAGTTGAGGAAACATATGTCATATTTAAATGGGGTTACTAAAGAGTTCTGGGGGAGTTAAAAATAGGAGCTGCATTGGGTCAGCATTGATTGAATATATATGGATTGGATGCCATATTAGGGAAGAAAGGATTAACGTGATTAACGTCTATAGCAGTGAAGTAAATGGGGGGGGGGGGGAAACTGGTTATTAGAAATGAATATTGAGGGGGCCGCTGTGAATGGCAGAGCATATGGTTGAATACGCCAATAGACAGAGATACTTATCATGGGATTTGAGGGGGAAATATAGGAGCTGTGAAACAGCGTTAATTTAAACATATGTTCATGAAAAATGAGCATGGTTTCATGATGATGGAACATGAGACAGGTGAAATGTAGTCGTGTATGTGGCAATATAAATATTGAAGATATTTTAGATCGACTTAGTTTATAACAAACAGGGATATAAGTTCATAAGATGTGTTTTTGAAAAACTTTTCATATTTGGAAAAGTTTTTGCGTTTGCAAGGGAGGTAAATGTGATTGGTTTCTGACTATTTCCTTATATCTTTATAACTGGGTGCGCACCCCATCTATATTTTTTCTGTCTATACTGGTGTGGTTGATGATGAGAGAGAATGAGAACTTACGTGATGCAAACTATATACTAACAATTTTGTGAATACTTATAATCCTGAATGTTTTTTGAAACCATGTGTACTCAGAACCGAAGAAGAAGTAACAACGAAAGTAGCAGTTAGCTATAAGAGAGAGAGAGAGAGAGAGAGAGAGAGAGAGAGAGAGAGAGAGAGAGAGAGAGAGAGAGAGAGAGAGTATTAAAGGTATTCTAGGAGACAACTAAAGAGATTGAAATCGAAATAAGAAGGTTTAGGTAATTAAGATTGGGTTAGTAAGTTGGTAGTGAGAGAAAATTAAATGGGATTATGGAATGTATATAGGTTAGGGAAGTGAGACTTTTGAGAAAAGTCTTTTTAAAGAAGGGGAAGAGTATAACAGAGCTCCATCTCTGTTATAGTTAGTTAAGGGGAAATAGAGAAGGGTTAGGAAATGTCGCACCCGTGAGCACTGTTGAAAGCACCATTTCTAGGGAAGCTCACGGGTGACGTCAAAAATATAAACAGTTCTAACTTAGCTGGTGACCGGGCAGGATGTGTTTCTAGAAGTTGTACCCATTTCTACATTTGATCAATAAACTTCAATTATACATGAACAGAGCCTTGGTGTCATCTATCGTTCACTCTGCTACACTAACTTGCCCCTACCTCTCAACCAATTTAACAAAAATTGCAAAAACATCAGGTCAGACTGCGAGTATCTACCTGTAAGATAACTCCAACATTAGACCTCTAACCTCATTTAGTCAGAGAGTCCAATGAAGGTCTACAGCTTTGGCAATTCTCTCCATACACAACTGACGTCACCTTGACGTGCTACCCATTAGGAAACATGTTGATAGTTTCAATACACATTTACACATTACCAAAAATGTTAGTTATGTCCCTTGGTTGTAATACAAAAGTTTAGGGACGGTAATTTTACCATGCTTTCAACAAAATAAATTACACGTAAAAATTCATTTCTTAGTGTCAAAATTTGATACTTATTGACAAAAGTGAACACAAGTTCACTGTTGTGAACAAGAAAATCAACTTACGATACTGAGATTACATATAACAAAAATCATCATATACAATTCCGTATATGGATATATTTTATACACAAAGTTTATTACAATTGTCATAGCTTTGTGAACATTTTAGTATCGTCTGCTAACTTTCAAATTAATATGCAAAAATACCGGAAGTGTACAGCTATGTTGTTCCACACGTGTTATGTTGACAGTCACACCAAGGTCTTCCGTTTTGGATGGATTTCAAATGAACGGAGTAACCAGTTGTTGCAAACAGCTGTTGGATAGTTTCTTCCGTGTTCTTCTCGGATTTGGTTGTCACGGTCTTCTTTCACCCTGGTTAAAATGCAGTGGACTGCACTTTGGTGCAGGTACTCAGGATTAATTGACGCAGTTCGAGTTCGGTAAGTTCTTGGGTCCTGTAGTACTGTCCTGTGACACTTGTAGTGCCTATTTATTACATATTTACAATAATATTCACATTCTTTCACATATCTCACAGTTATACGACACATTCATTCACATAATAATAATATTATATATACAATGTATTTACAATGGGAGATTAACTCTTCCCTATCACATAATTGTTCACAGCGTTACTGACATAATGTCACAATTGGCTGTGGTGCTGAGCACTATCACTTTGCAGTTTACACACTATCTGCAGTGTGCTCAGGAGTTACCTGGCTACTGGGTAAGTCGTATGGGCATCTAGATAGAAGATCGGCAAATGAGTTTTGCGAGCCACTTATGTGTCTTACTTCAAAGCTAAAGTCCTGCAGAAGAAGGGACCATCTTGCCACTTTGTGGTTACTTGGCGTACCCCTGGTGATAATTGTGCGTGGGCTATTGTTTGTTTCTACAATGAAATGAAATGCTTTCCTAAGAGAAATCTCGAAAGTTTACGTAACGAAAACACAAGGGCAAGTGCTTCAAGTTCCGGCGTGCTGTAATTCCGTTCCCTGGCGTTCAGCTTTCTGCTGACGTTATATACAGGGTATAAGATTTGGTCGTGTTCTTGAAGAAGTACCCCTCCAATGGCTACGATACTCGCATCACATCTTAACCTAAAAATAGTGTGAAGATCAGGTAATTTTAGAATAGGTTCACTAGAAAAATAAGATAATACTTTCGAAAATAAGGGTCTTAAGCATTCGCTGTTCACAATGACATTAGGATGTTTGTTTGTTAGTAAATTTGTGAAACATTCGGTCAATTCAGCAAAATGAGGAATAAATTTTCTATAATAATTTAAAAGACCTAACACACTTCGCAACTCTTTCTTGGTTGTCGGAAGCGACAATTTCAAAATTCTGGACATGATGTTATCGTCAGTCGATATAAAGCCATTTGAGATCTTATAGCCCAAAAATGAAATTTCTTGAAAGGCTATATCGACTTTGGATGGTTTTACTGTCAGCCCATGTTGTCTAATTCTGTCGAATGTCTGTTGTAGTGCTGTTATGTGGTCTGTCATGTTCTGGGTTGTTAGAAAAATATAGTGCTGTATTCCTGTAACACTTGTCTGCAACTGTTGGTCTTTGTCTGCGTCAGCTTAGGATTTACCTTTATCAATAGGTTGATTGTCGTGTCAAGTACTGGTGTTGGTATTTCGTCAGTATCGTCGTCTGTCTGGTCCACTATTGTCGTGCTTGCTGTAGTCTCTACTTGGTCGTCGTCCCTGTGGTAATATGGTTTAAGCATGTTAATATGGAATATCTTGTGTTTGTCCCTAACTGCAATTTCGTAATCTACTGTCGAAATTTGTCGTAACACTTTAAACGGTCCTTGCCATGAGTCTGTGAGAAGATGTCTGTCACTTGGCAATAGAAGAAGAACGTCCTGTCCTGGCGTCAGAGTAATTGTTCTAGTTCCTCTGTTAGCGTATTGTCGGTGGATAGCACCTGATTGTTGTAGTGCTTCTTTCGCTAACACACATGATTTCATTATCCTATCGCGCAATGATGTTACATGTTCATACGATGAAATGGGTTTATGTATAGTTTCACTTTCAGTCAACATAGAATGGTACAAAGATAATGGGCCTCGTGGTTTGGCACCATATACAATTTCAAATGGTGAGAACCCAGTGCTGGAATGGGGCACTTCCCTGTATGCAAATAAAATAGCAGGTAGATACGTATCCCAGTCTTCAGAGTGTTCCTGGGTAACTTTTGAGAGCATATGTTTAAGATCCCGGTTGATCTTCTCTATAATACCTGTTGAGTGTCAGAGTCTTACAGATAGAGGTATAGAACTCGGGTTCGAGACAGGCAACAAACTCTAAGGTAGATATGTCAAGAATCTAATTTATTCTCTAAACAAATGATTATCACAATATCACAGAGTTTGTACAAATGCATTACATGTTATCGACACATACTATCACAGTCTAACGCTATCAATTAGTTAATTTATAGATTAAATTCAATCGTTTTCTGTAATCCTGTTCCCCCTAGCTAAACCCTGCTTCCAGTCTCCTGTCCAAAGCTCGTCTGCCCGCTCAAGGGCTTCGGGTGAACACGGAGCATCGTCCCCCTTGGGGTTCTCGTGCAAGTCGCTCTTTCACGCCTCTTACTGGTTCACCTGGGCTGCTGGCACAGTGGACCCACTGACCCTTGGTGTCTCGAAGACTCGAGATGGTTCGAGTACTCGAGCTATTCTGGTGCAATCCCTTGTGTGATGGTTGTAACCCCTCTATATCTCTATTCACCTTATTAGCCCTTTAGTGAGATCATGACAGGGTGGTAGGGGCTGTTAAAAGACTGCTTTACCCCCAACATTTTAGTAAAGGCCTGAGTGGCAGCTGCTATGAACTACATCGATCTGAGAGGATGGTATCAGGGAATCCTACCCTTGCAAAAATATGGAAGAAGACTTCCATGATGTCTTTGGAAGTTATGTTCTTCATAGGAATCGCTTCTGGCCACCGGCTACAGAGGTCAATGATTGTTACAATATATTTATATCCTCTCGATGTTATGTGGTTAAGAGGACCAACTATATCGACCGAGATCTTTTCAAACGGTCTGCTTGCCAAATCAGTGATTTTCAGTTCAGCTTGCGGGTGTTTACCCTTTTTAACAAGCTTTTGGCAGATGTCACAAGATCTGCAATACTGTTTGGTATCACTGCAGAATTTGGGCCAATAGAACTGAGTAAGTAACCTTGCTCTTGTTTTAGCACAAGCCATATGCCCTGCGAAGAGTATGTCATGCGCTAGATGTAATGCTTGGTTACGGTTTTCTGAAGGTAGCACCGTCTGTTCCGTAGTGCTAGAACCTTTGGTATAGTACCGTGTCAGAATTCCATTTTTCAGAGCAAAATACCATTTAGCGTTCTTTGCTACTCGTGGCTTTTGGCCTATTAATTTAAAATATTTCTGCAAAGATCGATCGGCTTTTTGAGCTGTTATAAATTTCTCCCTGGTTGTTTCAGGAGATGTTACAACTGGGCTTATTCGTTGTAAAGCCTCTGTCTGATCGATTTGATCTTGCATTTTAACAGTAGGTCTGGTTACTGCATTTGTACAATCAAGGTTATCAGTCACATTACAAATTGGTGTTACTTTCATACCAATACATTCATGTGCTGGCATTGCCGAATTGGCATACATGCATTCATTTACAAGTGGTAATACATCATGAATGGTGATTTGGGGTGAAGATGAAATGGTATTATCAATGTTACAAGTGACAGTGGATGTACTACTGTCATGTGGCATATCGTTTACCCCAGGAAGGTTACCAATTATAATATCACAGCAAGGATTGGTTAATGCTGCGCATTTGACCTTTCCTGTAAGAAATGGTGTACTTATGTATGCCCATGCAAGAGGGTATTTCTCGATGTTACCTGAGAACGTTCTGCATGTAACATATTTACCAGTATATTCTGTCGGTAAGATATAGTCTTTCTTTAGACCATTGAGAGTACTGCCGCTATCCCGTAAAACGGTGGCAGCTTTACCATTAACATACCCATGGTGGATGTTTAATTTACTTTTGGAGTTAATCACTAAATTTGCCTCCTCATTAGTAACCGGTATGGAATGGCCGCATGTTAAAACGCCATCCTCATGAAAATGATCACAGATGGTACATTTTTCATGGTGAAACACATCAATATGGTTTGCCGCGTTTACCGGATGATCTTCTACACTTTCTTCCTCTGAGGAAGAACTATCAAACATGGCTGCATTAGCCTGTCTAGTCATTCCCTTGCCTTTGCAGTCCTTACGCCAATGGCCATACGCCTTACAAAGGAAGCATTTGGTGACACGTTTGTAGCTCTTCCTTTCTTTATCTTGCTTAGCTATGTAATTCTGCAAGTAAGATGTGTACCCTGGGTGTTTATCACACATTTCATTTTCATTGTGTGATAAATGGCAATATCTGCACTGATAATATTTCTCAGCAGATTGCTTATAGGGCTTTTGCTTATTGTAGGGCACTGACTTAGATCTATCATATGTAGCGGCTGCTACAAAGTCTGTGCTAGTCAATCCACTAGTAAAGCATTGTTTATTGGCTGAAAAATAACCTGAGACACGACTTTCAATCTGTTGTACACTTTCACACTGACATTCCAATAGAAATTTCGAAAATGGAGGTGGGAGAGATGTAATTAATTTATCTCACAAAATAAGATCTTTCAATCTATCAAAATTACCATTCACTTTGGCTGCTGACAGCCACTTAGTAAAAATATTCTGTACTTCTGAGATGTAATCAGAGAACGTTTGTGTTGGTTTAGGTGACAATTTACCAAACTGTTCTCTGTAGCCTGCTTTATCCAACAGGAAATGAGACATAATTTTAGTCTTAATATACTGCTAATCTTTTTTCAGGTCATTTGGAATAGACTCTATCACTTTCAGAGGTTCCCCATAAAACTGTCGTTTACTGCCAATAAAGTACCTTGCGGTGTATGGCAGAGGGGTCTTTGAGCCTGAGGAATAAAGGCCGCCTGGCTAGTGCATAAAGACTTCTCATATATATTATACTCCATTCAGACTTTGGGATCTGGTAATGATCCATAATACATTAAAACTTTTGGGTGAAGGCTGCTATGCAGTCACCTGTGGTGTAACTTTTAATAAGCCCTTGGTACTTTTTGTAAGGCTGGTCTTTGTCTGACTTGTCTGACTTTCTATCTTCCTTCTCTCTAGCAGTTTCAGCTTTCAATTGTTCAATTTTTAGTTGTACTTCAATCTCTTCTCTCTTGCTCTGAGCTAACATTTCAGCTTTTCTGACTTCTGTATCTGTTTCTGCCTGTTTAAGTTTTAAAGCAAACTCTGATTCTGCCTTTCTTGTGTCTAATTCTGCTTGTTTAAGTTTCAAAGCAGTATCTGATTCTGCCTTTCTTGTGTCTAATTCTGCTTGTTTCAAAGATCTTTCGGAGGCTCTCTCATCACGCTCATTAGCTTTTTCCTGTAATAGGAGGTATTCTGCAAACTTCCTTTCACCCCAGTCTCTCAAACCCTCACCGGAAAGATTCATCTTTAAACCCATTTCGATGTAACCGTTAGTAGTATATAGGGTCTCTAGGCCTCGCTTTGAGCAATGAGCAATGAGATATATCTCATGTCTCATTCTCGTCTCATGTCTCGTCTATGCCTCATGTCTCGTGGTGGGTGGTTGTGGCCTGCCTCATGCTTTCCAGCTCCTGCTCGTTTTTTAAAGTGTCAGCTGTCGTTTTTTAATCAGAGCATCGGGGTTAACAAGATCAATTAAACTATGGCGCCAGGTTTGCTAATTGATTCAGAATATGTCAGCCGGTGTAATGCATTAATTACTTCCCGTTTTGTATAGACGACATAAGAGGTGTCAGGTGGTCGACAAACACGCGGAGTCGGGTGGTAAAGTGAGTGCAGTGTCGGGCTTCAGGGTAGTGAGCATGGTCGGTCTGACTAGGTAGGTTCGAACCTAATAAAAAGGCGTGACATGCGTAACTAGGTGATCATTCGTAGTCATGGATCCTAGATGGAAACACCCGTTTACTTCCTTGATCGCGGGCCCAACGGGATGCGGTAAATCCGTCTTTGTACAGCAGTTCCTGACCCATCTCCCAGACATGGTCGTTCCGATGCCAGAGGAGCTTATATGGTGCTACGGAGAATGGCAACCAATGTACGAGACTATGAAAGGGGTTGTATTTAACGAGGGACTACCCGACGTGGAAAAATGGACAGGTGATAGACGTCGGCTAGTGGTCATAGATGACCTAATGTCCGAGACAGATGATAGGGTAACCAAACTATTTACTAAGGGTAGTCATCATCGTAACCTCAGTGTCATGTATATAGTCCAGAACCTCTTTGGTAAGAACAAAGAACAAAGGACAATCAGTCTGAATTCACATTACCTAGTCGTATTTAAGAATCCTCGCGACGGGGCACAAATTACGAGTCTGGCCAAACAGATGTATCCAGGCCGCGTGTCATATGTTCAAGATAGTTTTAAAGACGCGACAGCGACTCCACACGGGTATTTGTTATTCGACCTTCGACAGGAAACAGGTGATCAGCTCCGCTTAATAAGTCGTATATTTCCTGACCAACACCAAGTTGTCTACGTCCCCAAGTAATATGTCCAACTGAATGAAACGGCACGGGGCCATGTTGCGCTTTCTGGGTGAGGCAAAGCCAGCCGCCGTAAAGGCCGTAATTAAAACGGCTTCCCCGGAGCTCGTCCAATCAATATGTGAATGCTGTCACAATGTCTTAAAAGGGAATGTTCCTCTGACCCCGAGTCAGAAGCGCCGGCTGCAGCGACACAAAAAACAGTCTGAGAGCGCTCACGGGTAAGAAAGTGTCGCTCAAGAAAAGGAAACAGATTCTCCAACAAGGTGGTTTCATTGGTGCCTTACTCGGCCCCATTTTAAATGTGCTGAAAAGCTTGGTGGGTTTGTAATGGCTAAGAAAATGCTCCTGATCGACCCTCGACTGCTAGAAAAACCTTATACACCACCCGACACACTAAATGATAGCCTGCGTGACTTGGATCAACAAATGCGACAAGTCTTGGATAGTGAAGATTTACCACCGCGTGAAAAAGCCCGAGTATACCAACAAACCTTGCAACGGTACCTGAATCGACTAGATCAGTACAGACACAAGCCTTTAGGCCTAGTGGATATCAAGGAACAAACACCTGAAGTCAGGACTTTACCGGCAGCCATCGTCGAGACAGCCACTCAAATAGCCGAGACACCTAGTCAGCCTATTCAAGTAAGCGAGCCCAAGAGTCAAGTAACTGTCCACAACCCATTAACAGTCAAAAGTCAACTAGTCGAGACCACTCCGCCGTATAAGCTCAGGCGAAGCAAGAAAAAGAGTAGGATACCAACACCCAAGTGGGAAAAATGGCCGCGCAATTAAGAAAGTATTACTATGACTCTAAGAAGCTCGGAGCCTATGGAGGGGCCTCCGCCTTAAAACGAAATACTAAACTGAAGAAAATAGAGGCTTGGTTACGACATCAGGACACGTATACCTTGCATAAACCGATCCGTCGTCGTTTTCAGAGACGGCAGACCATAACGAGTGGGATAAATCAACAGTTTCAAGCCGATTTGATAGATATGAGACTATTAAAAAGAGACAACGATGGGTTGTCGTATCTCGTGACGTGCATCGATGTGTTTAGTAAATATGCCTGGGCCATTCCAATCCAGAAGAAAACGGGGAAAGCGCTGGTGGGGGTTGTGAGTAAAATCTTTGATGATAGACAGCCGATAAATTTTCAGACCGACAAAGGTTCGGAATTTGTCAACCAGACCTTCTTAAAATTTCTGAAAGATCGAGGTGTGCATTTCTTTACTACCGAGAATGAAGACATTAAGGCGGCTATAGTGGAAAGATTCAATCGGACCCTGAAAGAAAAAAATGTGGCGCTATTTCACTAAGACCAATGCACCGCGCTACGTTGACGTCATAGATAAACTGATCAGAAACTACAACAATTCGTATCACAGAAGTATTCGCATGGCTCCCAGACAAGTCAACTATACTAATCAAGAAGATGTGTGGAATAACTTGTACAGTAAGACAGACATGTCGAGAAAAGTATATTTTACACCCGGGGACCGAGTCAGACTGGCGCAACCCAAACAACCTTTTAAAAAGGGTTATATGCCATCGTGGACAGAAGAATTATTTACCGTCAGTCGCATAAACCAGACCAGTCCGGTGACATATGTACTAAAAGACGATTCGGGGGCAGAACTACAAGGATCATTCTACCGCGAAGAACTTCAAGCAGTCGGAGATAAGCAGGTGTCTCGTGTTGAATCGATCTTACAAGAAAGGCGAAGGAGAGGTGGTGGTAAAGAGTATTTAGTGAAATGGTTTGGATATAATTCGTCATTCAATAGTTGGGTCTCAGACCTACCTAGATACCGAGACTAAATGGACGAAGACATTGTGGAAACTACTGTACTGCGCTCACAAAATAACTCACCCAGCGAAAGAACATCATTCTGGCCGTTTTTCGGTCAACGGGTGCCGCGAACAGAGATTGTCTTCTTCTGTCAGATGGTAGTTATATATACCATCATTTCTGTATCACTATTCAATCTGTCTCGAAGCGACATCGAAGCAACCGAGGGTAAGGTGTGGATTGCGCTAATGAGTAGTTGTATGGGTTACATGTTACCTAACCCTAAACTATGAGTTTCTACGTGACATTACCGAGCAATGCTTCACCGAATATGTTTCCCAACAACACTCCAGGTCACTATTTCGTCAAGTTACCGCAGACTATTGAGGTGAGTCAACAATACGAAGTGGGTCTGGCCGAAATTCAATTTCCCAACTACTACTGCAACGTGCTAGAGAATGAAGTCTGGATAAGATACACCGCACCCAATGGAGAAGTAGTAAGAAAGACATGTCCCCCAGGTCTCTACAACTCACCAGACACATTTATAGCTGCGCTGAATCGACTAATGAAAGATCGGAAGGTGGACGACCAGCTCTGTGTTCTATTCCATTTCAACAAGGCAGCAAAGAAAGTCAGTGTAAAAATACTCGAGCCCGGGGCCACTGTTACCTTTAGTGAAAAGTTGCATGAGATATTAGATATAATTGAAGCTGAAGGGGGGATAGATGTAAATAACGACCTGCAAAATGTCTACGTCTACTGCGATCGCATAGCGGCAAGACCAGTCAGAGACGTCATGGTCCCACTACTAAGAACGGTCCCGATCATGAATCAGCTCTCGAACTCGGTGTTTCGCGCCTACAACAAACCCCACTATGTCCCACTGAGTCGGTACTCCTTCGACATGGTGGAAGTCCTTTTAACCACCGATACGGGCACAACGATCTCATTTACAGCTGGAACTTCAGTGCTAACGCTACATTTTCGCACTCGGAAACAGTCAGACCTGGAATAATGGTGACATACGTGGCGCTACGTTGAAATCCCAAACTGTACGAAGACTTTTACTGCAACCAAGCTGGACATGGCATGCCAGTGTTTGTGGGTGGTCGGAGTCAGAGAGGACGTGGTATCGGTAGTTTCTTCAGTGGTCTCGGTCGCACGATTCTACCCTGGTTAAAGACAGGCGGTAAGGCCTTACTCAGAGAAGGTGTCGGTACCGGACTGAAAGTGGCCCAAGACGCCTTAGCTGGTAGGAATGTTGGGGAAGCCTTTAAAGAACACGCTAAGCAAGCCGGTCAACGCTTACTGAAAGGAGCTGTTGAGCATGTTAGCCAATCAGGTAGCGGTATTAGAAGAAAGAGACGGGCAGCGCCACCTGGTAAACCTAGTAAACGTATAAAACTAACCCCCGCAGCTCGCCGAGCTCATAAGAAGAAGTATTCGGATATCTTCGCATAATGGCTCTGATTCACCCCAATTCTTGTGAGTGTCTTCATTCTGGTCTGGATCTGTTCACTGTGCCTCCCACACAGACGGCGGTAGAAGAGGGGCAGTGTGTGGAGATACACCCACTCGCGTCACTAGCTCCAGGCGCACCTATAGAATTTACCATCTCTGGTGCCAGTGAAGAGTATCTGGACCTGTTTAACACTTTCTTACACGTCAGAGCTAAAGTCACACTACCCAATGGTGACAAACTACCACCCACGGCCGACGTCGCTCCAGTCAACTATTACCTCCACAGTCTGTTTTCTCAAGTAGACGTCTCACTCAACGACACGCTAATCACCCACAGTGAAAATACATATCCGTATAGAGCCTACTTGGAGGCCACTCTGAACCATGGAGAGGAAGCCAAGAAAAGTCATCTCTCAGCAGCCCTCTATTACTATGATACAGCCAAGTTTCTCCATGATACTCAAGGTGATAACAAAAAAGGATTAAAAACAAGACGAGAACTAGCCAGTGAGAGTCAAGAAATAGATATGATGGGTCGACTACACGCCAACATTTTTGTGCAAGACCGCTACATGATAAACGGCGTGGATGTGAAAATTAAGCTGACCCCTTCGAAATCCACCTTTAACCTCTTAGCCCCCGACGGTGCAGTTGGTTATTCATCTATTATAACACATGCCACTCTGGTGGTTCGTAAAGCCAAACTAAATCCGGCCATCGCTCTCGCCCATGAGAAAGCCTTGATGAGAGCCAACGCGAAATTACCGATCAAGCGTGTGGCATTGAAAACAGTAGCTATCCCACAAGGAATGCTATCTCATACCCAAGACAATCTGTTTATGAGTCAAACACCCACTCGTATAGTGATTGGTCTTATTACATCAGCCACCTTTAACGGTACCTTCAAGGCTAATCCTTATAATTTTCAAACCTTTGGACTGACGTATCTGAACGTAACTGTCGATGGACGATCGACCACCAGCAAACCGTTAACCATTGACTTTGAACGTAATCAATACGTACGAGCCTTTTTTGGTACCAATCTAGCCATGGGTCTGGTGGGTAAAGACGCCGGTAATTCAATTGATTATACACAGTATAAACATGGCTATACTCTGTATGCCTTTGACCTGAGTCCCAGTTTACTGGACGGAGATCAGTTTGAGATGCCGAGGACCGGTCCTCTAACACTGGAATTTAAGTTTAATACACCCACCCCAGAACCATTACAAGTTATCGTCTACGCCGAGCACGACGGAATAATTGAAATTTCCAAGACCAGACAAGTACTAACAGATTACGCTTCATAATGGATACAGAACAGATTACCCACATACTGTTAGCTGATAGATATGTTCGCCGGGTCCAGATCAGAGTATGTGCTCGCGATCAGTTGCCTAGACAAATAGATAGAACTAAACCAGTTGCGTTGGTGATACACACAGACCCTAGTAATCAACCTGGGTCCCACTGGCTTGCTCTGTATTATGACGGGTTAGGCAAATATGAATACTTTGATTCTTTTGGTTTACCACCCTTACACCCCGAAATAATAAAATTTGTGGAGAAACATTCGGTTAGACCGCTAATGTACAACACGCGTGTCTTACAGGATGTACTGAGTAACACCTGTGGTCTTTACGCTATCTATTTCATCAAGCGGAAATGTCGTGGGGCGAGTATGCCGCGTATTCTGCAGGTGTTTTCAAATAAACAAAGGGTCAATGACCGGCTTGTAGGTCGATTAGTCAGCCCGGCCAGAAAGGTCACGCAGCTGTTGCCAGTTAATGTAGGTCAACTGGTTTTGAATAGTTCTCGTTGAAACCGGTTTATCAGAGGCTCAACTACGGGTATATAAACCCGTGGTTGGTAACACTCGCTTATTGTGTGTAATAAAATAATAAAATTTGTGGAGAAACATTCGGTTAGACCGCTAATGTACAACACGCGTGTCTTACATGATGTACTGAGTAACACCTGTGGTCTTTACGCTATCTATTTCATCAAGCGGAAATCTCGTGGGGCGAGTATGCCGCGTATTCTGCAGGTGTTTTCAAATAAACAAAGGTTCAATGACCAGCTTGTAGGTCGATTAGTCAATCCGGCCAGAAAGGTCACGCAGCTGTTGCCAGTTAATGTAGGTCAACTGGTTTTGAATAGTTCTCGTTGAAACCGGTTTATCAGAGGCTCAACTACGGGTATATAAACCCGTGGTTGGTATCACTCGCTTATTGTGAGTAATAAAATAATAAAATTTGTGGAGAAACATTCGGTTAGACCGCTAATGTACAACACGCGTGTCTTACAGGATGTACTGAGTAACACCTGTGGTCTTTACGCTATCTATTTCATCAAGCGGAAATGTCGTGGGGCGAGTATGCCGCGTATTCTGCAGGTGTTTTCAAATAAACAAAGGGTCAATGACCGGCTTGTAGGTCGATTAGTCAGCCCGGCCAGAAAGGTCACGCAGCTGTTGCCAGTTAATGTAGGTCAACTGGTTTTGAATAGTTCTCGTTGAAACCGGTTTATCAGAGGCTCAACTACGGGTATATAAACCCGTGGTTGGTATCACTCGCTTATTGTGAGTAATAAAATAATAAAATTTGTGGAGAAACATTCGGTTAGACCGCTAATGTACAACACGCGTGTCTTACAGGATGTACTGAGTAACACCTGTGGTCTTTACGCTATCTATTTCATCAAGCGGAAATGTCGTGGGGCGAGTATGCCGCGTATTCTGCAGGTGTTTTCAAATAAACAAAGGGTCAATGACCGGCTTGTAGGTCGATTAGTCAGCCCGGCCAGAAAGGTCACGCAGCTGTTGCCAGTTAATGTAGGTCAACTGGTTTTGAATAGTTCTCGTTGAAACCGGTTTATCAGAGGCTCAACTACGGGTATATAAACCCGTGGTTGGTAACACTCGCTTATTGTGAACCGAAGATGACTACCGAACTCAAGACCGTGCCTGCCAACTGCGTCTATATGACACGTGGCGGTGAAACTGTTAGACCCGTGGGGGATGGTGTCAAGGCAGTATTTGTTTCATCCTTCAGAGGTGCGACTACATTGCATGTTCGTCGCTTCTTTGGGGAATCTGAGAAAAAGTATCCCACCAAGCAGGGTCTAACATTTACTCGACAGGAATACGAGCAATTGATATCGATGCAAAGTGGGATTCTAGCTGATTTTGACAGACACTCAACCGTACCAGGTCCTAACAGTGTTCAAGTCAAACAATTCACTAACCAACGTAAACCAAGGACTAAGCGTGCTCAAACCAAGCCACTCACTAATGATGTACAAAGCCAACCAGACTACCAAGCCGCCAACATTTATCCCGTCTACAGTATTCAACCAACCTACGAGATGTGTGACGATTCAAATAACCAGATGTCTGCCTACCCAGCAGGCGATAACTACACAGCCAATGACAACTATCCCAATATGTTTGATGTACCCGACAGCCAGCTGTTTAGTGGTCAACCAACCTATAGCCCGATGTGTGAGCAGAGCCCACCAGCAAAGAGACCAGCTACCGATGACCAAGCAGACAATTGTATAACACTAGGGGACCCAAGAAAGAAGAGACAACGTGTATAACTATTCGTCTATGAAAATAAAAAAGAAAAAACGAAAAACTTTGACTTTGTTATTTTTTTTCCTTTCCATTATTGTATATGTTTGCAGATCTGTTGTAGTCCAATGTATTGGTATCTCTTTGTGGTAATGTACTTGTGTGTATGTCTCTGTTCTTGTGTGATATTGTTCTTGGTTCGTTTTGTCTGTCTCAATTGGTCCACAGCTTTGAAATCATTCAACATTGATTCAACATGACAAACAACATGGTGCTACAAACCACGACGAAACAAGAAAGACGAACACAGGATGAAAACGGCATGAAAACAAGGCAAGAAAGAGATGAACACAACAGTCATACCACTGAAATAAACAACAAACAAAGCAATATTGGTTTTCATAACTCTTTTATTTTTCAGCAAGTCCACTATGGGATAAATATTCAATAGTGTACAAAATATATTCAACAAATATGACAATGGTAGTGATATCACAATGTATATTTTCAGCGCATTCAATACAAAATACATTAAAACTTTTCAATCTTTTTACAAATAGTATTCAGTGAAAATCCAACAGGGGAAACATGTGACAGTTAACAACGTACAAAATCAATAACATAAAGTAACAAAGCATAAGCAATTTTATTGTCATAACACTCACTCAACAGTTTGCAAATAATAAGCAATTTTATTGTCATAACACTCAACAGTTTGCAAATCATATGAGGATTTTAAACATATGTACATCAATATAAAAAAGTACAATGCTATGTACACACACAAAAGTCTTTACATATCCACCTTATGATACCTTTTTTACATTAATAAGCAGCAACCTCAGCAGGACAAGGGTGTGAACGTTAAATGTCTAGCGGCGAGGTGGTGACATTGTCTGGGTGTACTTGTCTTTTAATGTATAAATAAGATAGAGAATTTCTGTGTTGTGTGTAGGTGTACATGGCAGAGTCTTGAATTTTGAAACCGACATTTGTCCCCCCACTAGCTGTCTGTGTGTCGAGTACCTCTAAAAATGTGTCTTTGTTTAAGTGCGCATTGTGTTGTTTGGTGAGGCCTTTTGTACTTGTTTTATTGTACTCTCCGTAACAATGATATGTTTTACTGCACAAGGACACCATTCCTGTCCCCTCATATGCTAATTTAAATAACCCAGGGGTTCTCCTTTCATAGATTCTAACACTCTTACAGGCCTGACATTTATCATCACTATCTTCATGACTGGGGCATGTCTCGGCCGGGAACCATGAATTATAGACTTTAGTGTATTCTTCTCTAAGGTGTGGTCTAACGGCTTCGGCTAGTGTGGGTGTGCTTAGCGCTAAATACAAACTGTCTGTATCCATTTCGCATAACTGAAAATCTTGCCTATCAATAAATGTGTCTATGAAATCATAATAAAACTCTAACATTCTTAATTTGGCGTACTGGTAAACGAAAAAGCCTATCTGTAAAGGGAGATCCCATACTGTCCTCTTTTTTAAGCATTCAACCTCACAGATATCGTCGGTCAGTGGAGTAAATTTCTTAAACAAGGGATTGTTCACTAACTTGGTTGTATCATCACTCTTACAGTAAGAGACATCTGTATGTTTGGCCTTATTGGTTAGGGTCTTGCCATAGGCTTCATTACCCAACAACTTCATCGTCTCGGCCTTAATGGCCTGGGTATCATCAATGTCACCTTCGCGTCTGGCATCCGACACTTTATCCCCAAAAGTTTTAAAGCAGCTAACAGGCGTGTACTCAATGATCTGGTATATGTTTGTAACCACTAAACCATGTGTCAAAGTCCTTCTGTTGTTTATAAGCTGTGGGAGATTTTGTACAGAGGCGTTGTTGGATGATGCGTGGAAGAAGTGAAAGTCTTGTGTCTCTCAGTGTCTAAGGACGCTGTGGTGGCTGAGGTTTATTTTGAAGCGAGTAGTTTGAGTATTGAAAATCTTATTCAAGGCAGAGGTCCAATTGATAGGGTGCTGTGTCAATGGAATAATAAAGAAGGTGTAGATAGACAGATGCTTATTGATTTTGTGGTGTGTTTTGATGGCTTCCCAGTTGGCCCTGTATGTCTGTTGCATGGGTAGTGGAAGTTTGTGTAATGTGTATAATTCTTCGGCTTCTAAAAGGGCTGCTTCCTCGTGTGCTAACTGCTCTAGAATATTTGTGTCTTGTTTCTGCTTTTTAGCATTGTGTGTCTGTGTTGAGGCTGGTCTTTTACGCGATGTTGATGCTACTGGTGCTGATGGTGTTGATGATGCTGAAGGTGTAGAGGTTGATGATGATGCTGATGATGATGATGATGATGATGATGATGATGATGATGATGCTGATGATGATGCTGATGATGATGGTGCGGGTGTAGTGTCTATGGTTGTCTGGTGGAATGTACGTATGTGTCTTTGTAGGTTGTATTTTCTATTAAAGGGTGTGCCGCATATATGACATTTATGCATTTCATCAATGATGGCGTGAACTGTCTTAGTGTGATGGTTTAGTGTGTATTTTTCCTTGAATACTTTCGCACAGATAACACACGGGTAGCCTTTTTTCTGTTGAGGGGTGGCCATATTGATTTTTTTTTGCCGAAAATACGGTAATTCGCTGTTAGGTGATTGATAGTAGCAGGTTGTTACCAGGTTTCTATAGTTCAACGTCCTTTTGAATTTGTTAATATTAGATACAAGGATACAGGTTCTTTGTCTTTCAGTTGATCACGTACACCTGTGAAAGTAACAAACACAAAACTGTTAGTGACCAACAATATTTTTTACTTTTCATATTTTTTAATCATCTACTGAACGCTAAATAGACATGTGTGTAATATACTTTGTGGTGCGTTGCCACTAGGTAACCAGTGACATATATACATTTAATATTTATAGTCAATATGAAGTTAAAAATATTTGAGCTAAATTAATCACCTTCACTTCATTATAGTTGGACACTTGGTCTAGAAATTATATTTGACGATTAAGAACTCAGATGGTTTTGATCAAATTTTGTTAACACTGAATATGAAAGACCACAAGAGCTGAGTGAAATTAACCGAGCACTGGGTAAATAGACACAGCTTGAGTAAAACGACAACCACCGCATTAGTACAGAAGGGGACGCTACAACGTCAGTTTCCATTTAAAACCCCAAAAAAAAAAAAAATCTTTTGTTGTCTTCATATCACTAGGCCATAAACCGTTAACCTATGGTTATATCTATCAGAGTTACCAGTATTCACACAAACATGCATATATACACATATATATATATACCGACATATACATATACATATACACACATATATACTGACATATACATATACATATATACACACATGCCGACCTACACACAGACATATATACATATATACATACTCACATATACACATGCATATATACACACAGACATACTCAAATATATACATACATACTCACATATACACATACATATATACACAGAGACATATATACATACTCACATATACACATACATATATACACAGAGACATATATACATACTAAAATACATAAATACATGCATACATATATACATACTCACATATACACATACAGACATACGTATATACACACTCACCTACATACCTGAGCGTACTATCAACTCGTTGGTGGTGACCCTTTTGTTAGATTAGACACAAGGCAATACTGGTTGTCGACCCCATCGACTTTCTGGTTGTGATCCTACGATATCTTAGATACAAGGCGATCTGTGAAAATAAGACACAAAACATTACTATTCAGCTCCACCAAGAAGCACCCAGGTACAGGGACATGTACGTGTATATGACACCCTGTAGCTTTTTTGTTGTAATGTCTTTAAACCAGGTTCTATAAGACTGGTCCAATATTGTTGTAACGGCTCACTTTGGTTTAAGAATATGTTCATGCACTTGTATATTATGTAGTATTTCTTTCTTAGAGACAACTATTAATTCTAACCCCAGCTGTTTACTGTGTGTAACAATAGCATCTACTAAAGACTCCCAAACAGACTCAGTGTCTTATTAACAAATAAACACAAGGGCATGAATAAGACGTGCATACGGTAGACGTATTAACCATACACTGTTACAAACAATAGGTACAGGGCAGAAAACACGTGAACACGATAAGTTAAACCATAAACATAAGTACAAAAGCATGCAACCTCAGACACACACACACACACACACACACACACACACACACACACACATGCACACACACACACACATGCAGACGCATACACAGACACACATACACACAAGCGCACACGCACACACAGACACACATACACACAAACACACACACACAGGCAGACGCATACACAGACACACAAGCGCACACGCACACATACAAACAACCAGACACCCATACACACATGCACACACGCAAACACACACACATGCACACACACAGACACACAAGCGCACATGCACTCACACAACACATACACACATGCAGACATACATATGCACATAACCGCACACACACACACACACCCAGCCACCATACACACAACCGCATACGCTCACACGCACACACAGTCATAAACACAGACACACAAGCGCGCGCACACACACACACCAGTGCACACATACACACACAAACACACCAGCGCACACAGACACCCACGAACCTTATACTCACCCCCATTAGTTGTGGTCCAGGCCTTGTTTCATCCCGATGTATTAGCTTCAGCTGGTTGCCAGAATATGAATTTTACAGCTCATATTCCACAGGTTTTATACACCTGATGTGTCCAAGCCCACCTGACACCCTTTATTCAGGCGGTGATATTGTATTCATACGCCCACATCTGTCGTCTGTAATAATGTCTATAACCCGTTGTTCCCAATTAGGGGGAAAATGAAGCCAGCTGATTTTTAACAGCTATCTCCATTCTGTAATTACGGCTTTTGTCGGGAATATTTTGCTACAGCTGAAGATAAAAGCTAGAATTAAAAATGTCTTTGTACCACATCGAAAATATGTTACCATGCAGCTGGTTGAGTTATAAACCAACAAGGTACTGACTTGTCGCAGCTGTGCGCCTGTTTATGTATTGTGCTACTAAAGTACTGGTCGAATATAATTAACTTCATCTTGATATACATACAATTTCCTCCTTGTGTTTTGCCGAGTGTTGCAACATCTGTTGTGCGATAATCATCATACTGGTACGTCCCAGCTTGTGTGCCGTTTATACAAACGGGAAGTAATTAATGCATTACACCGGCTGACGTCAATACACAGATGGTTTTAATGAAAGGACTATTTTACCGCAGCTGGAGATACAATCTCGAATTTAAAAAAAAAGGACTTTGTACCATACACTTTCATTTCCATATTTCCTTGTTGAGTTTGATAAGAAATCGATACGTTCTACCACAGCTGTTATATGATAAAGAAAAGATCATGCTGGTTGTCGGGTTTGTTATACCGTCTATACAAACGGGAACCTAATTAATTCATTACACCGGCTGACATCTTCTGAATCAATTAGCAAACCTGCCGCCGCCGTTATCGAACTCATCTTCACTTAACCTGCCCACCTAGTTCAGTTGATCTTTCGCACAGTTTCATTACCATATTTCCTTGTCTAATTTTGCCATAGCTGTTATATGATAAAGATCATGGTGGATGCCCAGTTTGTTGTGCCGTCTATACAAACAGGAAGCTAATCGCCATGGTGAAGATGAAAAAACATATTGACCAGTAAAAAGATGGCAATTGCTACAAGAAAAAGAGTGTTGCGGTGCTACATAGAACTTATGCTTTTGTATGAATGTGAAGATACTGAGCAGTCACGCTGAATCTGCTGGCTTGGAACTGCGGTTTCTGAGGAAAAGGCAAAGCGATACCGCTGGATTCGAACCTCCTGGGCCTATGTTGGGTATAGTTAGCCACCAGGGGTGTGATTTGAACCGTCAATTATACCACCTAGCTGCGTTACATACTCGCCCACTGCCACACTACCCCACCACCCAGTAGGATTCAAACCTCCTCACTACCCTGCATCCCGACCCTGCACTCACTTTACCACCCGACTCCGCGTGTTTGTCGACCACCTGACACCTCTTATGTCGTCTATACAAAACGGGAAGTAATTAATGCATTACACCGGCTGACATATTCTGAATCAATTAGTAAACCTGGCGCCATAGTTTAATTGATCTTGTTAACCCCGATGCTCTGATTAAATACCACACCTGACACTTAAAAAAACGAGGCAGGAGCTGGAAAGCATGAGGCAGGCCACAACCCACCCACCACGAGACATGAGGCATAGACGAGACATGAGACTAGAATGAGACATGAGATATATCTCATTGCTCATTGCTCAAAGCGAGGCCTAGAGACCCTATATACTACTACCGTTTAAACTAGACATGATGGAAAAATATGTCTGATGAACTCAATTCACACAAAAATAATCATGGTGGTAGTAATTTAAATTCATAAATTTACAGTTCTTAATACTACAGCTTATGCTTAGACCTGATTAACAAAAGTATAAAGAAGAGAAAAAATTATACTCAAGTATTTCCTGGACAATGTGTTGGACAATGGCTGTTTGTTACTGCCCGAAATCACGATGGATCTTACTTCAGGTCGACAAAAAAAAAATTGGACTTTACAAAGGACAGGTATGGATGACATAAAACAACCTGTTGTATTTGGAACAAGAGAAATTAGAACATGAGCAAGTGTGTGGTGTATGTAATGTCACTTAAGTTTTTGTAGGTTTGTATGAAGTCAAGTATTTTTGTTAGTCGTTCTGTCGTCGTTTCACCGCAATCAAAAACTCACTTTCCACACTTTCCAGACTTTCCGCTTACACTACTCCTACTCAATGACGGATCAATCACATGGCCGCAATGTTTGTTCTTATCTTACACACTCGATCGGTTGAACAAAATTACTAAGTACGAAGACGCCACGTTAGGACTTATAATACAGTCTTCGCACTTGTGGTTCAAATAAATTGACTAGAACGATCGCACTTATTTCTTAATTTACACTTAGTTTAACACACGGACGATGCCATCCCATTCACACTTCTGCACTATGTTATCACACGCTTCAAAAAAGGTTCAAAAACCCGGACGAAAAGCCTCCACGTTCGCACTTTTCTAATCCAGTCGGTTCAAATCCAATAAGAACGAGACCTCCACGTTCGCACTTGTCAGGGTCTTGCGTGAAGCAAGAGATATAGCTCGTTTGCTGACAAGTGTGATACTAATTACTGTTACTAAATAACTCGACGTGAATACGCGGTGATATAATTCGCACACTTTAATCGCGCAATGCACACTTCACAAACAATACATGCATCGCGCAATCATAATTCACAATGTCATCATATCATAAATACCATTAATCAATGAATACATCAATGCAATACACTTACAAGTCAATTACACAGGCGTTCAATCTCCAACAGTCGTACAGACTAGCAATCGATTCACGCTCAAACATTCAACTCCAGACAAGCCGCTTTCAATCTCTGTCTGTCCGCTACGACGTCCCAAGCCTTGTCTGAGGAGACGGTCAGCATACTCGCTAGGTGGGGTAGAGTCCCCCTGCGTGATCCACTAGTTTCACGCTGTGTTCCGACTGCCCCGCAACGGTTAAGCGTTGCTCAGTGTTGAGCTGGCCTGGACTTCACTGGCGTCGTCGAAGACGCCACGTTGTATCAATAGTGTTTAACAGTGCTCAGAATTGAGCCCGGTTGCATTTGCCTGGCGGTGGTACAGACAACGCGTTGCAACTCTGGGTGAGACTCTGACACCCAGGACATGCGAGTGTGCCAGGGAGTGAACAGGCTGGTAGCTGTATTGTTCTGCAAGCTAGATTATGACGAGACTGGCATAGTGAAGGCTCTGTGGAATCAAGTGGAAAGATTTGCAGAACAAACACTGAACCTGCATCTGGAGATGGTAATTGATCAGGGTGTGAGCAGATGGTCCAGACGGCACTCAGCACATAGAGGAAATTTCAGGCAGATATTCGTTCAGAATGCCACTAGTACCATCAGCATGAGAACTCTTCATTGGCTTCCGAAGAAGGGGACAGAGAAGGCAGTGTCCACAGTGCAACCATGTTGAATTTTGATTTCGTTTTTCATATATGCCCATGATGTTGTTTGATATGGTTATGACTTTTTGAGTGGGTCAAGAACTGACATCACAGCACTCAGGACATTACCATACATGCTCCATCCTCATCTGCAACAGCCAGTGAAGAGTCCCAATATTAATGGTACCAGTAACGGTCTGATTGTGTGTTTATCTGGTATTTTCTCTGAGTTTTGAGTGTCGACC